>OY856413.1:93650800-94250800 GCA_963693085.1 Alisma plantago-aquatica | reverse complement strand
ATACACTATTTTGTTTATCATAACTCAATTAGAACATATAGTCATGTTATATTTTATTGTTCTTCGCCTATATTAGGTTATGTGAGGTGATTTCCTTAGGAGTCATCTTTATGCACGGTTTAACTCAAATCCTATCATAGTACTTGGTTATTTATAAAAGTTGTTGTCTTCCAAAATAGTTTCAACCTTTAAATTTTACACTTTATTGTATATGCAGGTGCTAGATTTTATATACACCGTCATGACAAGCACTTTAGAAATATATCTTATGGCATTTTCTTATAATAATCTCTATTTTGGTTTTCAACCACATTGTAACTTTTCATTTTTCCATCACACACTCATTGGGTGGCAAAGCATTAGATGGTGGATTATATTTTCATCTAGTACCTAAATTTTCAAACAATATTTTATAGGTAAATTTTCCTAATGTAAAAGATATGATCCACTTGAATATTTGTCACTTTGATATTTTTGTGACATTTATTTTCATTTCTCATTATCATTATATAATATTACCATAGCCACTAAAGAAAATTATAGGCATCAACTTACCGACTTTATATGATAAGAAACTATATGAACATATACTACAATATAGCAGATAATAGCCAATAGTTCTTTTTTACATCACATTACTTTGTATATATGCACAGATTTTAGTGAACGTATAGTTGGTAATCCATGTATATTTGTATTCTCCAACATCAAGCCTCTATTGGGTTATCGAGATTGAGCTTCAGGTAACTATACTCTTATTATGATACTCATAATTCCATATAGTGTGAGTATTTATTGACTGCCTTAAGTACGTAAATTCATGATCTCACCATTTCACATCATAGTTTGTATCTCTTAGGCACACATGTCTTTTTGTTGCATAGACATGTTTTTGGACGTTTTAGCATATATTGTTTAGATATGAATAATACTTGGTGATATGTTCTAAATCTATTATATGAATACTTTTCAAACCAATATCTCAACTTATAGTGGTCCTGGTTTACTTGCATCCTCTTAGGTCCTTCTTTCATCAAGTTATAGGTCTGAGAGGTCTCTACCACCTTGTTGACTAGAAACTTGCAACAATACTATGGTCTATTTATTACTTAAGATTAAACATGAAATCATCTTAAGCAATTTCAAACAATTGTATAATTTAAATTTTTTTTTGGTACCTAGAACAAATTTAGAGGCCTTCATTTTAGCAAATTTCTTTGAAATGATAAAAAATGATACATATATATGTAATTCTTTTTGTGTGTGTGTGTCTTTCTTCCCACTTCATTCCATTTGTAATTTAATGATTTATTTCCCTTTCTTTGTGACATGGCTTCACTTAGCTACATAAGCACTTTTTTGAAGTCTTGTGACAAAAGGAGCAAAGTCCTTGACACTAGAGGAAAAATGAAAAAAAAAATGTATAAACAAAGAGTTACTATTCTAGTTTGAAAGCGAGGGACCCTCTCTAATTGCTTATTGTTGTTGTCCTTACCTCGTCTTAGATCTATCTACGCATGAAAATTCTGACACTTAGCCATGTATATAGAAGTCCAACATTCAAACATGTGATCCGCATTTACATTCAAATTTCTAGATCTTAATTCGACAACTAGTAGATTCAGATCACATTTTAGACGTCATGTTTTGGAATTCAAGATTTTTTGATAGGATATCACATATTGCTATATCTAATTAACGAAAGATACAAGCATATGCATATACTTATAAAAATGATGTCAATCTGAAAACAATATAAAAATAAAATAAAAATGCATAATATATTCAACATAATACTTCTGTATTTTAGATATACATGTAAATAATTAGTTATTTTTGTTCATTATATTACCATATCCATTTGGATAAAATGTGGGATCCCATTTCTCGGTAGAATTTAGATATTATGATATATACCTTCAAAGATGAGTTGTTGACAGACGTACTGCCACTACACGGAAAAAATCTTATGATATAAACTTAGCAAAGTTATGTGGATACAGGTTTTTCACTAATCCTGTAATTGATACTAAATTGGAAAAAGATGCATATCAAACACCGTCGTGCATGGATCGAAGCTCGAATGGCCCATAATGGCATACAACAGTCAACTAACCTTTTTTAATGGTTCAATAACTTAACTTTTACATAAGGTTGTCATAACCGAACTTGTCAGCGAAAGGTTGAGGCCTTTGGTTCTTGGTTCACCCATTTAACCGGCGACTGTTACAACTAACAATTTAAAAATATATAAATGTCTTATAAATGTCTTTGATACTCATGGAAAATATCCCTACAAAAGTTATGAAACATGAATAGTAGCACAACTTTTCACAATAACTTAATAATCAGACGAAATAACAAATATAATTCTATTCATGGACATACATATACCAACATTTATATAATATTTAAAATTAATTAATGAAAAATAATAACAACAATATATTTATTTGCTAAGAGAGAGAGCCAGCCTATTGGGCTGAAATCGGACTGGTTCACCGGTTCTTTACCGGTAGGTTCACCAGTTTGATGTCGGCCAGACTTTACTTTCCGGCTTTGGGAGGGGACCGAACCGGTGGAGTGATACAGTTCCCGGTTCAACTGGTCAATTCGGTTCAATTCCAATAACTATGTGTGTTCTATCATTACATTTTTGTGTACTACTAAGTTTATTTTATAAGTTTGTTAGGTGGTCTTTATGTCTTTTTCACACCAAAATGTATAAAATGGATACTTATGGCGTAATAAGAATACAAGTGACGTGTATTCAACTAGTATGTATTGTTGTGTACCATTGTGCATTAAAATTTTTGAAAAAATACATTTGAAACAGTTATTGTACTTTTATAGAGTTGGGGGGTCGTAACAAATTACATTCTTACTATATACACTGATAGATGTTGCTACACTTAACAATACATAGTAATGATACGTAATACATATAAGAGTGACTACAACTGTTGATGGGTCTTAATTTGGAACATCTCCAGATTTGAGCCGTATGTTGTGCTTTATGAATCTCAATCCTACTAAGTATGACCTATGCCATTCACGGGAGGATATAGCCGCTAAATAAGCATGTTCAAACCAACATGTGAACGTTAACAGGCTATTAGCATAGGGGATATATAGGCAGATTAAGTAACTAAAGTGACAGACGGCAGCTTCTTAGCCCTGCAGAAGGAGCAGAGTTAGCGCATAAACGTTTTTCCATAAAAGGGCTAATGGAATAAGCAAGAGATATTCGTAGACGTTGTTTTCTGCCCAAAGTGGCCTGATCCGTCTCTGGAAATACACACCCGTCGGCCACGGATTTAGACATTCTGAATGGACGATGCCATGTTTTTTCTTCGGTTGATGCTTGCGATTGTTGCGACAACAATTTTAAAAGTCAAAAGGAAGTCTAATCAACTCGCATGCAGTTAGACACCGTCAATGAGCTAATTGTAGACCTGTGTAGGGAGGATCCCTCAAGTAAAACAGAATCTTAGACTGTTAGATAACCATGACTTAGAAAGAAAAAGCCAGTTGGGCCTACTGGGCCGCCTTGTGAGGGTGGGGAGGGAGCCATTGCTGCTGTGTGGATGTTTAAAGAAAATTCTAGCCATAGGTAGTCTCCCACCCGCTGCCCTACCTGAATTTTAAAAAATGTGCACATCAGCGCTTCCGAGAGAGATTGCACCTACAGTCAAATTTTGCATTACATCTCATGCAAATGTCATGCAAAAGTCATGCAAGTGATATGCAAATTGCAGATAATGCATTAACTCACCCACAAATATTAATTGTGAAATCTGATATCAATACAAATTATGAAAAATAAAAAAAAATCATTTATTGCTAGTGCCTTATATTTTTTAGAGCATTCAAATTTGCACTTGCATAGACGTACATGCATACCGTACGTCCATATTCCTTCACAAATTCATAAGTATCGTACATTTACCATTTATATTGAATTTATATCTATATATTTACTCAAAGGATACATTGACCTTTTTTTATTACAAATTATAATTGATCCCATTTCACGTAAAGTACAAGACGTACAGTACAAGACATACAGTACGAGACATACAGTACAAGATCTCTCCTTTTAAAAGTGATAGTTCCTGGTGATCAGAATCGTTGATCTCATATTACGTACTGTACAAGACGTACAATACGAGACGTACAATACATACACACATTATAGTACCTCAGATATTGCACATATGTTCATTGTACATGTCATTTAAATACAAATTGTAATACAAGTACGTGAAGTACAGTACAAGACGTATTGTACTAACATTCCGCGATGGGTGAATCGACGTCGGCCAAACGAAGCAAACCGGCAAGAGTGCGAGATTTTGAAATCACACGTAGTGTACTAGTGCAGGAACATTGGTGGGATGGAATGAAGTTGTCGCACGTACTGTACTAGTGCGGGAATATTGGTGGGATGGAATGAAGTTGTCGCACATACTGTACTAGTGCGGGAAATGCTTGTGAGATAAAATGAGACTGAGAGAGGAGTTAATTCGAAACTTTTTGGATTCTTACATGGAGTTAATTTGTATATGAAGTTAATGCATGTCAAAAAAAGGCTGAAACAAACTTTTTGCATTCTTGTATGGAGTTAATGTGTACATGGAGTTAATGCATATCAAAAAAAGTGCTAGACCAGACTTTTGTGGACTCCCGAAAAAATAGGTATGTGGACGGATATAGAGATTGACGGTGGGTAGCGTTACTCATGTTTAACTCGTAGCGTTACTCATGTTTAACTCATAAATTTCCTTGCAGAAACTGAAAGAAACGATGTTGTTTATCTTGTTCCTTACCGATGTGAATGTAATTCCAGTCGGGAGGGAAATGGCCAACTTGGAAGGAACCTGCAGGTACAATTAATGCGTTGGTGGATATGCAATTTGAGCATGCATGGACCGCCCACCTCACTCCTGAATCATGATAGCAGATACATGTGAGAGCGACTAAACGAGAGCTAATCTATTAGTAAACGCACTCCTATCTCTCTACCCAGTGAGATTGGCAGATACACCGCACATTCGCCGTTTGTTTCTTGGAAATTGACAATTCAACGAATCAAGAACAACAAGTAGGTCACTAAAGGGCATTCAGCAGTCGCTAGATGTATTTCCCGTGATCTCAGGCACAAAATTAATTTGTCCTTGTCCAAAATAACATCTTCATGTTTGATTCTTCAATAATTCTAAGATGTGGATGAAGCTGGTTGTTTATGTGATTAAAAGTCTTCAAAGAGATTCGTTAGTAGTCTTGGATTCTACGGGTATTTCCCACATCTACTCGCAAGCAAAGCACCCTCTTCCAACCATCCATAGAGTTTGAACGTAGAGATCTCGTTAACACCACAATGGCTTCGAGCTCTCATTCATGAACTATGACATCCCCTCAACCAATCAGTGTGTCACACTGTTTGACCCACTTACGTTCTTACACTTGCCAGTTTCCAATCATGTACATAGCATATTAACTGATGTCTTTGAGTTTTCTAGTACCATATCTGCAAATGTGCCTTACAAGTATTACACATTCATATCATAAATTAACTCATGGTCTCAGGACAGGACCTCTTGCACTGGTGTGGTGGGGGTGGCGGGGTGGTGGTTTGCGTTTAGGCTACACGATGCGGGGTGGTGGTTTGCGTTTAGGCTACACGATCCAATGGGCTCTGATAACGTATGTAATATGATATTCTGCTTGCTTTGCTTCATCACAAACATGCGCATAATGCGATCACTGAAGTAATTATCATAATTGTAATTACGTACCTAGTGGAAAATAGTAACTGGGTACCTAATTACTATGTTCTGAAGTACAATTTTATTGATCACACATCATATAAATGACGATATGGAAAAATGGTATTGTCATTTAATTGAAACATCTTTAATTCTATTGTAAAGTGAGTGAAGTTGATAGAGGCATAATGATCTAGTTCTATGAAGATAAAGAAGAGTTTCAATACAAATGTTCGTATAGGGGTCTAATACCATCATTCTTAATGTCTGCAAATCCCAACGCATAAAAGGTTTTTTGTTCATGTAAATCATTTTTAATACTTATTATGGCTTATTCTTACAAACATAAATGGTTATAGTATGCATATGTTGTATCCTATTTTTGTAATTATGAATTGTATAATATTTGTCATGCGATGAGTTTATGTAAAATTCAAAAGTGTGACACTAGGCGAAATAATAAAATAAATAGCATGTGCTAATTTGGGCATGTGCTAATCTACAAGTATGTTTAATAATATAAATAACTCAATTGAAGACTTGAAGTTGTGTCATCAAAATACAAGTATGTTCTAATGTCTCTATCTTTATATTTTTAGAGTTTTTTTTATTAGTAGCATCAATATGAATATATAAAATGTACATCAATTGCATTCATAAATGGTTTTGAGTTTATTTTGGGTAGATCATAAGTCATGCATATATCTCTCAAACTGTTAAATATGTGCCATAATGAATTTTTGCATATTTTATTATCAAAACGTCATATATAAGGGAAATGGCACACACATGCCTAGTCCTCACCAGAGTTGCTCCAGGCTCCTCCAACCCGCAAGCACAAAGGAGGAGAAGTTGTTGGCAAGGTGCCAGCATGGACCTAGGCGGACCGGTTGCGAGCTGCCTCATTAGCTAACGGGTCGTTGGTCAACGCGAGTAAGAGTGGGATCGCTAGCATCACTGGGCCAATCCACGAGCACCAACTCAGCAATCCACAATCCATCTCGCAAGACATGGGATCAACGTGATCCGTTGATCCAGTCAGATCTGGCTGTTGATCAAGGTAACATCTTTTCTTTTCTTTTATTTTCTTGTTAAATATCAAAGAAAATGGGTTATCTTAGAAAAATCATAGAAATTAATAGGAACATCGAATATTAGTAAAATTATATACCATTTTCTTCATGAAAATGTGAGCTATTCGAATAAAATATCATCAGGACCTAGATCTGACTCCTATTCCAAAAATATTAGCTTAAATCCTAATGACCATACTTAGGTAAAGTAATCATGTAAAAATGGTTATTATTTGATATGATTAGATCTTTGTGAAGCCTAAACCCTAATAGAATCCCTTATCCTCACAATGGAACAAAACCCTAATAATGTATGAATGGTTATCTAGAAACCCTAAATTCTAGTTCCTCTCTCTCTCTCTATGTATATTTCATGCATTAAATGCAAACTATAATTTCTTATGACCCCATTATGATCATGACCGACCCTGATAACCCTAGATTTAACCCTGACCTATCTAATTTATGGAAATCCTAAAAAGAAATCATTAACGATCTAACCCATAGTATAAACCCTAATGTTGGACGTTTCTTTTCTTGAACATAAATAAGTATCACTAAATAATGGAAACCCTAAAATAAAGACTTGATCTTGTGACTCTGAAACAAGACAAAAGGAATGAATAAGCCCTGATCTAATCATAGAAAGGTGAAAATAATCCTAAGTAAAGGACAAACCTTAGTTTGGGATCATATGGACTCATAGTGACCCACACCCTTACTCTCTTTTCAGAGTGATCTTTTTACTATCCTTATAGACTTTTGGAATTCAGATCTAATCAAATCAAGTGCATGGTCTTTATTAAGTATAAGAAAACTTTTCCATGGTTGCGTAAGATATGATGTACCTTGGGTGACTTATTTGCCTATACTTTGTTGGATGATTACTAGTATTTATGCTTCTCCAAATTTAATTGGAATATAAATAAATTGTTGATGAGTTGTAGCTACTAAGATAAGCACAAATGGGAGATGGTCCAATATGGATGTAAGATATATTTCCTAGTATGGATGTAAGATGAATTGCCCATGCTAGATGTACGATAAAGTAGTTTGCCCATACTGGATGTATGATAAAGTGCTGATAGAATAGTAGTACAACTGCATCTAATGATATGTCTAAAAGATGTGTTTACCTGATTTTATGCCTTAAACAATGGTTTTCTTTTCTTTCTTTTATTTCTTCAAGTATTTAAATTATGCAATCATAGTATTGTATTTTGAACCACATACCAACATTATGTTGATAATTTTGTTTCTCGTATTTTCTAGGTACAAGGAACAATAATGAATTTGGACGCTTGGTGAATCCAGTGTAAATTTTGTATTGGTAGAAAATATATACAATGTACTATTTTGAATTAAAGAAAGGTACATGACATACATCATGGTCCTAGTTATTTGTTCTTGTGGGTTTTAAGTAGGAATATGAAATGGTAAATATGTTCGGGGTTGCAACTTAGCTACGTCGATAGAAAGGGAGATGTCGTTCACAATTTAGTTGCCCCATGGACAACCTATGGATGATGAACAAATGAAATTGGGGCATAAATATCCCCATAGGTGTCATGAGGATCAATTTGTTCCACAAAGGATAACATGAATTGTAAAAGAGATTACAATATCATATTATATTAGAAGATATTAGATGCATAAATGTAGGTTGTCTGCATGATATGCCAAGACATTGACTTTCTATTGTTAAACACCTACACAAAGGCATGTTAACCAATACAAATGACCATCATATGGTCAAACCAATCTAAAATGTTTTCAATCCATAGGCAAGACTTCAAATTTTACTATGTCAATATAGCCATAATCGAGATGAATGAAAAAGAATTTACACAATTATGTAGCTATTGAAAATTCCCATTTAGTTTATAACCAAGAACTCCTTTCAGGAACCAACCACAAAACCCCAAAACCAGCCACATAGTCGAGGGAACCACATCACGGTCAATAACAGGAGACCTTGATGCACCCTGAGGGTTGGCATATAGAGTCAAACATGGATCCCTTCTTTGAGATTAAGCTGCACCGCTAGGCTACTCCCTCACCCCTGGAAATTCCCATTTAACCTCATAAGTTGCATATATGAGGATTCTAGGGAGAGGGGATCCCCAATTTTTTTACCCAATGAAGATCTCGCGGTTTTCATGCCGAAGCCTCATAACTGTGAAATAATTATCACACACTGGCCAATAAAATATAGTAGATGTCCCCAAAAGAAAAAATGTCAACTTGTGTGGAAGTCCGTAGGATACTGCTTGACACTGCTTACTATATCGTGTGATTAACAACGACAAATGATCAATCTTATGATTCTACATGGTCAATGATGGAGTCATATATGGTGGTGCAATCTTGGGTGTAGAGATACCACTCCTTGGAAGATCATCGTATCGGTAGGAATCCCAATTTTCTCTAACGTTTGTACAACTGACGAGGAAATCAAGGTTGATGTTAATAGGGAACTGGATAACTGTGAATGAAATTTGTGTGGCTCATAGCTAGAAGTGGAAGCAAGGGAGCCCTAACTCCGACAATCACGATGAATGTGAGAATATAAGAATTGTAGCATTGGCTACGCGACACTGCAGTTTGCGGATGATTTGAATTTGAGTTGTATTTCACGGATCTTTGGCCGGATCTGAGCAATGGAAAACTGCGTGGGAAGGAAAACCTACCAAAATATTCGTCAAACCGCAACATGCGATTTTCTATGTTTGAAGAAATCTCCAAATTCGATATTCCGTTCTCCACACGTGGATCTCCCTTCCACTCTACTCCTCCATTCCTAATAGATTCTCTATTACGACCACATCCAGATGTGGTTCTCCATTCACTCGTGCAATTTTACCAACACGCCACTGGTAGCACCAAAGAGAGCCGAATTGTGGGGTGTTTGAGTTGTTGTAGAAAGATAGTCGACCAAAGTTTGTCCTGGATTATTTTAGAAACAAGCAAGGATTAGATAGTCGGTTACTAGTGTTCTTTGTTGCAATGACAGTAACGAAAGGAGAAAAAACAATTGCTAGGGAGGTAGCGACGAAAAAGGAAAAGGAGAGAGAGTAAGGAAAAAAGATGATAAAGTTACAAAGCATTATGATGACGTTACATACATCAATTTGGTATTATAACAATGGATGTATTTCTTATTGCTTTTGATTACTTCTAGTTCACACACCCCATAATTCCACATCAGCCAAATGCCTCCTACAAAACCCATAGTTGAACAACTCCGTAAGACCTGTTGAAAACCAATCTGTTAGCTACATTGTAGTTACTTCACCAGATAGTCGAGGTTCTGAAAGTACTAAAATCACAGCCTTATATTTTCCTACCATCCCCCTTAGATTGGTTTTAGTATTGTCCAAGAGAGGACCCGTGTGGTTAGATCTTTGGTTTCTTACCAAGAGGTGTCAGGTTCGGAAAAAATACATGCAAGTCTAGTGGATATTTCGAGTGGGTTGCACTAGCACTTCATATGCCCTCAGGATTTGCTGTTCCTTGTTTAACAAGGAGCCAGGCTACACCTTGTGTTAGATTGCACCATCTGTACTGTCAACAAACACGTGTAAATTGATAGTGGAAGGAGCAGCCTACTCCTCGTAGAAAGAGGAACAGCAAATATGAACTCCTTCGTATGGATGCAATTTGTAACCGTATATCATATGCGCCTGTCCTTGTCTGGTCCATTGAAGCGCACAGTCGCACACTCGCTTATGCAGGATTTGTTCTGCCGCTTTCCTCTTGGCTATGTGTTCTTTCTGAACGGACACCTGACGAATGAGTGTTCCTGATATTTGAATGCCTCGTTGGTCGGCTCTTCGCTCAACTGAAGAGAAACATAACTAAATATTGCAGAACGCTCGTGCTCCACCATTCCACCGGCCGCCGCCGGCCTGCCGCAGTCGACGGGTGATGCCGCGAAGAGGGCGGAAGTCAAAGCTTGATATTCCTAAAATTATTCACCTAGACAATGAAGTCAAACGGGAATGGCATCCCTGGGGCCAGGGGCCTACAGAAGTTTTCACTTTTTCACTTTTTCAGCTCCTGAGTCAACCCTGCTCCCTTCCCTCCGTCCTTCCTTGGCTTCCTCCGCTTGTTTTTCCTACCGCGTACCGACTGGCTTCTTCGTGTGCCATCATGTCGTACCAACTTGGGACCAAAATGGAAGAGATCCGTCGATATCCACCATTTTGTTTCTCGTATTGGAATAATATATGTTCTTTACATCTCATCTTAGTGGCCTACTTGCCAGTCCTGATCCCATTGAGTAGTCGTTGTACCAGAAAATTGGCACATGTGTTCTCACGTCGTGGAGATTGATATGCACCAATAGGTAAGCTTATACGTTCAGTCGCTCTCACATGTATATGTGCTAATTATTCAGGAGCGTGGTGCGTGGTCCAAGATTGCAAACGTATGCCCTCCACCAACATACTATACATGTAGATCATATCCAAGTTGGACATTTCCCTCGGGAGTAGAGAATAACATTTCAATTAGCACGAGGAAAACAACCATGCTTATTAAGATAGCTAGGCACTAAGGCGCCAAGGTTGGGCTCATTGATTAGCCATTGCTATGTTCTGTCGGCGCATTTTTAGGGTCTCCTAGGTGGCTGCCAGGGTGACATGTGAGCACTCCTTCACGAGCCAATGTGGTTAACTTTGTTTGTTTTGGAGGTCCTCTCCCAATGACCGATGAATTGAGTTTGAGATATGCGACACTAAGAGCAGATGATGATGTTATCGAATTTGCAAAAGGAGCATGTTGAGATAACATGTGATTATAACTATTCGTGGTGGGCAAAATCATGTCTAGATGACCCTATAATTTCCCAAACATGTAGCGTATGTTGATATCAATGTGGGCATGAAGGGGGCAAATTTTAGGCAAGTCAATGGAACTCTTTCGTGGTCCGATTCCTCCAATTGCTTGATAAAGAGAAAGTACTCACACATTGACCATGGAATTTTGCTTGATCGTCAATAAGGAGATACATGAACAAGATATCCCCACCGAGATAGCCCTTACACATAGCCAATTTTGGGTACACTACTAAATCTTACTTTAGGATATAGATTAGAGGAGGCAGTGAGATTGGTGGTTGGAAAAGTGGGTAAATTCATCATCAATCAATCAAACCTTAACTAGAAAATTGACTGCACGGTTAGGGTTAATACTGACATCACAAAACCAATGAAACTAGGCCAAAGAATTAAGTACAAATATGGGTGGCTAGTTCAAATTGGGATAATATTAATGCCAATCAATCTATTGCTATGTATGCTAGTTGATACAACATACTAGGAAGGATTGTAAGGAAGAGGATGATAACCCAAAGAATCCATGTACATGGAGGCCTTGGTGGTCAAGGCGTCACCCCTACAAAGATGGATCTCACCCTTGAAGGAAGAGTTGTCTGGGAAGAACAATGATCAGAAGAAAATCATTTTGATGAATAAACCCTCAACATGGGGAGGGGGAATCTGGTAAGGAAAATAATCAAAAGGATGGTGATGAGTGACTAGGTCTGAAGAGTGACAATGTGGAAGATTACCACATGGGGAAACGATGAATAGCTACCATGGGGTTGAAGGAAGATATGAGATAAATATTGTAATGGAACAAGATTTCCCCAAACTAAAACAAATTTAACGATGAGGCATCAAGGGAATTTACAAACAACTTCACTATAGAAAATAAACATGGAGGTAAGAAGCTTCAAGATTGTGGAAAGGAGGGTCAACAAAAAGTCACGACTACAACAAGGCCGAGAAGCAATTTTCTCATTCTAGAGTCACCACCTTCTAGTGATGATCTAGCAGAGGTAGAATATGAAGCTTCTTCACTAGAGAAATGAAGGCATGATCTATCAAGGTGATTGATATTGTTGTCAACATGGATTGGGAAAGGGATGATAATTTGTCAACCACAGAGGTGTAGGGTCATATGGTGAATCAGGTGTTCCGACATTATGGGATTCAGATGATGCTCTTCTCAGAGGGATTGGGAGGTATCCCTAGTTAAAACTAAAAAAAAACTTAAAGATGACTCACAAGGAATCAAAGAATGATGATTGGTTGAGAAACAAGGAAGGACAAGGGGACAAAAGAGACATGGTTCTTTTCAATAGAATGATAGATATGAAGATAGAGGAGTGCAAATTAGAGAAGAGAAATAGGAGCACACATTCAATGGATGTAGAAATATGCAAGCAAGTAGCGGGTTATGGTGTCGTCCACACTTAGGAATAACACTAAAAATTCTATCTTGAAGCATCTAGATATTGGGAACCCCTAGATTGGTTCCATCACTAAAGTCTAGGTGTTGGAGGGAGATGTCTAGCAAGGATTTCATTTCAAATACCATGTTATATAAAAAGCAGTAAGAGAGTATTAGTAGAAGTGGTGGTTTTGATAGTGATTTTAAGGTCAACAATGTTGGTAGATTCAGAGGTTTGGGCTTATGGAGGAGGGGTGATGATGTGATGGTGAAATCCTTTTTGGATTGTCATATCTATGCTAATGTGGGGATTGTATATCAAGGTGAGGCTATTGGATTCATGGGTGGTCTATGGATGGGAGGTGGTTAATGAACAACACTATACTTGAGAACCAATGCACACGTATGCACAACTTCTACTATACAAAAAAATTCGGAGGGGGGGCAATTTTAGTGAAAATCTATTCGGTTTTGAAAAAAAATGAGGGCAACAATGAGTTGAGGCTCCTATTGGTTTGGTGTAAGTCATAAGTTTTGTGGAACTCATTTTTTGAGAATTGTAGTTCAGTTTTTAGAATTTAAGTTCCATTTACTTCCATGTGATTGGTTTATTTTAAGTGTATATATGAAAATCATTAAAAACATTGTTAATTTTTACTATGTAATATAAACAAGTAAGGATGGCAAAGACATTAAAAAATCTTATACATGAAAAATCATAATATTTTTAAATCACAATAACCTCAACACGTGGTTATATTGTAGATGTTGCTCCTTTTAAAAATATTTTATAATGGCACAATTATAATCTTAATAAAAATATAATGATTAAAGTCACATCACAATATTTTTTCCCTAAAAAAAGGTCACTTCACAATATTTTTATTTCACTTTATGTGTACAAAGTTTTGTAATAATGTCAGCATTTCATGTTCTTATAAACATGAAGTTAATTATCATTTTTACATCATATTGTTTAAACATGAAGAATAAAAATATGATAGGTAAATCACATTGTTTTGACATGATGCTATGTGTTTCTTTTTCATGATGTTTGTATTTTTTATTTTGTAAATCACACTGATAATGATGGTTATGGTGTAAAATATTTTACATAGTGTGGTTATAGCATACATAGTGTGGTTATAGCATATGATTTGTAGTCATATTATATTATGGTTTTAGCAATGAACCATATTCACAAAATTAATATTTATATAATAAATATTTTACATGTGTCACTTATGATGAATGAAAAATATAGTTGTATAAGAAATGTTGTTCATTGTCCCCGATTTTGCTTTTTTTAAGAGAGAACTTAGTAACTTTGTTTTGTATGTAAGTCTGTAACTCACTGGAGTCATGGAACTCAAACTCCAATACTTACTTTAAACCAATCATGAAAAAATGTGTAAGGAACTCCAATTTATAAGTTTTCCTAGCCAGATATGACAAATCAATCAGAGCATGAGTGGAAAATAAGAAATTTCAGAGAGATAAACGTCAGGTGCTAGTTGAGGGATCCAGGTTGCAAAGGACTGGGTTTTGCATGAAGAAGAGGAAAGTGGAAAGATAACACTGTCTAAGAAAGCTTGATAGGTTTCTTGCTTGTTACCAATTAGAAAGGTTACACATTTCCTCATACATTATTATGATCATGCACCAATCTTGATTCAAGCAGAGCACACACAATTAAAAGATCCTTATTACCACATGTTTATATTTGACTCCTTGTGATTCTCATCACCTGACTGCATAATGATGCTAGAAGAGGCATGGAAGGGTCAATATTGTGTGGGGTTGTAGGATCACACCGAGTCTTATAGAGAAAATAATTGCCTAGGTATATCACAAGTTGGAAATACATGGAATATGGCTAAGGATGTAGAAACAAGGTTGATTGAAGCACATGATTTTCTTGTAGATGATTTAATGTTGAACCATTGCACACAAATGCCATTGGAGCTACAAGAAATGTATGAATTTTGCCCCATATGTAATAACCTGGATTTTAGGGTTTGATACCCAATATAGAATTTGAAGACCATGAATGTTGTATAGATGATTAATTATATAAATTAAGGAATTGATTATTCAATTATGGATTCTTTTCACTTTAAAAGGGTAAGCATAAATGCAATGGATAATTATTAGATCTAATTGAGTTCAATCATGATGAATAGTTTCTTATTCACCATTTTGGATACTTGTGAAGATAAAGGACCCACTTGATAATGTCAATGGACTCAAGTGACATATTAGTGAACTTTAAGGTATTCTAGGACTAGAGTATGCGTTTTTGGACTTGTTTGAATAAGATTTGATGATTCATTGAATTATATTTAAGATTTATGTGCCTATTTTTAAGGTTTAATGAAGAATCTGGAAGTGTGATTTGGTAAATGCAACTAGTTCACTTAGGTTATTCTAACATTGGAAGTTAAGTGAGATCATTGGAGTTTTAGTAGCAATCTTTGTTAGAAGGTAACTAAATAATGATCAATGAATAGTCCAATTTTAATGATGCAAGGATGTTATTGCACTCGGTTATTCATATCTCCATATTGCATATCAATAGTTAAATATAAGCATTGAGGACTATAGTTATGGCCATATTTTATCAAGCCTATCTTTAGGCTTGTCACGCTGGGTCTGTTTGATTTTGGTTGTGGACGATTCCATCTTCTGTCTACTTCGAGAAGTTGGGAGGAGGTGGCCTTCTTTTGGTTGTTGATGAAAGAGTCAAGTTCTAGATTTGTGGGATTATCAGTTGAACCTGGCGCACCTATCGGATCTAAGCTACCCCTCTAATAGAGATTATAGGAAGTCTTATTTTTAGAACCATGATCTACACAAAAACAAACTAGATAACCCTTCACTCACCCCTCTCGGTGACTAGACGACGGGAAACAATATCCCCTCTCTCACACTATCTTCACTTGCTTTTACAGATATAGAGTGGATGATAGGAGGAGGTCGGCAAGCATTAAACCCCTAGCAGGTCGGAGACCCAGGTGGGAGATCCATATCCGACCCCCACACCCCACCCCAAGTGGACAACAAATCAACTTTGTGATCGAGCAATTGAGATTCTAGTTCTTCTCGGGATGTAGGGGAGCATCACAAACATGAACCCCACTTCTAGTGCCACCATCCTCCATCTTGGTCCTTAGGCAGTGAGTGAACTTAGAGTTTGTGATCTCCAAGGACATTGACTCTCCGTAGGGAGTTTTCGGCCAAGGTGGATCCTTGATGACTCAAGATCTCTTGAAGACGACGGCCAGAGTTGATGCTAGATGGCTGAGGCCGAGATCACAGGGCTTCCAGACTCTCTGCAGAAGGGAATAGAGAGGGAGATTGATTGGCTGATGAGGGTCTTTGCCCCAACAGAAGCTGCTTGAGTCCAGATTAACGATAACCATGTGGTATCTGTAAAAGATGATGGCAGCAGCAAGGCCAGACCCTCCTGGGATTTGGGGCTATGGCTGTGGCGCTATTCCCTATCAGGCGATGGAGTAGCAAAGAGGGGAATCACGATGCGGAGATCGCAAGGAGTGAGAGAGAGAGAGATCTGACTCGCTGGTCAGCCAGTGCCAAACCAAGGGGACTAGCCGGTTTAGTGGTAGACCAAGATGTTGAGCGATGCCCCACTCTGATGTTCAGGTGGAAAGCACCCAGGAGATCCCCGGTATGAGATCAACGGCCCAAACGAATCCCAAGTAGGTAAATCCCATCTTAATTTATAGAAAATATTGTATTATTGTGAAATTCATAGAAAATAGATCCCCTGGACAAATAATTCCCACAAAAAACCAATAGACTCATAAAAATGCCTACCTTATTATAAAACACCTAGATCAGACCTTTAAAAGAGTAATATTCATAGGTTTTAAATTACTAGATGATGCTTATTTTAGGGTTCATTAAATATAATAAATGATATCCAATCAAAATAAATTCTCAAAAAAATTCTTCTAGAATCCTAATTATGATTAAAATTGATTTGTGGACTCTGATTGATTATTATCACATCTAGTCATTTTCTATTAATGACTAATTAAATGCTTTCTAACCTTATTTTAACTCTAGAAAATAGACCGAGCATCAGAAAATTATGAAATCTGAACTAGACCTCTAAAATGACATCCTGGTCAGTAGAAAAATATCAAACACAAGTTTAGATCAGTTTGAACCTAGGTTTGGCCTAAACCCTAATTTGAACCTAAAATACCTAGAATATGATGTACATATATTAATGACGATTAATTGCTATTAATCAGGTGATGACCAGAGATGTAGATGATCTAGAATATAAATAGGAATCTCTGAACTCAGGTATGTGGGTTTTATTTATGTATATGACTATGGTTTTCTTGGTTGCAATCATAATATGTATGTATGCTCTCTTCTATTTGCAAATATTATATGTAGTAGCATTATATAATACTCGATATTTTATCACTTGCAAACATAAATGATGAGTAGATGCTTTGTAGTTATTTAAGGTGTTCATTATCCCCCTTATAAGGGAATGGATTAATGTTGACTAGTACACCTCCCTAGAGCACGTAGTGTACAGGGAGTTTCCCTAGAGTACTTGGTACATGGGGATGGGCCCAATATATATGTTTTGGTACTAGTCCACCTTAGTAATGCAACTCATCTAGAAAAATGAATAAAATTGGTGTATTTCGCTTAATCAAGAAATGTTTTCTATGATTTTCTTTCTTTCTTTCTGTAATTCTTTCAAAAATATGAAAACCATAAATGTATGTATCTTTCTACCCTTTTACTCGACTCCTTGTGTGTTGATTTGTTGTTTCACATATGTTTTAGGTTCAGAGATAACATGGGATAAAAGAACGGGATATGAGCAGTTGTACATGTTTACCTATTGTGTTAATATCCTAGCATACATGTTCAGACTTATGTAAAATATCTTTTCAATATGTAATTGTCACTCATGTTGTAATAAGTCAATATGTAATATATATACATGTTGAATGTTGAGATTGTTTATGGTGTATGCATTGTATTTGAATGTTCATGTATGCGTATGCCGCTTCCGCATCGCTCTGTGAAATAATTAGCTAACATTTTTTGGTTTGTCTTCTCGGGCCTCCTAAGTCTCGAGATGATAGAATTTGGGGATGTTACACCATAAGTCTCTTGTCTCTTACAGGATGGTTACTTAAGTTTTATCCAATAGAATGAAGCCAGTTCGAGATAGGATTATATCCAAAAATTAGAATGCTTTCATCAAAGGAAGGATGATCACATACAACACTTTGGTTTCTTATGAATTGTTCTACAGGATGAAGAGAAGGAAGATAGGAAAGGAGGGGATTATAGGTCTAGAGCTAGATATGAGTAAAGGCTATGATAGGATTGAATGGACATTTTTAAATTGATCTATGTTAAGGATGGGCATCCCGATCGGGAGGAAATCAAAGTTCAGTGAGTGCATCTCATGCATCTTATAGTTTGTCATCATTAATGGTAAAGGAGAAGATCTATAAAGCCGACAAGAGATTTACCCCAATGTGATCCAATATCTCCTTACTTCTTTATTTTTATGCAGAAACACTTTATGTCTCCCTTATTAAAGCTTCACGAGGAGGAAATAATTATGCTTCTAGAGTGAGATACTGTGACCCATGATTTTCTAATATTTTCTTCACAGATGAAAAATATATTATTTGCATAGGAAACTCTTGAAGAATGATTGTATATGTGGCAACACATCCCATTATCACACAGATAACGAGGTGTTACGCGAAAACGTGCGGAAATCACCATAACCACAGTTAATCAAAAACACGGGTTAATTAAAACCGATTGCAGAAAACTGATAAACTGAGAAACATATTACATTCCAGCCCATATCCTGCAAGAAAACATGTTACATATATATCCATACAAGCCTGGATACATGTCCACAACTTAGAGCAACAGCTGTCCTGTCATAACCATGAGTTCACCACCTGTTCATACATATAAAGGCCCATATCTGGTCAATAGCAGGATATACAAACATCATCGATCGTTCATCGTGAAACAACGTCAAAGCACTGCCAAGGACCTGAGAGTACAGGAATGACTCTAGACTCTACACCAAAACATCAAAACAACAGCATCTCCAAAGATTTCCTTCTACTGATCTTCTTGCTGCTCGGCCGCAACTCCGCGACCACCACCACGACAAGCTCGACCACCTAAAAAGGGTACAAACCAGCGGAGTGAGACAATTGAACATTGTCCCAGCAGGAGGCATAACTCCGCGCCAAAACTTCAAAACCTCAGATAAGATAAAGCTTATCTCAGCAGATTATTGATAAAGAATATAACAAGAACAGTTATAAGTAACAAGCCATCCTGAGTCTTACCAGCGGTACCAAAAGGGCATATAACCACTATATTTCCTAATGGAACATGATTGACAAAATAAACTCATAGGAATAATGCACCGTAACTGCAAGATAACTAAAGTTAACTACACAACAAGGCCTCAACCAATGTTTCGTATTTGTCTTATCAATACATACTAAACGGATGTATTACGTTTTATTATGCCCTGAGGAAATGAACCGTACCGTTCAAATCCAACCTTCAGCTGCGAAGCCCATAGCCAGTGCCATACAAGGTCAATGGAAGAGCCGGAATCCAAGACCTTCTCCGCCTCATGGTCAGTACATGAGTATAACATAAGCAGGACCGCAGTCTCATGCTTGAAGTGGTCATAGCCACAGGGTTAGCTCTTTAGGCTACCCTCAGCCTAGCCCGCCTCGGTACAGGTCACGGCGCTAGTAAAACTGAGCCACGTGTCTAAACACCGTGCTCGGAGCCATGAACGCATTCATGCTCAACATATCACATATCTGGAGTCATGGGCCATGTTCACCATGCTCATCACGCATCCGAGTCTGCAACCGCAGCTGCACTCGTTTCACCTCTCTATTTTAGGCTAGGAGAAACCTCGCATATTCAAAAATATGCGCTCCAGGTTGATCCGCAGGAGAACCCGTTTCATCATCACCCTATCCTGACTGGTGATGAATCTATGGCCAGGGCAGACTACATGATATATTTCATTATGATTAATTAGTATCTTTTAGATGGATTGTAAGATTCAACCAAGTTGTATAACATGCAAGATATAATAGAAAGTAAACATCATAAACTCAACATTATGCATTTTCTACAATTTACATCACACTGATCCATCAAAAGGACCTCACATCACATGTTATCACTTGGCCTCTTTCCAACCATCTAGATCCATCTCAAGGATCATCACACATCATGGGATCTCAATCCCTCATCACATAGTGCTATAGCCTCTCAAGGCTTTCAACATCATTATGGAGCATCATTCAGAATTCACCTGTCATCATAGTAACCACATATAACCATTTCTTATAGCCTTTCATCTGGCTAAGCCTTACCTGCATGGTTAGCCTCATTCAATCACCATATGGATAGTCAAGAGACTCATCATTATTAATATAAGATGACAATTAGGGTTATGTACATTGCCAACACAAAGTGACAATAATAACTATATCAGTGCCCCATCTTAAGGGTACACATGTAAGCACATTATCAAGTATTCCTAAAGCATGCTCAAGATCATATTTGGCTTTAAAGAGAATATACATATCATTCATAAGCAATGAGCCATCATAAAAGCATAGCTGATATGTCACCCTTCCATGACCAATCGTGCCCTCACAAAAGACATTCAAAACTCTCACTAAAGATCACCCAGGGCAGAACCCATTCCTTCCTAACCCCTATCGGGCGTGCAGGGAGTCCGGGTGAGCAGGTGCATTGGGCGAGCAAAGCTATCTAGGCGTGCACGGTGAGGCTGAGCATATAGGGCAAATGAACGAGCAGGGTATAGCATGGGCAAGCAGGTATGTGTGTGTCGGGCGAGCCACTCATGTGTCGGGTGAGCCAAGGAGTGTTGAGCGGGCAGGGTTATCTCGGGCGACACGGTCAGCGGGTGAGCAAGGCATTGTGTCGGGCGACACAAGTGCAGGTCGAGCCACTACCTTGAGTGAGCGGGGCGCGTCAGGGGGAAAACTGGGTGAGCAGGCTTGGGAGGTGAGCGAGCAGAGCTATATCGGGCGAGATGGCCAATGTCGGGCGAGCAAGGAAATCGTGTGAGCGACAAAAGCCGGGTGAGCAGAGCTACTGGGCGAGCAGCCTGTCGGGCAGGGCTGGCTCAGGGTGAGCTGGGTCAGGTTGCTCACCCGCCCAAGGTACAAAAAGAGAAAACTTGCTCATTCAAGCCGTGCAAGATAACAAAGCTATGGGGGCTGTCGGAAGCACTTCCAAGAGCACCAAACTCTCAACATACAACTACTCAAGGTCATCTAAACGAGCTCACCATCTTGCCCAAGGTGAGATGAGGGTGTTGCTCGAGTCACTAGGCCACAAACTCACCTCAATCGGTTAGGAAGGAGGGGTATTGCTCATGACACTAGGACCCCAAGCTCACTCATCTAGACCAAGGGGAGAAAGGAGTGTTGCTCCCTAAACCCTAGCACACAAGGATCAGCCAACATGCAAGATGAACAAGAACCAAGCTACTAATGGGCATAGGCAAGATTAAAGCATACATATAAGCAAAGAGAGGAGAGTAGTTAGGGTTTGAGTCATGCAACCCACCTTAAGCTCCAAGGAAGAAGATTCACTTGAGCTCCAAGGGTTGTCGATCACCAAGGCTCCTCCAAGACGGGTGTGTCGACCTCCACTCTTCAACTCCAAGGGTGTATCGGCCTCCAAGCTGCTCACACAAGGGTGTGTCGGCCACCTTAGCTCCTTCTTCAAGGGTGTGTCGGCCACCAAGAAAGGGAGAGATGGAGGGTGTGTCGTGCACAAGGAGAAGAGGAACTAAAGGGACCTCAAGCTAAGGAAGGGACAACCTATATAGATGAGGAAGGAGGAGAAACCAAGGTAAACACTTGCTATGTGTCGTCCACCCAAGGGACACATGTCCACCAACTCAAGCCACCTCTCTTGCAAGCCATAAGACACTTGTCCAAAATGAGCACCATGTGTTCTCCAACATGACCAAGGTTGGACCAAGCATCATGGGCGACACAAGCCCACTCTAGGCCGACACAAGCTCTACTTGGCCGACACAAGGCCCAAGCAAGCCCAAACAAGGGACTCCAAGGCCCAAACAAGCTCAACAAAGGTCCAAAGAACTCAAACAACAAGCCCAAGCCTTCCTCTCAACCCTAGAGGAAGCAAAGAGAGAGAAGAACACCTCTCAAGGTGACAAACTTGCTCCCAAAACCCTAGACTTGGGTTAATTGCAAGTAGCACCTCCAACTCTCAACAAAGCACAACCAAACCCTAATCACCACTCAAAGGTGATTAGCAAGCCTCAAACCATCAAGGTTAAGCAAAACAAACAGGGTAAGCCCTAAATGCAGGTCAAGGTCCTTACAATCTAACCTTCTTTAAGGGATTTCGTCCCCGAAATCCGAAGAGAAAAGCGAGGGATACTTCCTCCTCATCTCTTCCTCAAGCTCTCACGTGGCTTCCTCAACGCTACGACGCTGCCAAAGGACCTTCACAAGAAACATGTCCTTCCTCTTCAGCTTCTTGATCCTTCTGTTAAGAATCGCCACAGGACCTTCCTCGTAGGTCACATCTGCATCAAGCTCAACCTCAACTGGCTGTATTACTGTACCTGAATCTGGATGACTTTTCTTTAACATACTGACATGGAACACTGGATGTAACCTGTGCAACTTAGGAGGTAACTCTATCTCGTAAGCTACCTTGCCAACACGTGCTATGAATGGGTAAGGCCCCATATACCTGGGTGCCAACTTACCCTTCTGTCCAAACCTCAGCACACCTTTCCATGGCGAGACTTTAAGATACACTTTGTCTCCTACCTGTAACTCCAACGGTCGTCGGCGATTGTCTGCATAAGACTTCTTCCTGTCTTGTGCCACTTTCAACTGTTGCTGTATCACCTTGATCTTATCTGTCGTTTGCTGCACTAACTCAGGACCCAAAAGTTGATACTCACTAGATTCATATCAACACAAAGGAGATCTGCACTTTCTTCCATACAGAGCTTCATAAGGCGCCATATCGATGCTTCGCTGATAGCTGTTGTTATAAGCAAACTCTATCAAACTCAGATGTACATCCCAGCTACCTAGGAATTGCAAAACACAAGCTCGAAGGAGATCCTCCACAATCTGAATAGTCCTTTCAGACTGTCCATCTGTCTGTGGGTGAAAGGTTGTACTGAACCTCAAGTGCGTTCCCAACGCTCTGTGCAACTGCTCCCAAAAACGACTGGTAAACTGAGGACCTCTGTCAGAAACTATTGTTGCTGGCACACCATGCAAACGAACTATCTCATCCACATACACTCTAGCGAGCTTTTCTGCTGTATACGTCATCTTCACAGGCAGGAAATGGGCAGACTTCGTCAATCTGTCCACTATCACCCAAATGGAATCATGATTCCTAGTTTTCTTGGGCAGGCCAACTATGAAATCCATGGTTATATGATCCCATTTCCACTGTGGTATCGACAAAGGTTGTAACGTACCTGCCGGCTTTTGATGCTCAGCCTTCACTTGTTGACAAACTGCACATCTTGCCACGAACTCAGCCACATCTTTCTTCAAACTGGGCCACCAATACAAGTCCTTCAGACTATGATACATCTTGGTGACACCTGGATGCATCGCATACATCGACGTGTGTGCTTCCTCAAGCACAAACTTCCTCAGATCATCAACATCTGGAACCACCATCCTGTCACGATAGCATACTAGCCCATCCTCAGACTCATGAAACCCATCACGCTTGTCGCTGCCGAACTCTGATCTGATCAATTGTACCGCCTCATCTGTCTGCTGTGCATCCTTGATCTGCTGCCTCAACGTAGGCTTGACTTGCATCTGTGCGAAAAGACCAGATAACAGAGAAACTTCCATCTGCACATTCATCTGTCGCAGAGAAACAAACATATCTCGCCTATGGCAAACTAGGGAACTCAACTGTGCCTTCTTCGAAGAAAAAGAAGACTTTCGACTAAGCGCATCTGCTACCACGTTCGCCTTACCAGGATGATACTCGATAGTGCAGTCATAGTCATTGATCAACTCCATCCATCGCCGCTGTCGCATATTCAACTCGTGTTGCATAAAGATATACTTCAGGTTCTTATGATCCGTAAATATCTGACACACTTCCCCATACAGATAGTGTCTCCAAATCTTTAATGCATGAACTACTGTTGCCATCTCCAAATCATGAGTCGGATAGTTCTCCTCATGCTTCTTGAGCTGTCGTGAGGAAAAAGAAACCACATGATCTTCCTGCATCAACACGCAACCTAAACCTTTCTTGGAAGCATCACAGAAAACAACATAGCCTTTCCCAGGCTCTGGCAAGACCAACACTGGAGCACTAGTCAGCTTCTCCTTCAGACTCTAGAAAGCTTGCTGACATCGATCATCCCACACAAAAGGTACATCCTTCCTGGTCAACTTCATCATCGGTAACGTGATCACACTGAAGTCCTTGATAAACCTCAGGTAGTATCCTGCTAGACCAAGGAAACTACAAACTTCTGTCGGCGTCTTCGGTTGTTCCCAATCTGCAACAGATGCCACCTTCTTCGGATCTACCTTGACTCCTTCAGCGGATATCACATGGCCCAAGAAGGTCACTTCATCCAGCCAGAACTCACACTTACTGAACTTGGCATACAACTGATGTTGACGAAGAAGAGTCAATGCTCGATGAAGATGTTGATCATGCTCTAGTCTGTCCCGACTATAGATCAAGATGTCATCTATAAAGACTACAACAAACTGATCTAAGAACGGACGAAACACTCTGTTCATCAGGTCCATGAAGGCTGCAGGTGCATTGGTTAACCCAAACGGCATAACCACAAACTCATAATGACCATACCTTGTCCTGAAAGCTGACTTCGGTATGTCATCCGCCTTTATCCTCAGCTGATGATATCCGGACCGCAGGTCAATCTTCGAGAACACTGTAGCACCACACAACTGATCGAACAGATCATCTATCCTTGGAAACGGGTATTTGTTCTTGATTGTGACCTTGTTCAACTGTCGGTAGTCTATACACAACCGCATCGAACCATCCTTCTTCTTGACAAACAGCACTGGAGCACCCCAAGGTGACGTACTCGGTCGGATAAAACCTTTATCTAGCAATTCTTGCAACTGCTTCTTCAACTCTGCCATCTCTGTTGGAGCCATTCTATACGGTGTCTGCGCAACTGGCTGCGTTCCTGGTACCAGATTGATCTCGAAATCAATCTCTCGGGGTGGGGGAACACCAGGAAACTCCTCAGGAAACACGTCTGCAAACTCACGAACAACTGACACCTCCTCAAGGCTAGGACATTTTGCCTTGGCATCCACTACGGTATCTACCACGTGAGCTAAGAACGCCTCACATACTTGTCGTAACAGCTTATCTGCCACCATAGCTGATACTAAGCACGTCGGAAGAATCTTCCTATCTCCCTGGAAGACCCACTTCTCTCCGGCAACATCAAACACTGCCTGCTTGGAACCACAGTCCAAGACAACCTTATACCTTTCTAAGGTATCCATCCCAAGGATAACATCGAAACCATGCATATCAAGTGGTATGAGGTCCACTTGAATGCGATGTCCCGAGAAAGACAAAACACAGGACGGACACTCTTCTCGAAGCAAAGAGGAACCATCAAGAGGGGTTTCTAACAACAAGCTATCCTTCTTACAGCTAACAGGTAAACGACAGTTCTCAAGCATACTATAGGCGATAAAAGAGTGTGTAGCATCTGGGTCAACCAGAACAGATATAAAGCAAGACGAAGACATATCAGAATGAAATAACTCCATCTGACCTATCACTACTCGCGGGTTGACTACCGCCTCCAGCTGATTCATAGTGTAGAATCGAGCCGTTGCTTGTTGTCCACGACCTCTGTTTCCCTGAGCAGACGATCCAGCCTGAGACGCTTGATCGCTTCCCCGTTCTCTGCCACCACTGGGCTGTGGTCTCTCTGACCCCTGAAGGTTCTGTCTCGGCTGTTGCGTCACTTCAACATCGCTGTAGGGACAACTTGACCTGATATGCCCTGTATGACCATAGGCATAACATGTCCTAACATCATCTCGAGGCCTGGATGGCCCTGTCACCGCCACCGAAGCCGAACTTGGTGCCTTAGAAGGCGAAGGAACATAACCTCTTCCTCTACTCATAGACCACTGAGACGGTCTACCAGAACCTCTCATCACTGCCGGTGCTGAAAACCTGGGCTTCTTGAAGCCACCAAACCTCTGACTCTAAAATTGAGAAGGTCTTTTCTTATCCATAGACACTCTCTTCTCCCTAACAGAATGTTCAATCCTCCGAACAGATTCCACAAACGTCGCAAACCGTTCTCGGTTCTCCAACGTAGAAACCGGTGTCGTCAGCTCATCACTCAGACCCTTCTCGAAACGTCTGATCCGTTCCTCGTCTGTCGTCGCCATGTGAGGACAAAACCTCAATAGATCCATAAACTTAGCTTCATACTCGATGATGTTCATCATTCCTTATCGCAAACTCTCAAACTGACGGATCTTCTCATCCAGATACGTCTTGGGAAAGTATCTGGCGACGAACTCACGTCGAAACACTTCCCAACAGATCACCTCACCAGGCCGCTTCTCTTCCTCGATGGTCCACCAGTGACCAGCACTACCTTTCAGAAGGTAGACAGCATGCTTTACTTTGTCTGCTTCGGGGATATTGAGGATCCGGAAAGCCTTCTCAAGACTTGTCAGCCACAGATCTGCATCCGCTGGATCAGCCATTCCAGCATATTCCGAAGCTCTGACTCGGCGAAGCCGCTCAAAGGTCTTCCCAATACCCGATGCTTCTCCATGGGGAACCTGTGCTCGCGGAGGAGGCACTGGTAATTGCTCAACCATGAGATTCATCGTAGCCATCATCTGCCCCATAAGCTGTTGGTAGGTAGGATGTTCAAGAATGGCTGGGTCAAGTTGGGGGACCTCAGACACCCGATCTTCATGTGCCTGTCCATCAGCTCCATCAACCGATGCAGCATCACTGTGCTCAGTAGCGAGTTCTTCATGGTTTCCAGACATCTTGGCTTTTCTTCCACTGAGGGCAGAATATTTCTATGAGAAAATCTGGAAAACACATAAGAACAACACAACCTAGTCCTAGATCCATGTAGACTCCGCGAACCTAAAGCTATGATACCAAAACTTGAGGCAACACATCCCATTATCACACAGATAATGAGGTGTTACGCGAAAATGTGCGGAAATCACCATAACCACAGTTAATCAAAAACACAGGTTAATTAAAACTGATTGCAGAAAACTGATAAACTGAGAAACATATTACATTCCAGCCCATATCCTGCAAGAAAACATGTTACATATATATCCATACAAGCCTGGATACATGTCCACAGCTTAGAGCAACAGTTGTCCTGTCATAACCATGAGTTCACCACCTGTTCATACATATAAAGGCCCATATCTGGTCAACAGCAGGATATACAAACATCATCGATCGTTCATCGTGAAACAACGTCAAAACACTACCAAGGAACTGAGAGTACAGGGATGACTCTAGACTCTACACCAAAACATCAAAACAACAACATCTCCAAAGCTTGCCTTCTACTGATCTTCTTGCTGCTCGGCCGCAACTCCGCGACCACCACCACGACAAGCTCGACCACCTAAAAAGGGTACAAACCAGCGGAGTGAGACAATTGAACATTGTCCCAGCGGGAGGCATAACTCCGCGCCAAAACTTCAAAACCTCAGATAAGATAAAGCTTATCTCAGCAGATTATTGATAAAGAATATAACAAGAACAGTTATAAGTAACAAGCCATCCTGAGTCTTACCAGCGGTATCAAAAGGGCATATAACCACTATATTTCCCAATGGAACATGATTGACAAGATAAACTCATAGGAATAATGCACAGTAACTGCAAGATAACTAAAGTTAACTACACAACAAGGCCTCAACCAATGTTTCATATTTGTCTTATCAATACATACTAAACGGTTGTATTACATTTTATTATGCCTTGAGGAAATGAACCGTACCGTTCAAATCCAACCTTCGGTTGCGAAGCCCATAGCCGGTGCCATACAAGGTCAATGGAAGAGCCGGAATCCAAAACCTTCTCCGCCTCATGGTCAGTACATGAGTATAACATAAGCAGGACCGCAGTCTCATGCTTGAAGTGGTCATAGCCACAGGGTTAGATCTTCAGGCTACCCTCTACCTAGCCCGCCTCGGTACAGGTCACGACGCTAGTAAAACTGAGCCACGTGTCTAAACACCGTGCTCGGAGCCATGAACGCATTCATGCTCAACATATCACATATCTGGAGTCATGGGCCATGTTCACCATGCTCATCACACATCCGAGTCTGCAACCGCAGCTGCACTCGTTTCACCTCTCTATTTTAGGCTAGGAGAAACCTCGCATATTCAAAAATATGCGCTCCAGGTTGATCCGCAGGAGAACCCGTTTCATCATCACCCTATCCTAACTGGTGATGAATCTATGGCCAGGGCAGACTACATGATAGATTTCATTATGATTAATTAGTATCTTTTAGATGGATTGCAAGATTCAACCAAGTTGTATAACATGCAAGATATAATAGAAAGTAAACAGCATAAACTCAACATTACGCATTTTCTACAGTTTACATCACACTGATCCATCACAAGGACCTCACATCACATGTTATCACTTGGCCTCTTGCCAACCATCTAGATCCATCTCAAGTTTCATCACACATCATGGGATCTCAATCCCTCATCACATAGTGCTATAGCCTCTCAAGGCTTTCAACATCATTATGGAGCATCATTCAGAATTCACATGTCATCACAATAACCACATATAACCATTTCTTATAGCCTTTCATCTGGCTAAGCCTTACCTGCATGGTTAGCCTCATTCAATCACCATATGGATAGTCAAGAGACTCATCATTATTAATATAAGATGACAATTAGGGTTATGTACATTGCCAACACAAAGTGACAATAATAACTATATCCGTGCCCCATCTTAAGGGTACACATGTAAGCACATTATCAAGTATTCCTAAAGCATGCTCAAGATCATATTTGGCTTTAAATAGAATATACATATCATTCATAAGCAATGAGCCATCATAAAAGCATAGCTGATATGTCACCCTTCCATGACCAATCGTGCCCTCACAAAAGACATTCAAAACTCTCATTAAAGATCACCCAGGGCAAAACCCATTCCTTCCTAACCCCTTGTAAAGAAGTGAAACCACTTCCTTACTAAGAATTTGAACAATAAAACCTCCAGTCCAAACACACTCAGAAGGTATGTTGGAGTGGGTGTAAAATTTTCAAATCTTTATATAATGGTAATCAAAAGACCAATGTATAGCAGCGGAAGAAAATATTTGACTATTCAATTATGAAACAAGGGTTACAAACTTACATCATAAGGATCCATGTAGAGGAAATCTAAACCACCTCAAGATTGTCTCCAAGCTTCAACATCTCAAGCTAAGTCTAGGTCATCACGTCTTGTCATCCAAGTCCTCCACCTAGGGTTGGAAGCATACCCCAGCAAAAGAGAAACAACAGGAGACATCAGCAAAGGCTGGTATGTGCATACTAAAAAGCAAGTTGAGTAATATAAGGATATAAAGGACATCAAATGTAAAGGCTTCCCATGCAAGAGATAAGTATCACCCAAACAGGTATCAAGAGAAAAGAATCATAACCAAAGGGATACTTGCCATAATCAACAAATAATAAGAATGTGCTATCAATATAAACATCCACTACCATGGTGGGAAACAAAGCATGTATCATCATCAATCTGCATGCATGTGAGATAAGCATAGCCCTAGAACAATATAAAGACAATGGCGGCCAACCCCCATAAAGCTGAAGCTTGATAGAGAATGGCAGATAACCAAACTCCCAATATATATGAAATTGGGCCAACCCCCATAAAGCTGAAACCCGGGTATGGGGCACATAACCTCCATCCCAAAAGCATAAAGGGCACATAACCCCAAAACCAATGCAATTACACTACTCTAGTGCTACTGAATCACATAGCATGTTTAATGTAGAGGCAAGTAGAAAAGTATAGTCAGAATAAACAAGGTTTCCATCACACAATGGACAACTCAATCATATAAACAAATCCACTTCAAAGTGGGCATATCAACAAGTAAACATCCACATCACATTGGGTATATAAAATCAAAAGTCCAACTTGCACCAAGGCAACAAGATAAGATTCCAAGAGAATATACGTGATCACAAGATCAATAACAAAATAAGATAGTTCATATGAACCATGATATCAAAAGAAAAGATCAATGTGTATAGGCTATTGTCCATAGGACCAAGAGAAAGAATAAAATAAGATAATTGCTCAACAAGAATAATATGGGATGCAAACATACCTCAACTTCAGAGTCAAACAGATCCAAAGCCACTTCTAGGTCCAAACCTAGGCTTCCAAAACACCTATTTAGCATATATGTGAAATTAGGGTTAGGTTTCGATTAATTATACAAAACCCTAAAAACACCTTTTTATTATTATATGAATTAGGTTTCCAAAATGACTCCATATTTTAGATTATATTTTCCTGAGTTCAAAACATATTTTATTATATTTTTTCTGACTTTTATATATTTAGTTATGAATTATACAAGTTATTATCCATTATGATTAAACCATGAAAAACAACATATTATTAACATTAGATTCAGGCGATAAAACCAACACCATAAGAAAGCTTGCATTTTTTTGAATCCAACGACTATTTTTCCATAATTTTATGATGTTCCAATAATTAGTTATTGATTTTCAAAAATCAGCCAATCAGATAATTACACGTTAGAAAATTGATTGCAAAGTGAAGAGAGAGGGAAAGTGGGCCGACCCCACATGACTTGGCCCAATCATGAGCGGCCAAGTCATGGGTCAAAGCTTGCATGGCCCCAAACAGATTAAAAAAAACAAAATCGTAGAAAAGACAATAGTGCCCAAAGCCAAAAAAACACATAAAGAGGGCGAGGAGGGGTATAATCGGAAAAGCCAACGATATCACCCCCAACCTTGCACTCGCACGCCATGGAAGCGAGGCAGCAGGGCCGCAGCTCGGGGAAAAATTGGGCAAAATCACATGTCACAATGATTCGACGATTTGAAGAAAAAGAAACGAAGATCAACGGGCCTCGAACTTACTGGAACCATCAATTTGGATGTGGGTGCCACCGAGAGAAGGAGAGGAGAGCCGCAAACACAAAGGGAAAAACTCGATCAGCCACCAAGAGGCAAGAGCAAGCAAACGAATTGAGGGCAGAGGCAAGTTGGGTATGGAGCGGCGGAACCAGGAACCTACACCCCTATATATACGGTTGAGTCCATGGGCAAAGCAACTTTGGCCGCGAGTGCTTGGGACCCAAGGTTTGGGCATTTTCAGGAAACCAAACAAAATTAGGCAAATAGGGGATCGTCTTAAGCAGAAACAGAACACGAACCCAATGGCGAAGAAATCTCGCAGAAAGGTTAAGAATCGGGAAAGAAATCCTCGAAAAACCAGCCCCGTTGGTACTGTTGTCGTGCGCCCATCCTACTCGAGGTAGGAGATGGGTTCAGCGCCACAGGATCAAGATCGGACGGTCCAGATTCAAGCCGAAATGTAAAAAAGGAAAACAAATCCAGCATGACAACCTATAATTCAAAAACCATAGCCCAAATGTGATTAGGATTAAGGTGACATTATATTTAATTTACCTTTTTCTCTTTCTTAAATTGAGGGCTCAAACATTATCCAAATTAAGTGGAATTTTGCACAGAGGCCGATTAAGGCATGTAGATTCCGATTTTACACTTAGTTTTGCCTTTTGGAAACTTTTAATGTGTCAAATAATCCAATTACTGATTTCTCTTTCCTCCTTCTTTAATGACATTAGGATTATCCAAATTTCATGAAACTTAACCCACAAGTCACATTTAATGTTTTGGATACGAATTTGCTATCAATTTTACATATTGGATATATTTGCATATTTATTTAATATCTTGAAGATTTTACACACTTTCTCTCTCCTGATTTCACCCTTTAAGCAAACTTTCACCAAATTGGATGAAAATTCACCCAAAGGATATATTTATTATGTAGATTACAAATATAAGATTATTTTCCTCTTTTGGAGTCATTTATTATATTTATTTATTAATTACACCTTTTAAGAAATTTCTCTCTCTTAACTTATCATATTATTTCAAGGTTGTCCAAATTAAATGAAAATTGACATGTAGGCTTATTTTGATGTGTAGATTATGAATTTGAAGTCTATTATTTAATTTGAGGCTTTATTACTTGAGTTTTGTAATTATAGGCCCATTAACAACATTATGCATCCAATTAAGTTATTTATCATCTTATTATCACCAAATGAATTATATGACATATTATATTATATTTTTCATGCATTTGATTATTAGGATCACTCTAACCTTAACCTTGTTTGGTCAAACCTAAAAGATTAAAGTTCTAGGGTAGGGTTATAGATCTAGTATGTTACACCCCTATCGGGCGTGCAGGGAGTCCGGGTGAGCAGGTGCATTTGGGCGAGCAAAGCTATCTAGGCGTGCACGGTGAGGCTGAGCATGCAGGGAAAATGAACGAGCATGGTATAGCATGGGTGAGCAGGTATGTGTGTGTCGGGCGAGCCACTCATGTGTCGGGTGAGCCAAGGAGTGTTGAGCGGGCAGGGTTATCTCGGGCGACACGGTCAGCGGGTGAGCAAGGCATTGTGTCGGGCGACACAAGTGCAGGTCGAGCCACTACCTTGAGCGAGCGGGGCGCGTCAGGGGGAAAACTGGGTGAGCAGGCTTGGGAGGCGAGCGAGCAGAGCTATATCGGGCGAGATGGCCAATGTCGGGCGAGCAAGGAAATCGTGTGAGCGACAAAAGCCGGGTGAGCAGAGCTACTGGGCGAGCAGCCTGTCGGGCAGGGCTGGCTCAGGGCGAGCAGGGTCAGGTTGCTCACCCGCCCAAGGTACAAAAAGAGAAAACTTGCTCATTCAAGCCATGCAAGATAACAAAGCTATGGGGGCTGTCGGGAAGCACTTCCAAGAGCACCAAACTCTCAAGATACAACTACTCAAGGTCATCTAAACGAGCTCACCATCTTGCCCAAGGTGAGATGAGGGTGTTGCTTGAGTCACTAGGCCACAAACTCACCTCAATCGATTAGGAAGGAGGGGTATTGCTCATGACACTAGGACCCCAAGCTCACTCATCTAGACCAAGGGGAGAAAGGAGTGTTTCTCCCTAAACCCTAGCACACAAGGATCGGCCAACATGCAAGATGAACAAGAACCAAGCTACTAACGGGCATAGGCAAGATTAAAGCATACATATAAGCAAAGAGAGGAGAGTAGTTAGGGTTAGAGTCATGCAACCCGCCTTAAGCTCCAAGGAAGAAGATGCACTTGAGCTCCAAGGGTTGTCGACCACCAAAGCTCCTCCAAGAGGGGTGTGTCGACCTCCACTCTTCAACTCCAAGGGTGTATCGGCCTCCAAGCTGCTCACACAAGGGTGTGTCGGCCACCTTAGCTCCTTCTTCAAGGGTGTGTCAGCTACCAAGCAAGGGAGAGATGGAGGGTGTGTCGTGCACAAGGAGAAGAGGAACTAAAGGGACCTCAAGCTAAGGAAGGGACAACCTATATAGATGAGGAAGGAAGAGAAACCAAGGTAAACACTTGCTATGTGTCGTCCACCCAAGGGATACATGTCCACCAACTCAAGCCACCTCTCTTGCAAGCCATAAGACACTTGTCCAAAATGAGCACCATGTGTTCTCCAACATGACCAAGGTTGGACCAAGCACCATGGGCGACACAAGCCCACTCTAGGCCGACACAAGCTCTACTTGGCCGACACAAGGCCCAAGCAAGCCCAAACAAGGGACTCCAAGGCCCAAACAAGCTCAACAAAGGTCCAAAGAACTCAAACAACAAGCCCAAGCCTTCCTCTCAACCCTAGAGGAAGCAAAGAGAGAGAAGAACACCTCTCAAGGTGACAAACTTGCTCCCAAAACCCTAGACTTGGGTTAATTGCAAGTAGCACCTCCAACTCTCAACAAAGCACAACCAAACCCTAATCACCACTCAAAGGTGATTAGCAAGCCTCAAACCATCAAGGTTAAGCAAAACAAACAGGGTAAGCCCTAAACGCAGGTCAGGGTCCTTACAGTATATAGCTTGCATTATCAGCCAGTATGAAAGAGCTTAAGAACAAAAGATTCATTACAAAAAATCAAAGGTTGCTTTCCATAGTAATGTTGGACTGGAAAGGAGGGAAGAATCAAGACCATGATTAATGTGGATCGGGTGGATAGACATGCTAAGTATTTGGGCCTTCCCATTGCTATGGGGAGATCCAATAAGTTGGTTATCTTACCATGAAGGAGGAATATGGAAGAAAGTTACAAGGATGGAAGGAAGATTATAATGAAGTACAGAGAAGGAGATGTGCATTAATGTTATGACACAAGCAATTCCCACTTACTACATTACTATTTTCAAAATCCCATAAAGGCTCATTGACGACATTAATGTCATGATTGCACATGTCTGGTAGGGTTCTAATGAGGGAGAGACAGACTAGATGAATTGGTGTTCTCTATGTTGATACAAATTAGAAGGCAAAATGGGTTTTAGGGACCTGAAATGATTCAATGTGTCTAAACAGAGATGGAGGTTCCTAATCAACTCAGGTTCACTTGTAGGTCGTGTATTTGGAGCAAAGTACACATGATTGGGTACATCTTGGATGCATCCTTAGGATATGGACTAATCTACACATGGAACATCATTTGGGGTGGCTTGAAATAGGAGAAAGGAGGTCTTTTATATAGGATGGGTAATGGTATGGTTACAATGATCTTTAAAGAAATATGGGTACTTACAAGCACAATTGATCGGTATGTAGTGGGAGGGATATATGTAGGGGGACAACTACTGAGTTAATTGTCCATGATGGAGTGAGGTGGGTCAACATTCCATATGCAATGACCTACCTCGTTAGATAGATACTTGAGTTCTTGATATCCCTTTGGATATTTATGAGGGGTAGAGATTATCTCTTGGGAACTAGACACCAAAGATACTTTTAGCTTAGGTCATCCTACAAGTCTCTAGTACTGAATGTGGAAGTGGTGAATTATGAAGAGGAGAAGCGATAGAAGTGCATGTAGCTCAAGGGAGAAATTCCCATATAAACTAGTTTACTTTCTATGGATATACAACAAAACTATTGTACCCAAGCAATCAAAGTTGAAGGTGCAACATGTTACAAAGTACAATGTTTGTGAACATTGTCATCTAGAAAAAGAAGATGCAAACCATGCATTGTTCAAATGCATTCAATCCATGCGGGTATGGGCCTACTGGTATTGATCCTAGAATGGAAAAGACATAGAATAGGAGGCCAAAGAGGTGGTGATAAAGATGGGGATGGCCTAGACAATGATGAAGAAACATATTTTCTAAAAAAAATGCCAAACTTTGTATCTTGCCTAGTCGCCACCTTCTAGAACCCAATAATTGGCTATCATAAATAATACAAAAGAAGCTCAAGCATAGTTCCACTAGCTAGGGGGGTAAGTTGTGAGCATAACAACACATTTATAAAATCCAAAGTCCTTTCAGCTTAAAGTATATTCTACGTACCTTTTTTAGTAGTCCACCTTGGGTGTAGGGAGGAGATATATCACCTTCGTGGTGATGGTTCGAGCTGATTTGGGGCTGCCTGGCATCGTGGCTCCCCCTAGAACTCAGTGTCGCCGCGGGATAGGGTGAGGTCACCAACAAGAGAGGGTTAGAGGTGAGTCAGGGTTCTAGGTTTGGTGGAGGTAGCCGTGTATGCTCGCGGTGAGTTGATTAAGGTTAAGGAGCAATGGATTTGGTCCGCGAAGGGCTGTAGTTGTAGGGTGTTGAGGAGTCTGGAGGTTGAATATGATGAAGTGGGGGAGAGGTGTTCAGGTAGCCTTTCTCACAATTTCTGGTGGGGAATGAGGAAAGGAGTAATGGCGGAGTTAGTGGTGGTCTTATATAGGATTTTGGGAGCAAGGGCAAGGAAGCCCTAAACTCGCCTCTACCGCTAGGTGAGATCGCAAAGAAGCGGGAGTTTGTTCTCCTAGATCTGGGGCGGGGGTTGTCCAGTGAGGGGAAGTTGGGTGCATTTTCTTGAGATAAAGTTATCTAGTCGGGGGAAAAATCGAGACTGGGAGTGAGGTGGCAACTCGTTGATGACATGGTCGGCTCTCACGTCCCCGCCCTTTGCAGCAGGTAAGTGACATGTTTATTTCTGTCAGATCCTTGTTGATTCACGATCAAGGAGATCGGATGGCTAGAAATCAAGGCCAATACTAAAGGCCCGCGCCCAGGTCGAGGGGTGTGTGTGACATTTATGTGTCACATTTTTGCTCAAATAATCGGAAAAATTAGGTCCTAGGTTTGAATAAATGCAATAATGTGCATAATTTGAAGAACTCACAACTCCTAATTAGCTTATCCAATTGTAATGAAATTTTAGGTGGATCATCATGATATCATTATCCAACCCTAGTATCAAATTGAGGATCAAACTCAAATGTTTGTTATATAAATTGACTATGTACCCTAATACATGGATTTCATCTACTATGAAATTAGGGATTTGATTTTTATGAAATGTATAATCACTTTTAATCAATTAGGCAAGGGAAAAGGTTGAGGGTAGTATTGGAAATAATAAATTTATAAGAGAGAGAAAATATAATTAAAAACTCACTCTATCACATTCTCCCCTCCTTTTTAAGAATTTTGTCCCCAAAATTCAAGCAGCTTGAAAGAGATGCAGATATTTCTGCTCGACCTCAGACTTTAGCTCCCAGGTAGCATCGATCTGATCATGGTGGCTCCAGAGAACTTTCACCATATCTATGCCAATTACTAAGCTCCTTTGTCTTGAAATCAAGAATTTTGACTGGGGATTCAGCATAAGACTGATCATCTTTCAACTCGAGAGGCTCATGATTCAGAATGTGACTAGGATCTTTAGCATAAGGCTTCAGATTTGACACTTGAAAGAAATTATGCATGGCACTATATTGAGGTGGCAAGGCAAGATGATAGGCACATTCACCAACTCTATCTATTATTTCAGAGGGTCCCACATAATGAGGACTGAGTTTTTCCTTATTCTTGGCCAAAGCTCGAATAGGTTGGATCTTTAGAAAGACGTGATCACCTTCTTTGAACTGACGTTCCTGTCAGTGAGCATCTCCATGATATTTTTGTCTATCATGTGCCCACTTCATCCTCTTCTTGATCAGTGCAGCTTTATCTGCATACAACTGCATCTCCTCTGATTTCATCAATGTGTGTTCTCCGATGTCATCTCAGTGTAGCGGAGATCTGCACGGTCAGCCATAGAGGGCATCATAGGGAGGCATCGCAATACTCGCCTGATAGCTATTATTATATGCAAACTCATCTAAAGGCAATTATTGGTCCCACGAGCCTTCCCAATCAAGAACACAAGCTCGCAGAAGGTCTTCTAGAATATGTATTGTGCATTCTAAGAGCTCGTCTATCTACAGATGGTAGGTTGTACTGAAGTTCAGTTTGGTGCCCAGTTCTTCTTGAACTTATTTCCACAGCTTTGAGGTGAACTTCGGGTCCTTGTCTGAGACAATGGAGGCTAGAAATCCATGCAGATGTACAATCTCATGTATATAGAGGTCGGACAGCTTAGATACTTTGGCAGTAGTCTTCATAGGGAGAAATGGAGCTGACTTTGTAAGACGATCCACTATAACCCATGCAACATCGTATCCATTACTGGTCCTGGGTAGTCCCACCACAAAATCACTAGTGATGTGTTCCCATTTCCATTCTAGGATTTCCAAAGGTTGTAGTAAACCACCTGGCCTCTGGTGTTCTACCTTAATTGTATGGCATGTCAGACATCTGGAGACAAATTCAGAAATATCATGCTTCATGCCCCTCCATGAGAACTGGCATTGCAGGTATTTATACATCTTAGTTGTGTGGGGATGAAATGTGTACTTTGACCCATGTGCGTCACTAAGAATCTTTGTCTTCACCGTTGACTGTTCAGGAATGCACATACAATTCTTGTATCAAAGACCACCATCAAGATCCACAGACAGATGTGTTTGAGGCTTTGTTAGGAGAGAGGAGAGCTCTACAAGATTAGGACCAACTTTTATGTGCCTCAAGAAGTTCAGATTGAAGACCAGACATAATCGAGATATTGTTGACCAGGAGGTGATCAAATAAACATTGTGGCTTCCAGACCACCAGATCATCCATATTTCTCCATTTAGGAACAGATAAAGATGCACATACTACCCTTTTTCAGCTAAGAGCATTGACGACTACATTAGCTTTACCTGGATGGTATCTGATAGTAAAATTGTAGTCCTTTAGGTACTTGATCTACTCACCCACTAAACCAAACACCTTTTTTAACATACAATTCAACCCCCCACCCTCCCTCCTACATCCTCTCTCTCTCATATCTTAAATATTTACTCATCCTAACCAACTCATGCTAACAAATCAGTTGGTGTTTCCTCCATATCCTCCACTATAAATCTAACTTCCTCCATATCCCCCACTTTACTCGTCACATCCCTAAAAGCATGGGCACACTGCTGTAAAACCAAAACTAACCATTGAGAGAGGAAATATACCCGACTCTTATATTTGGATGTTTTTCATCTTGCTCATGTCTTTTCTCGACTTCCTTCGTTCAAGCGAACAATAGATTTGGAGAGCCATTGCTGTCATATTTCTATCATCCATGTGTTTGTTGCTGGTTGTGTCTAGAAGACTGGTCATTAGAAGAGCTAACTTGTTCTCTTGCATGATGCTACTAATTACCCCAACTTCTTTATCTACTATCAGAAACATGTGCTTCATGTGTGGCGCTATTTATAAATTAATCAACATGCAACTTGAGGTAAGATCCATTACTTGTTTTGCGGACTAAATCCTTTATTTTTGTTCAACGATAACCATGTTTGCCAAGGTAACAACAGACAAATTGTTATTATGCAGATACATTTGATTCGGAGGAACCATATTATCTAATAGATGCACCAGTTCAAATGCAAAAAGAAATTACATAACAAAAATGACTACAGAGGTACTTGATATCTTTTATCAGCATTTCACACATGATCAAGCCCACCAAGCAATATTTTCATGTATCTCGCCCTTCTGATAGACTACAGAATATCATTTTGGCTTCTTCTACTTTTGATAATTTTTTACTACCATTCAATGATCCCCTATAGGATGAGTTACATTTATATTTATGTCAACCATAATTTCATCAAATGCTCTGAAGGTATTTAACAGCTCTCAACTCACACCAATTACCATCTATTACAGTTCAGGAACAGGAAAGTAAGGGCATCATTTCTGTTAAGCCAGTCAACAAGGAGAGTTTTTGCAACAACACTAAGCAAATATGATGATGATCAGGAATTCAAGTTCATCTTTACATCCCGTGAGTATGATTCACTAGCCATCATGATCTCTGACGATCCCAAGGTCACATAAACCCCATCTACACAGACTTCAACTGACACTTGTTCCTTTATCAGCATCGAGTTGTCGAGTCTTCATAACAACAACATTAGCAGTCATCTATTGCCTTTCCATGACTACCTAAAAGATCTTATCCCAAGGAAGAATCTACCCATCTACCCAGTCTTCGGTCGTCACATGTTCCTCAATTATCAAAATGAGTCCTCACAGCATTAGGAATACATAGCCATCCCATTATAACTCTGTTATATAATAATGCATCACTATCAACATTTGATGACATCGAACTCCAGAGGACAAGTACCAATGGTTAACAGTTTGTTCTATTGTAGGTCTACCGGAGGTTATGATGAACGCCTCGAGTGGTCCTTGTAAAAAATATTACATGTGGATGTTGGATCTATACTTCCTTCCTCCGAGTGCCTTGGAATGAAGGCCATCTACTATGTCTACATCATCAGGTATACTTTTGTTAATGCATGAAATCATAGTCCCAAGAGATACAACATGTCACACATTAGTCTGCTCTTTCCCTATACAAGTCTAACCAACCAAGAAATTTCAAATATGGAGTGGAGAGATGGTTACCTGTTTCATTAGAGAAGGGTACCATGGGCTTCAAGATTTTGAACTAGCATGGTGTGGAATTTTTTATCACAGAGACTGGATATAATCACATATACACACGGTTGTGGCAACAGTTGCAATAGCTGAGAGAGGGGCAATGGCTATACCTGAGACTAACTTAACATGTAGTGTGATCACCATCGCCATCTTGCTAACCTCACCAGATGATGAGATAAAAAAGGTGTCTTCATCGGTAGGAGATCTGATGTTAGACAAATGCAGTAAGGATTGCAACACTTACAACCAAATGAACTTCTAGCCATTTCTACATAAGAAATAATGTTTTCGAGATGTTGATGTAGACGTAAATGTAGAAATAGCACTATAATCATGAGTGAAATTGGATAGGCAGTGGAAGAATTTCTAATGTGTATGGACTTTTCTTATTGTAATATTCATCCTATATTCTACTGAACTCACGCTTGAACAACAATGTAAATTTTTTTCATTGGAAGTTGGTTGCTTTTATTTGATGTCTTATTTTTATTATTGCATTACAACATCAACGACATGTTTCTTGAGCAAAAAGAAGTCTACTTTGACATGTAGAGGACCTACGAGATGTTTCTAATAACAACAGTTTTATTGCTATTGGAAGTTGTATCATGCTTTTTTTCTTGCAAGTCATTCTTCTTACATGTTGGCTCCTTAAGCATTTTAGTTGTTCAGGTGATCACAGTGTCAAGTTTCTAGTATAATCTTTGTAGAATAAATTATCATTTTCTCTAACCCACTTATGCTATAGTTCATTTCCATATCATTATTTTATAAGTAAAATATTCATAATGCATATGCAAGTCGACAAACGATTACAAAAAGGGCCATGACTAATTGGTTTTCATTGTCATGTGTTGTTTATTTCCTAAAGAAATGTTTTATAATCACTTCCACTATTAACTAATATTTTCTTATTTGTCCTTTGCAAAAGAAAAACTATTTGTTTAATAAGACAAATTATATTAACTGTAATTAAATGTAAGTGTGAACTATAAGAATTTGCATCATAGGTGGAAAAAATAACATTGAATCTAGAACTTTTCAAATAAAATGATAATATTTTTTTCAAGAGATACACATACTACTATCATTTTGAGAAAAATGATGAGATAATGGTACCTACAAATAAGTTTGAGTCACCAAAGTGTGCAGATGTTGATTAGGAGAGCAATATATTACCACTATATAATTTAGCATAAATTTCATCTGGTGTATTTCAATCTAATTTTTTCATTATAATATTTTTTTCCAGTAGAGACGCATCTTAATATAATTCATCATATAAAAATGAGGTAATGACAATTCAATATTATGTGGGGAAAAGTGGTTCTCATATTAGAGGCAATATATTACTATCTACTGATAATTCGTGATATATATAATTTTTGTATTCATATTGAAATAATTGATGATATTTTCTTATTTCTTACATGTTGTCTTACCTCACAAACATCTTTAAATGAAACAGCTACTCTTGTTTTTGCTACTTTTTTTTTGTTAGCTATTGTTTAAAACAAACATATGATACTTCAAAACAAATCCATATACTTTTAAGAATGGTCGACACATTCAATATAATAAAATATATTTTATATTTGTAAAATATATGGACTAGATCTAACAATCACCCTCACTCTTGTTATTATAGAGGCATCTATGAAGGAGAAAGGTATGGATAGATGAAGGTTGTCACACTCATTTTCTCTTAAAACATCTAGAAATTAAGAAAGGTAAGAATGAAGAGGAATTGACAAAGGAAGTCTTGGTAGATAGTAGATGAAGGAACAAGTGTGGGAGTTATTGAAAGGAAAGGCTTGAGATTCTACAGCCACAACATCAAGAGTGTGAAAATTAAGAGAGAAAGGCTCTAGTTAGCCTATGAAAATTATGTGTTGTGAATTTCATACATGGTTTAGTAGATTATGTATGTCTTGTTCATTATATGGGAATGATCTGTTTAGATAAATGAAAGAGTCTTGGTAGTATTTATTTTTTTCTAATATTTTTATATCCAATAGCACCTCCGACGTTGAGGCTTGATAACATATTAAAATTTATAAAGTTTAGATTGTACTTACAAGAATAAGTTAGTGAAAATAGCTTTTATTGTGAATGTAGGGAGGTTTAGAAGAGAAATAGTCACAAACAATACCTTCACAAAATGTTGAATTAAAAAAAGAGGTCATTTACGATATTCTCTTATTTTTTCCATAGTTCAAGTGAATATGGGCTAATTTTCTAGATGATATTGGTAATAAACTCTTTCCAATTGATACGTTCAATAAAAGAATCCATAGTACACTTTGAAAAGAAATAATGCAAATAGGAACAAACAATAGTTGGAGTTGATAGGTACCGATCATGACCAATGTAGAACAGTAAGATTGCAAAGATGTTCGATCAGACAAGAACATGTATATACACGCTAACTAAAAGAAGAGTAAAAGAAGAGGAGAAAGGAGAAAGACACCCAAATAAACAAAAAGTTGACTGAAGCAAAATTAATTGGGAAGCCCCATGAATGCATGAATTGAACTCACATATGGACCATTGAGGATGTAGTTATGAAAACAACATTGAAAAATAAAAAATGAATGTTTACAAAGGTGAGAAATTAATAATTATAGTATAATACATAATAATAATGAAACTTTAAAAAAATGGAGGTGGCATGCTTTGGTTGGACAAGCTCAGTGCGGTTAGCCACCCTATCCATACCTCAATATTTTCTTTGGAAATGGGATGTGGAGGACAACCTCTTATATGTCCTATCGTGACACCAATCTGGGATCCCTAGAATTGGCAATCAAAAGTGTCCTGGGCTAAGTGGCGCAGATTGACTACCTTCCTTGCCATGAGTTGATCGTTAGATTATGATCCAGTGGCCCCAAAAGGTTCAAATCGAGAAAAAAATGAAAAAGGACAGAAAATTGGAATAAAGGGGTTTAAAAGGGATTAAGCTCAAAAAAACATATTTCTCAAATATAAGTCTGATAATTATGAAATTTTTCATCATAGGTTCACAAACATCTCTTATTAATATGAAAAATAATTGGATAAAAACGATTGTTTTAAGAGGGGTAAGTGTGATAGAGTGAGTTTTTACTTATATTTTTCTCTCTCTTATAATTTATTATTTCCAATAATACCCTCAACCTTTTCCCTTTCTTAATTGATTAAAAGTGATTATCAGTTTCTTAAAATTGAAAATCCTAATGTCATAGTAGATGAAATCCATGTATTAGGGTACATAGTCATTTTATATAACAAACATTTGAGTTTGACCCTCAATTTAATACCACAGTTGGATAATGATATCATGAATATCCACCTAAAATTTCGTTGCAATTGGATAAGCTAATTAGGTGTTATGAGTTCATTAAATTATGCACATTATTGCATTTATTCAAACCTAGGACCTAAGTTTTTGGGTTATTTGAGCAAAAATATGACACATAAATGTCATGCACCCCCCTTGACCTGGACACGGGCCTTTAGTGTTGTCCTTGCTTTCTAGCCATCTGATCTCCTTGATCACAAATTAGCAAGGATCCAACGACATTAAATCTATCACCTACCTCCTACAAAGGGTGGGGAGGTGAGAGCTGACCAGGTCATCAGCGAGTCACCGCCTGACTCCCTATCTCGATTCCCCCCCAACTAGATAACTTTATCTTGTGAAAACGCACCCAACCACCCCTCACTTGACACCCCTCTCCCTCGAATCTAGGAGAACAGACACCCGCTTCTTTGCGATCTCACATGGCAGACGCCAATTTAGGGCTTCCTTGCCCTTGCTCCCAAACCCCTATATAAGACCACCACTAGCTTCGCCATTCCTCCTTTCCTTATTCCCCACCAGCAATTGCAAGCAAGGCTACCTGAACACCTCCCCCCCACTCCATCATCTTCAACCTCTAGACTCCTCACTACCCCACAAACATAGACCTTTGCAGACCAAATCCACTGCTCCATCACCTTCACCAACTCACTATGAGCATACGCGGGTACCTCCAGCAAACCTAGAACCCTCACTCACCTCTAACCCCTATCTCACCAGAAACCTCACCCTATCCCACGGCGGCACTGAGCTCCAGGGGGAGCCACCACGCTAGGAAGCCCCGGATTGGCTCAGACCATTACCACGAAGGTGATATATCTCCTCCCTGGCCCCAAGGTGGAATACTCGCACGCCTAGTTCTCACTGGAGTTGCTCCAGGCTCCTCCAACCCGCAAGGAAAGAGGAGGAGAAGGAATTGGTGAGGTTCCAATGTAGACCTAGGTGGAAAAATCACGAGCTGCCTCATCAACTAAGGGGGTCATCAACACTAGCAAGAGTGGGACCGTTCACATCATTGGGCCAATCCACGAGTGCCAACTAAGCAATCCGCGATCCATCTCGCAAGACCTGGGATCAACATGAGTCATCGATCCAGTCGGATCCCACCGTTGATCAATGTAAAACCTTTTATTTTTATTTTATTTTCTTGTTAAATATCAAAGAAAATGGGTTACCTTAGAAAAATCATAGAAATTAATAGGAATATCAGATAGTAGTAAAATTATATACCATTTTCATCAGAAAAATGTGAGCTATTCAAATAAATATCATCAAGATCTATATACAACTCCCATTCCAATAATATTAGCTTAAAGCCTAATTACCATACTTAGGTAAAGTAATCACATAAAAATGGTTATTATTTGATATGATCAGATCTTTGTTAAGCCTAAACCCTAATAGAACCCCTAATCCTCACAATCGCATGAAATCCTAATCATGTATGAATGGTTATCTAGAAACCCTACATTCTAGTTCATCTCTCTCTCCATATGTATATTACATGCATTAAATGCAAACTGTAATTTCTTATGTCCCCAGTATGATCATGACCAACCTTGATAACCTTAGATTTAACCCTGACCTATCTAATTTATTGGAAACTTAAAATGAAATCATTAATGATCTAACCCATAGTAGAAACCCTAATGTAAAATGTTTCTTTTCTTGAACATAAATAGGTATCACTAAATAATGGAAACCCTAAAATAAATACATGATCTTGTGACTCTGAAACAAGACAAAAGGAATGAATAAACCCTGATCTAATAATAGAAAGGTGAAAATAATCCTAAGTAAAGGATAAATCTTAGTTTGGGATCATATGGACTCGTAGTGACCAACACCCTTACTTTCTTTTCAGGGTGATGTTTTTACTGTCCTTCTAGACTCTTAGAATTCAAATCTAATCAAATCAAGTATGTTGTCTTTATTAAGTATAAGACTAGTTTCCATGGTTGCATAAGATATGATTGCACCCACTCTAAGGTGTAGACAACCCTTGAACACCCTAGCAAGCATCTAACCTCCAAACATAGCACGCATCATGGTAACTGCTCATGTGGGGGTCGTCCCACCTACTCTCGCATAGCGTGACTAAAACCCCATCAATGATCCAAAACCTCTCTCGATGATAACAGATCAACACCCCTGAATATCATGGATGTCCTCACAGGTCTAGAATATTCAGTGCAATGTCTACACAGAACCCAATGCTCTAGATAGATCATCCCTTGGACATCATCCTTCTAGATTTTAATGCAAACTACCTTCTATTAGCCATTTCTACCACTAATCTCTTGATCTTGGTATAAATATAAGTTCAAGCAAGAAAGAGATCAAACAAATCAGTAAGCATAACTATAAAGAAAAGATAGAATAGAGAAGTATACTATATTTGAAATAAGACTACTTTCTTAAGGTAAAAGCACATAAACATGCCCAAAATAGGCTACATATACAAGAAGGAGCTCAACTAACCATTAACAATCATAGTTGGAACTGAAAAAACATGAAGAACATTATTTGTACATAAACATAGGAGAAAAGTAGAAGAAATAGGTTGAGGAAGAGATTTAGGCCCTAGTCGTGAGGTGGCTCTCACTCCTTAGCCTCTAAAAGGGTTGGATCTCTTCCTTTGGATCGTCCTCCTTGGTCTTCTAGACACCTTGCCCTCTTTTCTCTTTGATTCCTCCCCAAATAGCAACTTTGGTGGATGTATGGAGGTGGATGGTGGCTGGAAAGTGGGTGAGTGATGGTGGATATGGCTAGGGAGAGGTAGAGGATGATGAAAAATGATGGTGGATGGAAGAAAATTATAGGGACGGATGTAGGGTGTGCTCTTTATCTCTTTTGGACCTTAGAGCTCTCCCACAGAGCCCTGGGAACTATAGGTCACTGAAGGGAACCCAAAAAGTCAGAACCGCGACACCCCTACCTAGGTAGTAGGAGGTGGGTATTTATAGAAGTGGTTGGTGGTCTTAGATGTTGATGATGTTGGTAGTCACTGAAGTCATTGATCGCTAAGCCCGGATCTTGGTGGTTACTGATGTTGGTCATTGATGTGGTGGTCACAAATGATGTGGTCGCTAATGATGTGGTGGTCACTGATGTCATCAGTTGTTGAGCCTAGAACTTGGTGGTCTCAGATTTCAGCAGTCAATGATGAGGTGGCTTCAATGGTTGCCAAGGTTGTGGTCTCAGCGGTCGCTAAGGATGGCTAGTGGTCGGTGAGGGTGAAGTTCCTTGGTGGTCCAAAAATTGGTGGGACCACCGTCTTCTAAGTCGGTGCACATAATGTGACGCTTAATGGAGCAAAATCTAGAGAATTGATGTTTTCTTGAGTTCGGTGCCTGCAAGTCCCAAAATTGGCTAGTTGAGCAACTCTACCTTTAAAATGATATAAAATGCTAAAATGTTATGAGTCTAGAGTTATTTTGGGCATATTAAGGCTATAACAACACAAAACTATAGATAAATACTTAGCATAAATGCCTAAATTTGGGTGTTATCAATCACCCCAGGATTAAATCTTACTTGTCCTCAGTCAAGACTGTGATGAAAGAACAAAAAAGATAACATCCAAATTGATCTTGGCAATAAATGCTAAGGTTAATAAAATAGTTTAAAATAACCATTTTCCTGGTCCATTTTGTTTCATAACAAACTCCCACCAATCAAGCAAAACCTGCTAAAGTGAGATCAAAGAATATCCAGGCAAGATTAAGTGGGTTCACTACAAAATTTTAGTATTCATGAGGGTTTGAATCAAAATATTTCAGCATTAAAGTATTTTTACATAGGTGACTAGGCATGTATTGGAGGCGAGTAATAAGCTATTATCATGCATTCATGTAGACCAATCAGGAAGAACGTGCCTCCCACTTATTTGGGTCCTAAGAAGAAACAAAAAGGAAAAGACTCTAGTGACTTTTGAGGATCCCAGTCTATGTCAAGTTGGTCCATGTAATGAGAAATAGTCCCTGCAATCCAAGTCAGTTGGCACAAAGCACTGAGATGAACTCCTCGTACTGTGCTTGAACCAACCCTGCTACTAGGATGATCTCATAGTCATCCTAGGGGTTCCTAATGACTCTCTAATGAGATTTTGGGGAGGCACTACCAGACACAAAATACCCACATTCATGAGTGAAATCATATACCGATAGGGCATCATCCTCAACTGTCCTAAAAGAGATAACAAGTGCTCATATTTTAATTCATATTGAGACTTTTATTCTCTAGATGCTAATTTATAGGCTTGGGTAAGAACTATTTTGGATAATTTTGGGATTTTTAGGCGGCCAAGCCTCTTTTGCAAGTTTTTAATTTTTCATCTTTTTGACTCAATCTAAGGTAAGAGGGAACATTGACCATCAAGGGAAAAACACTTCAACTTGATTATAGCTCAAAAATTCATCATTGCCTGCTTGATACCTATGTGAAAAATAATCATTGTGATTCAAGGATCCTTGGAGCAGAGACAGGTTTGTGAATAATGTGGATTGGTGTTTTAATGAAACTTTAGCTCTTACCAACAATCCCAATTCATGAGTTTGTTATTCACAACATACATCAAGTAAATAACTTTTTAAGCTATGAAAAAAGTGCACAATCTTAGATCGAATTCCAAGATTAAGCAAAGAGTTAGAGAGCTAGTCAAGCAAGAGACTAAGCAATTGGAGTTGAAAACTATGTGTTTAATTGCATGGATAGGCATTTAACTATAAGATTCACACCACATAGTCATAATCGCAAAGCTAAAAATTACAAAATAAAGTCCTATAAAGCAGTATAGATAGGCTAAAGTGTATAGAAAATTTTAAAATTTATGCTTAAATGTAGGTAGTAAACTTGAATGCGTGAAAAATGAAGAGATAGAAGGGTGAATAGACCTACCACCCCAAGTTTAAAACCTTGTTTGTCTTAAAGAAAGATTTAAACTTGAAAGAGCATGGAAGGAATGCATGGACGTGCACAAAAGAAATTTGTAAAATCCTAAAATGATGCATGTATGCTAGTATATATTTAGGTAGTTAAAGGAAAGAAACTATCTACGAAAGAATATGTAAAACAAAATTTATTTTACAAAAAGATAAAAGTTAGGGGTAAGAGAAAGGGGGTGGCTGTCCCACAATATGAACACTAGGATCCCAAATCCTAATCTTGGGACCAGTGTCACCTGTGTATTGTCGATTGGGTCCTCCATGTAGGAGTAGAATAAGAGGAGATATGATCTCTTTCAAGTCTGAAGTAGAGGAATAAAATCCAGTGACTCGGTGAAGTCATCTTTGTGTTGGAACTGATTTGAAATGCAATGAAATGAATTCCTCAACAGAGCACCCTCAAGGTACCCATCAAGGTATGAATTTGAATAGGTAGGCCCTAGATGTCAACACAAGATGAGATGGAGGGGAGAGGTTGGAAATTCTCTAAAGGACTCCTCTTTTCTCTCTCCACCTCTAAACTTGAGGTTGGATACTCGGATAAATTTTCATGTATAGTATGAGTCATCTAATCATCTTCTAAACAAGAAGTACCCCCAGGTGAATCCATTTGTGATTCTAACACCCCAAGATTGTCATGTTCTATGGGGTATTAGATATCTTCATGCTCAACATCCATGTTTTGATTGATTATCCATCTTGTTCCATTAATGCCAAACACTCCTTGTAATGGAATGGTAGTGAGTGTCAGCTCGTGATTCTCTAGCTTATCATCGTTAGTATACTCACTCCCCCAAATTGAATAGTCATTATCATCCTCCTCAAACAAGTTATTCCAAACCAATGCAGGTGTGCTTGTTAAAACAAAGTGACAAGTCTCAATGTGAGAGGTATCACTTTGGTTTCAAATAAATGTTGAATTAGGTTTCTCAAATCGCTCCTCACTTTATGAAGTCGTTTGGCTTCCCTGAGGAGAGTAAAATTGATCGTCATTAGGCCAGTCTTATAGGTGATGTGTACCCTCCATTAACTTCTTAGTCAAATTGTCTAGATAAAATGAACGGCTTCCCCCAGTGGGTGAGTCCTCATGGAAAAATCCAAATGAGTCTAACTGATCTCTCGAATAGGTGAGTGAAACTAGTTCCTCATCGGGCTCAATGAAGTGGTCTTGATGACTATAGTCTTCATGATTGAGCTCTAGCACTTGTAATCATGTGGTAATTAAATTGATGAGCTCTTGAAGTCTCATGCCTTATTCAACATCCTTATGATGTAGTTGTTGGAATGGGGAAGAAATGCTTTCAAGGCTCGTCAACTCCACCATGCACTGTTGTCAGAAATCTGTTGAAAACTGATGTACTTGGATAAATCCTTGTTCAACGGTTTGAAGTATATTTCTACTGCGGTTCGGGATCTCGGTGGCTACTTAAAGTTGGTGATCCTCCCTTTCTAGTAGTTGTTGAAGCAGGTAGACTTGTTCTTAGATATGAAGTGATAAGGATGAGTTGAGTGCATCAACACTTTCTCTAGGTAGCACCACTACTCTGATCAGTTCTTAATCCCACGACATTGCAGAGGTCAAGGGTTGGTTGGAAATCTCTGTTGTTGAAACATATACATATGACGATAGTGGGGGCGAATATAGCTCGACTAGTTGTAGAGAATGAATTTCAATTTTTTACCAGTATTCGAGACTACAGAAAAATTTGAGAGAATAGGTGGACAAGATAACTTGCCTTGTGTAAGCAAGGTCCATGGCTGAAAAGGGTATAAGAAGAAGGAATTATATTTAGTATATATGAATAAATATGTGCAAAGTAAAAGAATAATTATGCATATATATACAAGCTTATGGATGAAATAATAAAATATTTGGGATTGTAAATGTGGAAGACCACGTCCCCGACAACGACATCAAAATGTTAATAGGCCCCGAGATAACATTTGAAATGCACGGGCGCAGTCCCAAATCTGAATCATACTTTAAAATTTATAACATGAAACCTTAAAGGACCCCCGCAACTCAATATGGGGTCGTAGTAGACATACAGTGTCAAACAAAGGGATGTGGGTACATTTAAGATGCTTAATATCCCACTCTTATGTTAGTTAAGCCAATTTGATACTTGATATATTTAAGAAACTAGAACTAATCTAGCTAAATGATTCTAAATAAAATAAAGCAGAGTAAAGAAAATACAGTATGTGGAATCCTCCTAATCAAGAGAAAGAGTTCCTGGCTATGTAACCTCAGGTTGGGCAGTCTATGCACCCGTTCTTGGGTGTAGACAACCTTCAAACACCCTAGCAAGCATCTAACCTCCACACTTAGCATGCATCATGATAAGTTTTCTTGTGGGGGTCATCCCACTTTCTCTCGTACAACGTGACTAAAACTCCATTCATTATCCAAAACCAGTCTCGAGGATAACGGATCAACACCACTGAATATCCCAAATGTCCTCTCAGGTCCAGAATATTCAGAGATGTTAGGAATAGAGAAAAATATGCATAGAACACAATGCTCTGGACAGATCCTTCCTTGGATGTCCCCCTTTAAGATTTCAATCCAAACAATCTTTACTTATCCATTTCTACCACTAATCTCTCAATCTTGGTAGAAATGGAAGTTCAACCAAGAAAGAGATCAACTAAATAAGCAATTATAACTGGAAAGAGAAGATAGAACAAAAAAGCATATTAGATCTAAAAAAAGACTACTTGCTTAAGATAAAAGTACATTAACATGCCTAAAATAGACTACATAGCCAAGAAGGAGCTCAACTATCTATTTACATGCATAATTGGCACCGAACAAATATGGAAGAACATTATTTGTACATAAACAAAGAAGAAAAATAGAAGAAAGAGGTTGTGGAAGAGATTTGGCTCATAGGGGAGAGGTGGCTCTAGCTCCCTAGCCCCTAAAAGGGTTGGATCTCTTCCTTTGAGTCTTCCTCCTTGGTCTTTTGGAGCCCTTGGCCTCCTTTCCCTTTGATTCCGCCCCAACCAATTGCTTTTGTGGATGTATGGAGGTGGATGGTGGCTGGAAAGTGGGTAAATGATGGTGGAAATGGCGGGCAAAGGTAGAGGATGATGGAAAATGACAATGGGTGAAAGAAAATTGTAGGGATGGATGTAGGTTGTGCTATTTAACCCTTTTAGACCTTGGAGCTCTCCCACGGAGCTCTAGGAACCGCTAGTCGCCAAAGGGAACCCAAAAAGGCAGAACCACAAAACCCCAACCTTGGTAGCATGGGGTGGCTATTTATAAGAGTGGTTGGTGGTCTTAACGGTCGATGATGTTGGAGGTTGTAGATTTCATCGATTGCTGAGCTTGGATCTTGGTGGTCACTAATATGGGTCACTACTCTGGTGGTCAATGATGATGTGGTGGTCATTGATGTCATCGGTCATTGAGCTTGGATCTTGGCGGTCGTTGATCTCAGCAGTTGATGATGAGGTGGTTTCAGTGGTCACCAAGGTTGTGGTCTCATTGGTCGTTAAGGATGACTAGCAGTCAATGAGGGTGAAGATCCTTGGTGGTCCCCAAATTGGTGGGACCACCGTCTCCTAAGTTGATGCACATAATGCGACGCTTGATGGGGCAAAATCTAGAGAATTGATGTTTCTTGAGTTTGGAGCCTATAAGTACCAAAATTGCCTAGTTGGGAAACTCTATATTTGACATGATATAAATTACTAAAAGATAAGAGTACAGAGTTATTTTGAGCATATTAAGGCTATAATGGCACAAAACTATAGATAAATACTAAACATAAATGCATAAGTTTGGGTGTTATCAATGTGGAGTTCTCAATAGTTTGTGTGGACTACTACTCTATAGGCGAGGAGTTTTTCCCACTAGGAGCACATCGTCAACTGTTGTCTGTGGTGTCAGACCAGGAGGGCGTTGTTGACGATTGTTTGAGTGTTGGTACTGAAGAAGAAGCTCGTTGCTACCTAGAGAATAAGCACAGTATTGCATCAAGAGTTGTCACTGGACTCGCTCCAGGACCAATTATAACTCATGTTACCTTCCTTTCTATATACATTGTTGTTGACGTGATCTTGTTGTTTTGGGATACATGCATCAAAAAATGTATTTCCGCTGCCTATATCTATCGCCCCGATTTCCTAACAATACATGTTGGTAACATGGGATTCATTTAAAGGTATTTAAATGTTCCACACCAAATGCTGAGAAATTATAAGGTATGCATATCTCGGGATGTACTAATTCAATTATAGAAGTGCCTCTACTGGTTGTCCATTAATGGAACCTAAATATCTTTCCATGTTATTTAAATTCAACTAAGGTAATGTTACATCTATAGTCAATCACAATATCTTTTTTCTTGGAAACATGTCTGAGTATTTAATGCCACGATGAATGATATGTTTCATAAATTTCAATGTGATTATTTCCAACATTCTTCTCAACACTAAATAGGGAATCAACATAAAGTCTATCAGTATTGAGACTATAAAGATCATGAATTAAATTATACAAAGTGTAATAGTATTTAAAATTATACAAGAGATTTTGCCATCCCAATCTTAAAATTAAAGTTTACATCGTCCAGCTTTTTAACATATACTAAATTTCTAGAACAATAAAGAACATAGAGATAGTATGTAAAGCCCAAAATATATATGGTGTCCAACAATTCATATGTATGTTTCAATTGCTTCCATATGTTCCTTCATTTTGTTTCTCATAAATAAGAACTTTTCAATTCCCTTTATGGGATAGGTTGAAAAAAATTTGCATGTAACATGAGATACATGAGTCTTATACATGATTTTAACCACCAAATATTACTAGGATTTCATGATGTTTGATTCAAATGAAACAAAAGCATAATAAATGGCTTTTTCCTTAAACAAAGCATTTATTTTTAGTAATCCTATTTTAAATGAATAGAGTAAAAATATTCCCTCCTTTTCTATTTTCACATCATTAGCCTTTATTGAAGTTTCATCCTCCTTTTACTTGTCATCATGTTTACTTTCACTAGTGTTACAACCAATATAATTTAAAGACTGGTAGGTTTTTTTATATATTCTTCCCTTCCTCTTGAATTCACGTAGCTTTAATTTTGTGAAATTTCTAGTTTTATCTTAACAATGTTGTAGTTGACCTAGAAATGACCAAACTCAAGGAAAATGAGATGGTAATAAATAAGGAAAATGAATTACCCACTACATCCATACCATTTTCAAGTTTTTCATTAAATTTTCCATTCATAGTATATTTTCCTGAAAGTGTTGCGACCAATCATTTTTTTACAGTCAAGTTTATCATAAATTTTCTTATAGTAGACCTATCAGTTATGCCTTACTACCGGTACTACTTAATGTTTTTGAAAAAATCACTGGTGTTATCTATTTTAGGCATTGATGAATTAAAATTTTCATCCATCAACATTTGTATAAAGTCAAATCATAGTCAGTTATATCTTCTAGGACATACATAATGTGCTTCCATCTTATATATTTCCACAATGTCTATAGGATTTCCTTTTGAAAATTAAGGATAAAAACTATATCCATATATATCGTCGAGATGAAGCTTCATATATTCAAGTCAATATACATAATTCATCCCATTCAACTTGACCGTTAAAATATTCAAGTAAAAATATTTGTAGAGGCTATAGAATATTACAATTCTATATAACGTCTGAAAGGATCATTTGAAATTTCTAAAGAAGAAATACATGTAACATGTATCTATATTCCTTTTTGGATAATACGGAGACATATATCTCTAATTAAAAAGATACTAACACAAAATTATTTACATGTTATCAATTATGAAAAAAGTTATTGCAAGTGAAATATTTGGATGCACATTCACATTCACCTATTTGATAATTGTCCCAGCAGTTAGACAAAACCAATGCTAGTTCATCCAACTAGTGTGGGTTTGGTCACCATCTAGCCATTACTACGAAACTGGCCCTAATTTTTAACTGATGTGGGATTCATCATCATATACATGTCTCATGAAATCGACCCTAGTTTGTCCAATCAGTGTGGGGTTTGTCACCATCTAGCCATCTAGAGAAATTGACCCTCGTTCATCCAACTAGGGCCAATTTTGTACTGAACCATCTTTTTCAACATTCAAATTGTTGATGGTGCCCCCCAATGGTACTTACGGATGGTACCAACCAATGGAACCTATCGATGGTGTCTACCATGTCACCCGCTACTAAGCTAACTAATCAATGGAAACAAATTTGCAACAAACTAATGCCACAAAATAGACCTTGTTTCATCCAAAATAGTCCAATTTCACTACTTCACCCCTCCAACTGCCAGACAAACTGGACCTCAATTCATGAAACTAGAGTCAGGTTCGCTCTCACTTACTGGCATATCACCTATTACTAAAAATTTCCCTCCTTGGCCACCTAGATAGGGTTCTGATATTTGGTTTCTAGACCTTCGTCTTAGATCTCCAAGGCCTGAGAGGTCTAAGGATCTCACCCTACATCCATTCCAATCAGTTTGTATACATTTTCATCAACCAAATCCATCATTCGCTCATTCCCTTCGGCTTGCACCTTCATCCATCTAGCCACCAGATGAACCCAACCTTACTTCATCCAAAATCAGCATGGTATTTGTCTCCATCCATCCTCACATGTTATTGTTCTTGGTAGGATCGAGGAAGAAGGACAAGGAGTCCAAAATACAATGTAATATGACATAAAGGATGATATCCAACCCATCCAGGGGCTAAGAAGAGAAAGCCACCTCTCCTCCATGGTATATGTCTTCCTCTTCCTCTTTTCTTCTATTGTTCTCCTTTATTTCTATACAAATGATATATCTCCATATTTGTACGGCGCAAACTATGATTGTCTATGGCTAGTTGAACTTCTTCCTAGATATGTAACCCATTGGCATGTTTATATACCTTGCATCCAAGAAAGTAATTAGTATTCATATCTAGCATGATGTTGTTCTATCTTGTATATTTAGTTATGATTGTTGGATTGATTGATCTCTTTCTTCTTTGAACTATTGTTTTTACTAACCTTGTAAAACAATTGATAAGAACTAGTAGAGAAGGTTGTTTGGATCGAACTGTGAGAGGACAAGGCATAAGGGAGGACCTACCCAGAATCCAAGGTCAAAAAAGTCTGACCAAACACTGTGAAACCAACTTGGTTCACCCATTATGGCCGAGTTCGCTAGGGTTCCAATTGTTCACAAGTCATTTTCCACTCCTAATGAACTTGTCTATTTTGGACCTTAGAGGTAATATAGAATAGTTAGGGGTATTCATCTTTGATCCCCAAGAGTGATATTGGACTATTGATGGGGTTTTATTAGTGCTTTGGGAAGCAAGTAGGATGATCCCCATAGAGTAGCCACCATGACAATGTGTTAGATTAGAATGTAGTTTATAGATAGGACGTTTAAGGGTTACCTATGCTCGAGAATGAGGTGAATAGATTGCTGAAATTTTGGTTTCATATCTTGGAGCTCATTCTCTCCATTAGTAGAATCTGAAAAAATTTGGTTTCGTTATTTTGTCTTATTTTCTTTTTTTATTTAGATCTAGTTTTACGCATATATCTAGAAACCGTTTTGCTTAGATAAGTAAGAACCAAATTTTCCACAACAAAACTTCCTCAAATCCCTATTTTCTACCCCATCTCACTAATTCAACATTGTTAATGTTGTGAGCATCCCAAGAGTTTCTGGTTTTATATTTATAGTATGATCCTTAAGGGACAACGTTCATTTTAGACACAGTCTCAAGGGTGATCGATGCCATATCTCAAAGGTCACAATGTGTCTATTAATGACATATTGTGTCTTACAATAGACATTTACTATGCATACCACAAACAAGCATCATGTTGCCACCAACACACCATGTCAAATGAAGGAATGTCGTCTCTCATGGAAAATAGCAACAAGATAACCCCAGCATGCACCAAAATAATGGAAAACCTTTTCAGATCTCAACTATGGAAAAGAGGGATTGATAGTCTCTAATAGCTAAATAAAATTTTGATCTTATATCATGATTTGTCATAATATTCTAGTAGAAACATGGATGATAATGATGTAGTTTGTGGTGGCATAGATTTTAGAATAGGAGAGAGGAAATAGAATCTCTAAAGGCAAGAAACATTTGGCAGATGAGGCATACCAAATTGATCTAGCTTATTAGTAGAGAATAATCATAAAGATTTGTTTTCACTTGTGATAAAGACACTCAAGAGAGATGCTTGATGAAGTAAAGGGTGAGAATCTATATGGGAATCCATGAAACACCAAGGGGCAGTGGTCACTGGTAGGGGAGCTCTCTCTCCTTTCATCTCTTAAGGTTAGGGGTGCAGGAATGATGGCTCTAATACCATGCACAAACTAGGATAATGGAAAAGTTCCCTTCTGTGTGTTTTTTCCTTAATTTATGGACATACCCCTCATATATAGAGAAAGGGGAAGAACTTAAAACTAAGAAAAACCTAATGAGACAAAACACACTCAGGCTCGACATATAGACCCAATAACTTAATTGACTAAATACTAAGACTCTTTAAAAATATTTTCATGTTATATTGTTGTTATAAAAGAACACATGTCAAGAACTAGTAATTAATTCACACTTATGAGAAAAAAGGTTCTTATATGGAAATTAGGATGAATAAAGATGACTAATATACAACTAAAATTGTAAGTCGTGTAGAATAGGATTCCCTAAGCATTGTAGATCTTCCCTTGAGACCTAAAGTAACACAGAATATCTAGTACTAGTCCAAAGAGTAGCGAGAAGATTTTCTAGAATTGTATATCAAATGATATATGGCAGATATGTGGTTCAACAATAAAAGGAGTTATAGCACATAACTTTATCAGAATTAAGGGGTTAAGGGACCTTACATGGTAAGGAAACAAAAAGCTATATTTATGTTGTCCAACCATGGTAAGTGGAGAATGTAACTTTTAGTGATATGCACAGATACCATGGATTTTGTTTATTTTGAAATTTAACATCACTAGTCGTTGTTTCATAAGCTTAGGCTCAATCTTGTGCACCCAGTGTTGGGGATGTTGTACCAATATGGTCTTGAATGTGATGAAAACTTGTTACGGAAGCGTTACTGACAAGTGTATAAACCCAAAGAAGAAACACCATATTTAACGTGGAAATCTCTCCTCAGTACGAGAAGAGAAAAACCACGGGGAAATACCGTCCAACGTGCACTATGTAATTAAAATTACAACTCACACCTCTCCACATGAGAATAAAGATGAGGAAGAAGAGAATCATACCCAAAGTGTACCAGACCTCACTCTTTACTTGATCTCCTCATGATGTTGTTATCATTTTTGGGGACCGCCTGATGCCACTATGACCACTGATTAGGTCAAACTATTTCCGCTATGACAACACTGTGTCTGTAACCACCAACCGCTACTTTGCTTTAAGGCAAAGTCACTAGCCCTCTCTTATCAACCAAGAGAGTTGTTGTGTCAATGAACCCAATGTGTCACCAACTATCAGCCACTACTTCACTTCAAGGCAAAGTCGTTGACCCTCTCTTTTCAACTAAGAGAGCTCCTCTAGTTGTTCTTGTTTTTCAGATATTGTACCACAGAAGGTACCAACAAGAAACTGGAGGGATCACACCTCAACCGGTGGGATGGTCTCAATGGACTCCCTCAGCACTACCAAAAAAATGGTCTTTAACTACAAAAAAAAGTGTAGTAAAACCCCCAAATTTTGTAGCTAAAAGCTTTAGCTACATTTATCGTTACATTTTGAATATGAAGCTAATACCCGTGTAGCTAATTGTTTTAACTACATTTTTTAAAAATGTAGTTAGAGATTCATCTAGCTACAATTGCATATGTAACCCCAATTGTAGCTAATGGTTTTCCTTACACATACAAATGTAGTTACAATTGTAGTTAAATAGATGACTACAATTGTATTTGTAGCTACGATATGTTGGGGGAAATGCCATTTATTACAATTGTATATGTAGTTCATGTGTAGAAAAACTTAGCACTTACTACACTTGTAATTGTAGTTAGTGTGTAGTTAGAGACATCATGTACTACACATGCATGCATATGTAGTTAGATTATGTATGCAATCATTAAATTATCAATACACAAGTATTTTTCAAAAAGAAGTTGAAATTAATATTGATTCAGACCAAGTTGTGGTTGTGATGTCAACAATCATACTTTTATTTATATCAAAACATGAGTACACAGGGGGAGGACATAAACCTTGCCCCAGTTTTACAACATGGAAAGAAGATTTATGTATACAATGACCCCCATGAGATCCACCACATGTTTTATAACATAAGTCAAGGAAGTATCAACCACACTAGTCACAACCAGTGTTCAGGAAATCGGCCCGTGTGGCCGCATATGCGGCCGAATAATCGGTTCGGTCAATGGGCCGCTGCGCATATCGTGAATCGTCCATCCAAGCTGGCTCGGCCTGATTAAACAGCAAAAAGACCGCATATGCGGCCGACTATTCGGCGCTTTTCAAATAGGGATCATTTTTTTAATTTCCTACTCTCGAGCTCTTATACCCTGGCGGACCAAATAAACCTCACGTGTATCGCGCAGGCTATTTCCGCAGGTGACGCTCCCTGATACCCTAATAGCTGCGGCGATCCTTGCTGCTGGACTTCTAGACGGTGGCGGCGGCTGCCCTCGAGTCATGCTACGGCTGCCCTCCAATCGTGCGGCAGTTGTCCTCAAGGTGCGCCGACTTCCCTCAAGCTGTGTGACGGCTCTCCCTCAAGCACTGCGGCGCCTCTCCCTTGATTGCTTGGACGGCGGCTTCCCTCAAGCACTGCGGCGCCTCTCAAGCTTGGTCGGGCCTTCTTCAACCTTGGACGGCGACTCACAGGTAAGCAATTGTTCTATTTTGGGGTTAATCAGTACTTCAGTAGCCGTTTCCCCTCTGTTGGCCAAGGAGATGCCACACACCCTGTTGCTTATGATTTTTAAAAATCTTCTAGACGTTCTAATCACACCCTGTATCTTGCCCCTTCTTTCGTCTGTTCTAATCACACCCTCAACGGAATGCCTCGCTGGCCTGGCTGGGAGCCTTGGATCAGAGTCATCGAGCAGGATGATTGTCTTCTCATCCCCACAAAGAGAGCCTCTAGGAGCAGTGATGTTCTTCTTTAAACCTTCTTGCTGCTTCTGATTATTGCCTCTCTTCCCCCAAGTAAACCATCCTTTCTTATTTAACTTGGCATCACCGTTCCTGCAAACACCAACATCCTCGATGATAATATCCCGTTGTTCATAACAACTATGCCGAGGCCCAGCAAATTCGTTCCTCCCATCTTCTGTAACCTCAGATGTACCAATATTCAATGCAGCTTCCAGCTGTTTCTTCTCATCCTCCGTCAAGATATCCTCATATCCTTCACTCTCCGTATCATTCTCATTAAACAGGTCAAAGAACTCATCATCCGTCATAGCTCCAGGAACCCGGCGCGACTTCACACTAACAGTGACATGATGCATATCATACACCTTTGTCTCTCAAGGATTGTTGGAACTTGGAATACGTGTAGGATGAAAGACCAATGTATGAATTGGCCAAAGTTCACCTGGAATAGTCTGATTGTGAGGAATTTATACTCATTAGTCATTACCCTGTTGATGGAACATGAAAAGTTTAATCTATATTCTTGTCATTAACCAAAGTAAATTATTTCTTGATAGACTAATGACAAGCTAATTTGTATCCGTACACCAACTATTTATCCAAAAGTTCTGTTATGCATTGTACTTGTGCTTGAAACAGTTCCTATAGATTGGTGATTCCATCCATTTACAATGATCTAGTTATATTATCAAACTGAAATATAACATGAAGCACATGGCACATCAATGCATGGTCTCAATAATAGCATCTTAGATATCAAATAGTTAGTGGGGAAAACTACTATACACACATACATGATTCTATTTTTGTATCTGTTTAGAAACCATACTATTTGCACCTCAATAGGAAAGCTAAATGTGTAGCTTTCTTTCTTATATACTATATCTGGAATGACAAGAATAGGAAAATATCTATGTACATATAGTTTTTCATTTCTTATTCTTTTGTATAATCTGTAGCCATTAGGCTTTCTACTCAGCTTGAAAACTCTGCTATTCTGGTTGAAGAAAAAGAGGACATGTGCATGGTTTCCGCAAAAAAAAATGATGATGTTTAAGAGGGTCAATGAATCAATGTTTGGTGCTTGTTGTTTACTTGGTATGAACCTTTTGGGATATGTTATTTAAATTATTTTCATCTTCAATCATGCTTATTTCTTAGTTAATATTCAAATGAAATTTCATTTTTGTTATATCCCCAGTTATGATTGTTCCCTTTATATATCGAATTATATATGGTCAATATATAAATTTATGTAAATATATAATAAATTTATAAAAAAATCCAAAACCGCATATACTCCCGCATACCGTATATACTCTATTCGGTACCATGTCCGCCCATACACCGATTATCGCTTTTCAGAACACTGGTCACAACTACCACAAGTATCTCTCCCTCTTATGCATTGTCAAACACACGAAGTTGGGATGAAGCCAGTAGCCTTGCATATAAAGGACAATGTACAGTGGACCGGGACCTTTTTGTATATGTATTCAGCATGAACTAAAGTACTCGATTTCTCCTCATGTTTGGACTTTGATTCAACTCTAAAAATGGCATCAAATGAAGCCTTTAGGGAAGCGAGACTATTAGGATCTTTGACAGAGTCCATTTCCAAATTAGAAGTTAAAAATACTCATCATCATTGTCATCTGCCAACTTGTTCAGAATAGATCACACCAAAGAGAAATTCCTACAACTACAAAAACCAGAACACAATCTTAAAATTAGATTATAAAAGTCAAGAAACACATTTATGACTTATTAACATCAATACCTTCCTGAACCATAAGCCATTTAAGAATAAAAACCAACAATATAGAAGCCATAGTCTTTGAAAGAAGCAGAAGCCGCATTTGGACCTGAAAAAAAAGGTTGAACTAAGAAACTTGAATGAATTCAAAACTAAAATTTTGGGAAAATAACAATAAGCCGCATGTAGTCACTTCTACCTTTAGTTTTATCAACAAGCTTTAATATAGCATAATCACATAGATCATATCATAAACACTCACTATGAAAGACAATACTGCATTTATAGAAGCAACAAATTAGCAATATATCATTATCTATTCATGTATTAAACATCAACAGTTTACCTATTAATGAATGAGAAAATCCATATGAATAATTTCTAAATAAGTATTGAAGGAACTTGATATAGAGACAACATGGAAACACAATGTCAGCTGAGTCATCACTGCACTTGCACATAACCATAATTCAAGACCTCTATCTTCAAAGTTATCTTGCAACATGTTCATGAGAGTATTTAGGCAATCAATAATGCTCTGTCAGTGGCTATTTGATGTGTTACTGCCAAACAAATGCCCACATCCATGCAACACATTACCTCTTGTGGTTCTTGGTTCCTATAGGTACAAGACTTAGCTCCAATCAAGAATGAAACTATCGATGCAAGCTAAAATATATGCTTTGAATATCTCTTATGAATTAAATTGGATGTATCTTTTTTCAAGAAGTGAATGGAGTTGTCATTCTACCCAAAAGTAACAATCTCAATGAGAATGTCATTTGCTTACCTAAATAAATGGTGAGAGAAAAGAAGTCAATTCTTTCTTTATGTTGTCTCAAATAATGTCATGTATTTTTTAACATATGCAGTCAACTGCTACTTGAAAAGCAAAGCAAAGTATTTGGCCTCAACTTGGCAAACAACATCTAGTCCTTCTATCATAAGGATAGAAGAGGACACTGACGACCAAAAGCCCTACAAAGCATACATTCAGATGTTATCAAAACCATCAAAGATAATGCAAGAATAAATAAACCCCTAGTTCAAGCAGGCAAAGTCATCTAGAATTAGTGAGTGATGTTTTAGGTACCTATAGCAGTCATTATCTGATTAACAGAATCACAACCCAGGTAGCTAAAAGTTCAATTTAAATGATACTATGTTTTCTTCTTACTTGTTTCATTCTCCCAAACAATATTGTTGGAGCTAGCGACTTGCACTGAGGAACTGTATCAGAGGTACCTATAGTTTTAAGACTTCTTTGGAGCAAGAACATCAATCCAAATGTATTGGAAAGCTGGTAAGCCATCTGCTCATTTCTCTCTTCATTCTATAGTAGGATAAGCATGTCATAACTGGTATGTAGAGCCAAATGAGCCAAATAAAGAGATGGCATAACATTGAATCCTCAAGCACACACACGTAGGTGTGTAAGAAGGTGGAAAGAAATATCCACCTGGAGCTTCCAGCAGTCTTATGCCTAATCATTATAATAAGAATATAAAAGAATATAGCCTCCAGAAACTTGAAAAAGAACATATGGTATGAGAGAAAAAATGGATTCAGTCTCTAAAATCACTTTTCAAAGTTACACCATAAAATACTAACATGCATTGTGTTCCTAATTTTTCTTGTCTGCAACCAAAGAAATCAATATTAATTGTATTCCTAATTTCATTATTTCCCAAATGGCCTACTAGTTACAGGTCAAGGTAGTGTCAAACTGTAGTTACTCCCTACACTTTTTTTTCTAGATGGGGGTTTAATTGTGAGTCTAATATTCATCCCACCACAAACAAGCTAAGTCAACCACGATTGCAGGTGGTAGTGGAAGTACATCGACCAACTAGAAACCTTCTACCCCAACTTAATCTGGACTCATCCAACTAAATGGTCTGTTGGTTACAAGTCAAGGTAGCAACAAGGAAGCATCTCTATTAGCCAAAGTGATGCATAAGTCAACGACTATCTTAGGTTGGCATGACCGATGTTGTGGACATATGTCTTGGATCATAATGGTGTGCTTTAAAGTGTATGCATATATGTCTTGGATATTGCCTAGAACATTCATGAGCTAGTACACTCTCGCTATGAACAATTCTATCTTGAAACATTCCCAACATCATTCAGCTTTGACAGGATATCTCTGAGCTCTTAATTGGCTCTTTGACAGGATAGCCAACACAATGTTGATTCACCGCATTCTCACATTGGTTAAAAGGTTCATTCTCACATAGGTTAAGAGGTTCATTGACCAGGAGTTGAACTAATGATGTTATAACTGAAATGGTCATGATCTTTACTACTGAACATGAGGAGAAAGAGCATACGATACACCATGGCAGAGAATCTTGATTGAATAAACTCTTCTGGTTGGGTTTAAGATACCTAGGTTGTTTGGGGAGAGGGGCTACCCTTGTTATAGAAGAACACAACAACATGAATGGAACTACTTTCTAGTTTTTTAATGTGCAAATTTAAATCTAATTTCATGGGCCTCTTCTCACGTCAACAATAATGGCAGAAATATGATGACCTTTTCTACCATCAACTATGGCAATAGTGAGTTTGACTCGTCTACATTCAACAAGGGTAAGTATACTCCAATTGCATCACGTTGATGTGGACAACTGTGATCTAATTTACAATTCACAAAAAGATGACACGTTCAAAACTAGTTTATGATTGAGGCCTCTAGACACAAGAAAATTATGAAATATTATGCCTTGACATTTCAAAGGCGTTGTTACACAATATTCTGCAATAACACCTTTAAAGAACAAAATACAAAACATGCAGTGATAATTAGGATGCATTCATTATTAAAAAGAATGATAAGATTTATATTTAGCTTTAAAAAAGTTTTGGATTGAGTAGTATTTTACTGTAAGCATCCGTGTGGAATTTTCAACCTTATGCAAATTGGATTTGACATACTGAAGATTAGAACTACATCCATCATTCATATCCAAAATAGTCAAACTAGATCTACCATAGCCTAGTCTAACTAATTTGAAGAGTTTGGTATAACTTTTCCATTCCCATTTCATAGAAAGTATGACTCCTTGCTTTGTTCAAGGAGGGTAACACCCATAAATGGAAGGCAAGGTTTGCTTCTTGAGAAAAAGCAGGGAATTTATCAGTATTTACATAAGACAAAAAATGATATGAACTCACCGTGAGAATCTAAATAATGGGTTGTGGGGTTGGCCTATTATTAGAATCAATGTGACATTGACCCATTCAAACTTTCGGTTGTTATTAACATCTTTGATATGTCATTGTGATATCCACCAAAAAGAATAACTAATGATGAGAAAAGTCACATATGACATAGCATTATAGAATAGAATAATAAAAGTGTCGAGCAAGAAATGGCCAACCATATCAACGTTTATTATGGGTGGGTTATCAAAACTTAATGAAAATACTTTATCATATTATCAATGAGAGATAGAAATGGAGCAACTTACATTTGCCTTGCTATAAGCATAATTCCATCAAGGGTCCGATGATTACAATCTGTGAAGCCCACGACAATAGACACAGAGGACCAATACATTAATAAAAAAAACAATCCGATTTGTTGTACACACACATGATTGATTCCCTATTTGGAAAAGATATTATTAGTTTCAATTGTTTGAAAATAAGCTCGTGCTGTTAAAAACACATGCACCTCTTATCTGTTTCTAAGGATGGAGAGGCCACGGTAGATTATTCTGGAAAGGCTTCTAATCTGTTGTGTCGAGAGGCCATGGTGGATGGTTCTAGTAAGGCTTCAGATATGTTGTGATTAGATATGAATGCAAAGCTACTCATGGTGTAAATCAACATCCGCTTTAGCAAGAATTCAGCCAAAAAAGCAATATGTAATATGGAGCAACTACTCATAAGTTGTATGGTTATATAAACCTATAAAAGGAATAATGTTTAATACAATCTTCCTCATCAAGAGCGAACTGAAATAGAGTCGTGCTAAATATATATGCAAATATATCTAATGCTAGAAGCTGCCCAATAATATAGATCTGAATTGGCAGGAACCACGAAAATGTTTGTATGTTTTGCGAATGGTTTCAGAACGCAGATCACAAATATGAAGAGTTGGTGGACATGCTTATATGGATATCCCCAAAATCATATGCCAAGGAGCAGGGACGAAAAATAAGATAGGAGATATTTACCTATCATCAAAGACCTTGTAAGAGGATGATCAGAGATCTCCATTGCACTTGCGAATGAGCCTGCCCAGATCCGACTACAGCCACACACAAATGAAATTCTCAGACCCCTGGCCCAACAACTGCTCTCTGTAGACGTCTGGCTCCAACTTGATCCACATCAGAAGACAAAGTAAGAAACAATGAGAAAAGGCATGCGACTTCTCTTCCTGTATATTCACCGGATTGAAGTATATAGATAACAATAAGGTTCACGCTTCCTCAATAGCGGCACGGATCTAGATAAACTATCTCCTTTCAATCCCTAATTTTTTGTCATTTCAGATAATAAGATGGAGCGGCTTTGACTAATTAATTTGTAATTCGCAAGGAGTTTGGGAGGGGAAAATGCGCGCCCAAGTATTCCGAGTGGCCTCCGGAAATGAAAAGTGCAAGTGGATAAGGAATATAACTAGATACATTTGTTTTAGTTACACCCTTAAAAAATTGTAAAGAAAATCGATTTTAGCTACACTTATGGGTGTTATAGCTAGATTATATGTAGCTAATTCTTACTTTTCTTGTAGTGCAGGGTCTCTATTTATAGGCATCTATGATATGTGGTTGTAACTAGGAATCCTTGTCCAACTCCGAGTCCAACTCCATGTTGCACATAGGGATCCATCTTCTTTTCCTTTTAGATTTCACTCCTATTAGGATTGGTAGCAGAAGCCAACTCCTACTCAAGTCCAAATCCAACTAGGACATGGGTTAGATCCTTTTTCCCAACAATTTCCCCCTCCATCCCATGAGGGAGATGTTCTCTTCAGCAATCATCTAGAGTAGCTTATGGACCCCATCACCACATGTGATGGATCCATTATATTCAAGAATGAAATCATCCTGTCGTTTTCATCCATCTTCTTGAAGTCTCGTCCTGACTTCACTTTGTTCCCAGGAAACTGAGAAGAAGTATCTTGGAAATGCCTATTCTCTATCCATGTCCACACCTAGAACTTTGATGGCTCCCCTGATCGGTAAGTCAAACCATTTTGGATGAAAACATTGTTTCTGACCTTTTATACTAAGGCTCAAAAATCCTATGATGATGCTCCACCGATCTTTGACTAAAGCCCTTGACAACTTGTCTAGATTTGTATTTAATATCCTTGTTGTTGTCATCTCTCTTCATCCCATAAATCCACTTGTTCTTTAGTGCTCTCCGACCCTTGGGAATCTTCACAAGCTCATAAGCATCATTCTTCTATAAAGAAGACATCTCCTCCTACATCGCTCGACGCCACTGTGCTATGTCTCTATGAGTTTGTTCCTCATGATAAGTCTCTGGCTCCCCCTGATCAGTATGGAGAATATATTAAGATGTCGAATATTTGGATGAAGGATGACGAACTCTATTGTACCTCCTCAACTTCTACTCTAAGGACTCTACCTGGTGATGATCTTGCTCCCCCTACCCAGAAGTCTCTAACTATGAGTCTAAAGCACTCATATGTGCATCTGGAACATAAGCACTTGATGTGCTATCATTCGGCTACTCAAGGTGGTCATGCTTCTCTTCTTAGTCATCTGAACATTGCACCTGTGAAGAAGTTGAAGCATCCTCATACTCATCATCAAAAGAACTATCACCTGATCATGTAGCCTCTGCATCATCACTCTCAGGCTCTGTAGCTGTCTGACTCTCACAGAATGTCACATCTATGTTTCTGCCCATGGTCTTTTTCATAGGTTCCCATTATTTGTATCCAAACTATTGATCTCCATAGCTAAGAAATGGCATCACTTTATCATCCATATTTTTCCTCTTTTCCTTTGGAACATGTGCATAAGTCTTGCACCCAAATACTCACAAATGAGAATAAGAAGCATCCTTGTTTGTACATACCTTCTCAGGTATATTAAAGCCCAAAGTAACTAATGGAGATTGATTAATCAGATAGAACGTAGTACTCACTGCCTCACCCCAGAATGTATATGGAAACTTTGTAGTCTTCAACATGCATCTAACTTTCTCTAGTATGGTATGGTTCATCCTCTCAAATGTACCATTTTGATATAGTGCATCAGGATCTATCCTTTCATGTTGTATTCCATGTTGCGTGTCATAATCCTAGAACTCCCTAGAGGTGTACTCTCCTCCATTGTTTGTGCAGACACACTTTGGCTTTTTCTCTATCTCACGCTCCACTATCGCATGAAATTTCAAGAAACACTAAAAAACATGATCCTTGGTCTTTACCAAGTAGGGACACACCTTCCTAGATGCATCATTAATGAATGTGACAAAATACCTATTGTCACCCAGTGAACCCACCTCAATGGACCGCAGGCATCTGAATAAACCAACTATAGAAGTTGTGACTTCACCTTTGATCTTGTCTTGAAAGAAGTTCACCGATTCTTTCTTGTCCGACATGCATCACATGAACTGAGACTAGTGTCCTTTCCACAAGGAATCAATCTCTACTTTGATAAAAGATTCAAGCCTTTCTCACTCATGTGTCATAGTTGTTTATTCCATAGATCTGTCTTGTGATCCTCAATTGCATATATATGTCCGCCTTTTAGCACCTTAAGCTAGGTCTTGTACAATGTGTGACATAATTTGCCCCATACAATAACCAAGGCCCCCTTGGTGATCTTGTATTTCCCACCACCAAAATCCAGATGAAAACCTTCTCTATCAAAGAATGAATCAGATATCAAACTCAGCTGCAAATCTGGAACATGACGAACATCCTTTAGTATGAGTGTGCAGCTGACACTTGTTTGAACACAAATGTCTCTAATCCTGATAATTGTAGAGAAGTTGGAATTTATCATGTTCACCCTTCTAAAGTTTCCCCTCTGTATGAAGTAAAGAATTCCCTACTTAGTGAAACATGATAAGAAGTTGTAGTATCCATTACCCACTCAGAATCATCATCCTCAGCATGAAAACACTGCTCTTAGACTGTCAAGACCACATCGTCATCATCGTCTCTATTATCTACAATTATCGTTGTAGTATTCTTATCATCATCCTGCTTGTCTTTGGCTTCAGACCCATGTTTCTTTTTCCAAACCTTGCAATCCCTTTTGAAATGACCTAGCTTGCTGCAATATAAGCACCCTCTACTACTCTTTTACTTGGATCTACCATGAGATTTCCCATGGTCCTAGGACTCACTGTGGCTCTTGGATCTACCATAGTCTCTCACTCTATCAGTGCATCAACTCTCTGTTAAGTGCACCTCTGATCCATTGTCGCCTGAGGCTCATCATCTAGTCTCTTCATTCAGTAGACTTCTCTTCACATGGTCAAGTATCAACTTGCCTTCATGTGTAAAATTATTTATTATCACTACGAGCGTCTCCCAACTATCAGGTAATGATACTAAATGAAGTATAGCCTGAAGTTCATCATCATCAACAACCATCTTCATGGACCCCAGTTAATTTACAAGGCTTTAGAATTCATTCATATGCTCGGTGATGCTTGTACCATCTTGATTCTTGAGGTTCCCCAACTTTTTGATCAAGAAAGCTTTATTTGTGGTAGTCTTCCACTCATATAATTTCTTAATCTTCTCCCACAGATCTTTGGCATTGGTCTATTTTGAGACATGATGGAACATGGAAATTTTGAGCCACTTCCACATTGTTCTGACGGTGTTTCTATTTAATTTCTTCTAGTCTGCATCAAACATACTATCTAGTTTTTGTCCCTCCATCGGATCGTATAGATCTTTGTAATAAAGCATATCCTCCATCTTGGGTTTCCAAATCTGTCAATTTGTGTTTGTCAACTTTATCATCATTGCAACTTCATCCTTCCCCATCTGGACCAGTATCTACCGTCTGCACTCTGATACCACTTGTTGGAGATCTTATATTTCTAAAAGTAAGGGGTTAAGGGACCTTACATGGTAAGGAAACAAAAAGCTCCTATTCTGTCATCCAACCATGGTAAGTGGAGAATGAAAATTTTAGTGACATGCATAGAGACTATGGATTTTGTTTATTTTGAAAGTTAACATCACTAGTAATTGTTTCACAAGTCTAGGCTCAATCCTGTGCACCCAGGACACGAGCCATGATAAATAACCCAGGTCATCGCTCTACGTGTAAGTTACCTCATATAGGATGTGACGTAAGTGATCTTATTGGGAACCATTAACCTTAACACTTGTATGGTGTCCTATTTGGATTAGATCCATATACTCATAACTTGATTGGTGCAATCCAGGTAAATCATAACAAAGCAAAGTTAATTATGTTAAAAAGCAGTTAGTATTAGGGGTACTCATCTAATAATGTTTTTTCTTTTGATAAAAGAGCAATATGATAGATAATGTTTACAAATAGAAATGTCTATTAATAGCAGAGTAAGAAATAAAATCACATGGCCAACATCACCAGAAGTATGTTGCCAACGTGAAGGAGATCATCTAAAGAAAACCTAGTGAAATAAAACATGAGTTCCTAGGGGAGGCACCCCTTAACAATGAGCCTCAATGCAAAGACCACTGAGAAAGAAAAGTAGATGACCGAATGTCGGTATTTAAGTGATGATGGTGGATGATCGTCAAAGATGGCAGATCGATAATGTAATGATCAAAATCTTGAGTTGTCTGCTAGGATATCCTCTAAGGTGTATTGTCCTTCTCCATCATGGTCTCCAAAGATAGTCATCTGGTTATCTTCATTTCCATCACCTATGTTGATGTGGATGTCAGCCTTGCAATGCAAGATGATATATAAGGAATGTTCAATCTCATTCTGGATCTGTTGTAGAGGACGAGAGGTATTGTTATGTTTTTTGTGGTTTCTTTCAATCCAAATATTCCATATATGGACAATGATCACGTTTTGTGAGGAGTGGCTTGAGTTCAAGGACTAGATTTGTTTCATCTAATATGGTGTACGGATGGAGTCTGTAAGGGAGCTGGGTGAGAAGAATATGTGAAGAAAATGTGTCATGAAAGGACGGTGAGTAAAAAGGTGATTGATAGTTTCTTCAGCTTTATAACAAAGATAGTATCTAGTTGGTCCCTAGAAGCCCCGCTTGGTGAGATTATGATGTGTGGGAATTTTATTCTTAGAGATGAGTCAGTGAAATATTTTATATTTTGTGGTCATTTCATCTTCCAAATTGTTCCCAACTCAGAAATGTTCCCTCTGTAAGTAAGACGGTAATAGGCTCTCTTAGGCATATATTTGTGACCCAATTTCCATGAAATACTATTGATAGTATTGAATTCTAGATTATGGATGATATCCAACACATATGTGGGATGATGTGTTGTGAAAGGTGAGTATTGAGGGATTTTGTCTGTTGCTGGTTAGTAATTGGAGTGCTTTGGACGTGGTGGTATTTCTCAGTGGGTTTGGTATGTGGAAGTTGCTGATTAAGTTTTGGATCATATTTTTGTGGAACCAAGGGTCAGTGCAAAAAATTGGGTTCCTAAAGGCATGCGGTGGAGTATTGATCATATTAACAATGATGTCCAAGTTTTTGTTGATAAATCTCCATAGTGGAGAGGATATGCTCTTTCTAGTTTTATGCCAAGGGTTTGATTTTTGTAATATTTATGGAGAATGAGTGGTTTCCAAATTTTGGTAGTGTTGGTGGTAAGATCCTGAATGATTTTTGTGATGAGACAAATAGAGTACACCTTGATGTCTATGATTCATCAACCCCCATAATCAGTCAGAGCACTAACAGTGTCCCAGTTAACCAAATGCAGTTTTTTTTTATTAGAGTTATCTGAGAAATGATTCCATTAAAATTTCCATCTAAGAGAGTCGGTCTAATTCAAATATTTGACTAGTAAGGGAATGCAACTAAGATAATGAGTAGTGATGGGCATTATGGCACTATTAAGGAGGGTGAGACAAACATCTAAGTTAAGGAAGTTGTTGGTCTGGATGAGAGCTTGTTTTTTGTTTTTTCTATGATGGGGACCCATAGGTTGTGATGTGTGGAGTGGGCGGAGATAGGCAAACTTAGATACATGACCAAGAAGGTCTCTGTCTTGCATTTGAGAAGGGTTTTGTATCTGTGTATGTTTTTTTTGGATGTGTTGATACCTATGATGGAAGATTTTTTAAGATTATTTCGAGTCCCGAGATATAGGAGAAGAGACCAAAAATATGGATGGTGTTGATGATGGTGTCATCTTTAGGTATCACAGGGGTTTTTAATGAGACAATTCTAATTAATATTGTCAAAAGCTTTCTCGAAGTCGAGTTTGATAGCTATCACAGGGTTTTTCTTTTTGTAGCATAGATGAAGAGTTTCATTGACAATAATGAAAGCATCATGTATGTTTTAGTGTTTTAGGAAAGCATTTTGGTTATGTGCTATGATGTCTTCGAGCTGAGGTTTGATGCGATTGATGAGAATTTTGGCTAAGATTTTGTAGGAAGTGATTATAAGACTAATGGATCTAAATTGAGTTGATCAAATTTGGATGTTTCACTTTTTTATAAGGGCTATGTTAGTGTGGTTGAGGACTTTGATGTGTTTGTGGACGTCGGTGTTGCTTTGGAAGGAAAGGAGAAGGTGCATGAAGTCCCCTTTGATGTGTTCCCAAAGGGAGAGATAGAATTCTTCTAAGTGTACATCAAGCTCTATTAGTCAATGATATATTCTTCTAATTCATATTGTTAGCGCTAGATTTCTTTTGATGATTGGGATTTAGCTAACATTAGTTGTACGAAACGTGACTGGTCAGTTTAATTATAAGGGGCATTTATTAACTTATCATCAATATAATTTAAGTGTTTTATAAATTTTGAATTAGTAATAAAATTTAAAGTAAATATTAATAAAGTGGAAGTTAATTTAGCTTAAGCGTTTGTGTACACTCATTCTCATTAGAATAGATTGGTGTAAACTCAAAATTTATTGTTTCCTTTCAAGTACATGCTAAGTGATGTAACAAGATGGTTAACTTTTATTCATGAGTATGCTTTTATAATAGGAGCAAGTATTTGGTTCAATAAGATGGTTCAGAAAGGATGTTTGGTATCCATTTCATTTGTCTTGGAATAACTACTTTGTATTTTCTGAAGAAGAAAAATGTACATAATCTTTTGCACACATCAGCTGGCAAGTTTTAGAAGGTTTTTTCAGTCTAAGTTGGGTTAGTTTAAGGACATGACTTAATGATTGAGCATTATTCATAAGTCAGGGTCCTTTAAATCCAATATGGTTAGTTTTTAACCCAAAATCACAAAATAGTGGGTCGAATGGTTCACAGATAACCCTTCTGAACCGAACCAAAATTTTGCTTTTGGTTTGGTTTAGAAAATCAATATCTTAAATTTTTGACATTGGAAAGTATTAGTAATTTACGATTTTTGTTTGAGTACCAAACATATGAACGCATATATTCCTAGCAGTAGCATGCATATCAAGTTGTACCAGAGTCATATGGGTTTTAATTACAAGTAATACCATTCAAATTACATATACACAAAATCATCAGTTTGGTTGGTTGAGTTAATCGCTAACCCAAAAATTAAACTGCAACTAAACCGAGCGATTTAACCCTTTCAAATGGAACTAACATGGTTAGTTTGGTACAGTTTCATTCAATATAGTTCTGTGCACACCCCTAGTTGGAAACTTGGAACAGAGTGTGTTACGTGGCCTCCTATAGTGCTAGCTGTTCTACCTAGGGCTGGTGCTTTCTTAGTCTACTTTTTTCTTTGTTCAATCCTTCCTTCATTCTACGCTGCGGGGTTTGGACTCCATATGTGACTTTGGACTATCCTCGTGATAACACTATATCATACTGTTCATTTATAAAAGAAAAATGAAAAATACAACAGAGAGAGACAGTGTTTTGCTTTCTTTAATTGCAGAAATGGTCCAGAAAACACGTATTTTCATGCACGGCTTTTGTGTGTGTGACGGATGGGTTTAGTAGAGCAACCTAACACGACAACCATGTGTTTACTGTGAGCTAATGCATCTGGTGGTTGCTTAAGATCACTGCAGTCTTTCTAAGATTACTATAATCATATCCCGTCAATTAATCCGAGTCCCTTCAAAGGTATCATAGCTGTACCTTGGCTAGTGCATGCGTCCACCAAACCGCGTATGGAAAGGGCTTTGCAAACGACGGCGATAGGCCGGGGTCCCAATTCCCAACTCCCGAAGTGTGTTCGACCTATGATATCAGACACCCACATGTCCACTTCAGTTAAACTAATCAAGCTACTCATTACACTCATTGAAACTACGTCCTTAATTAAGTTTATCACAAACGATGGCCCTGCTTACGCAATCACTCGTGGGTTTCGTTACGCAGTGGATAAGATTGGGATTGGAGGTGTTTATTTTGGTGCTAAATGACATCTGCTTCCTTCGTTTCTTTCTTCCTTTTCCTGTCCTTTTTTGTTCAAAGGCGGTGTGAATTTGCCATGCCGTCAATCAGGATCGTGCGAGATAGCTATCTGGCTATGCAGTCTTCCTTGATCAAACTACATGTTGACGTGGCCACTACTGCTTGGTTGCCGTAGGTTGATGTTTAACTAAAACGAGTTCCATCTACAGGATGTCGATATTCCTGGTAAGTACATGATGGTGACTCTTACCCCAAAAGCAAAGATTGGGATATCAGCATATCAAAAGATAAAACAAAGCTGGAATATCTCTCCTTAAGCCACATACCTGAGACGTCTGTAACGAACTACCATTGCAGTTCAGGTGGTATTTTCCGTCCCAAGAAAAAAAGACAGTGATACAAACCACTCAATTTAACCCAATTTTTATACTTGGTTAATTGAGGGATTGGTTTGCGCTGATTGCAGCCACAGCTGTTGTTCGCGGATTCACAAGTCCTAGTACAGATCACACGCTAAGAGCGCGATTCAGGGACTGCTGCATATAAGTGAAAACTGTTTACATATTAAATGAGTATTGTATTTGTTAATAATAAGTATTGTACTTTAAAAATGATAGTTTGTAATTAAACATTGTTGCTAAAAAATATTCAGTGTTGTGCATAGTTTTGACATAAATGATGAAAAAGATATGGTATAAATTGGGAATGTCTTTGTAGAATTCGGCAATGTACTGAAAAAATATAAATGGTAAATTAAATTAGTAATGCACTAAAAACGAATTAAATTTAAAAAAGTATAGTAGGATACAAGAAAATATTGCATGCATACTTGCATGAGCGGGAATTGAAAATTTGTTGATATTTCAAGTAAATATTGTATGGTGGGTGGAAATAAATGTTGCATAGATGCATGGGTGGGATTTTCTGTAGATTTTTTATAGTTCCAAGTAAACACTGCATGCAGCAATGCTTTCTTTCAAAATGGGGCAACAAGGAGGCTGGAACGGTAGGTAGTGTAAAATGGGTATATATAGGGTGATGTCCATCATTTCCAAAAGAAAACCCTCTATTTTTGCCACAATTGGTCATAAAACTCCTATGGTTTAATAATATTTGAGGAACCTCCTAGCTGTGGTTTTCCAAGTATTCATTGTAAACATTTGAAAAGGTGATTGGGATGTTCTTTTAGGGTATGTGGGTGTGCTTGTTACCTAGGATTCTCTCATGGGTTGTAATGAAAAATCAAAAACATTAAGGGGTTTCATGAGAAATCCAACTATTTATATCATGTCGTCCTTGCTTCTATGGTATGCATATTATCTATTTGTAAGGCCCAACCCTCTTGGAGCCATTGTTTCAAAACATATAATGATAGAACGATGGTGGACCAGTGGAAATGCTATGATATATACCATGTGATAGTTGGTTAGATTGCATTACAAAGGAAGTGCATACACAATGGGGTGGAGAGTGTCACAAGCTTAGTTATGGTGACAACTTGACATTTTAATTCAACAATGGTTAAAAATAAGTATTTTGTCGAAAGAATTTGGAGTGTCACCAAGGTCGAAAATGGTCAATGCGTCGTCATGGTTGTTCAAATCCATCATGCCACTGGGAACAAATTACAGATATGTCTTCTTGAATTCTAAAAAAGATGGGTTTTAGAGGAGTATGTATTTTGAACTATATCATTCACTATAGGGGGGATATTTATCATAGGAGAGACATTATCTGTACTTATATATGAGGTTGTCACTCAAATTTATGGAGAAAGGTCATGTTATTGATGCATCTTCAGCAAGTTTGTTATTCAAAAGGATTTTTTTACTCCCTTGTTATCTCATCATGTATTGGGGTCTTTCCTCTTAAGATAATCTTAATATGAGCTTGATTGGGATCTTATGGTAGTTCCCAATGAGATAACCATCGATGATACCATGATCCAATTACTCCATTAGCATGAGAGCCATAAATGCATACTTAAGGCATGTAAAATTATCACAATCAATTCTAAGAGTTATCCTTGTATTATAGTACAATATGTCCTAAAGGCTTACAATTCTAGACCAATCTTTTTTTGTCACCATTGTGGGCTATATTATCCACCCCACCCACTCCTAGAAAACACAAAATAGATAGTCCCCATAACTTTCATTCCTTGAACTTCATCTTCCACTAGGTTACAAATTTCAATTGACGACTGAAAATAACTATATTTATCTTAAAGAAGCACCATATGAGATGAATCATTTGTTACTCAATGAGATCCTTATCTACATGCACAATTCTGAAGACACAATCTATTGCTAGCATGTTCTTCAGGTTATGTATTATTGGCATTCCTTATGCTAGTATCGCTAGCAATAGATTGATCCTAGAGATTGGAATATAATTTTTGTCTAGATTCTTTTGATTCCTTTCAGCCAATCTAGGTTTAACACCTGGAGAACAACCTAAAGTTGATCTTGAAGGATGAAGTACCTCCTGGTTTGTGATGTTGAATATAGAAATCTATGGGCATTTTTCATATCTTACAGTGCCTCCAATTACAACAAGATTGTGGTATATGTTTATCACTTGGGTCACCATATATCATGTCAAGGAGGAGGATACCAACCAATCTCAACTTGTATAATATGGGATTTTTTGTGTTTTGGTAACACTAGACTAAACATATTATCAATTAAAAAAATAGTTTCAAAGAGGTATCATCATAGGTAATTTTGTGTTGAAATTGCCTTTTGTTCTAAGAATTCCCTATTTACCCAACAATAACCCCTCAATATAGTGGACCTATCTTCTTCCATCTTTATTATGTTTGCAAAGATCCATGCATATTCATTTACGAAGGAAATCTAGTCTATATGCCTTACATTTCTTTCAAAGAGAGTTTATTTTCTTACCAATACCATAGAAGAGGATTTGACAAGTTGTGTCCAACAATTGATAACACTCATTATTGGTGATAATTTTACCGATTGATACTTACATAAAGGATCAAATTCAGTTTGAAAAGTGGGACTTCCAAGCATGCTACCATTTTCTAGAACTATGATTAAAATTTTGGTTCCTTGTCAAAATATGACATGCATATGACATAGTGAACTGACATGCTTCCTTACTTCCAAAAATTGTCATCTTTCCTAGAAACATTTCATGTTGGTAGAATGCCTATTAATTCTTAGAAGAATAAGCTTGGGATGAATTGAAATTTACCATAATCATAGTTGTCACGAGTTTGACATATCAAATCATCATATTTCTTTCTTCTTCCATGATTTTACCATTGAGAAAGACCAATATGCATGTACCTTTCTCAGCCCAATGGTCCTAATGGAGATGGACATCATTTCCATATCATTAACCTATCCAATTTCTTCAATGGGAAGACCTTTTTTATGACTCAATGCATTGTATAGATGTAACCCCCTTTTATTCACACTAGAACCACCATTAGAGTCATTATTCTTGGTAACCCCGGTCCAAATATTATTTTAATTCGTGAGAAGATTAGAAGAAATCACTGTTAGAAAATTAATGTTAGTTTAGAGACTAATACTATCCATAATTGCTCTTATCTTTAATGACATAAATGGACTTATAGAAGATGTGAAGTTCATCTCTTTTGTTATAAGTGTATCCCTACATAAATTTTATTCTCATTTGATCGATGTAAAAGCAAAATTCTCATAATATTTTCTTGATTGCAAAATGTACTAAGAGATCGAGATCGTGGAACATCTTGCTAAGGTCATGCTTGCAACCAGGGATAGCTATTTTTCTTTTTGCATACTCATTCATTTCTTAAAATTTCAATCATGCTCGTGTAAGTATGATTGTTGAACTTTTTATAAAACAATGTGATTCCAAGGCACTTGCGCATATTGTCTATCATTTTGATATCAATGTTGTTGTAAATGTTTTTCTATCATTTTGATATTAGTGTTGTGTAAATATTTTTCCTTCTTGAATCACATCAAATCAATGTGATCTTGGAACGTACTTTCTAAGACTATTTTTCCATGGCTAGTAGAAAAGATGGGGAAACATTGTTTAATGGTAAAGTTTCTCAATAGGATCCTTCGCAAATAAAACTATGTCACTCACAAATAATGGCTCAAAGAGTTTGATGACCTTCTTGAGCAGTGTTAGGTTTTGAGGAAACCTTATCCATTTAATTGTAGATAGTTATCTTGAAAAAATTATACATAAATGAATGGATACAATGAGAGAGGAATTGTCATTCGAATGCCTATTGGATGCCATATCCTATAGGATATCCTCATTAGAAAACATATTCCATTAACTCAATGAAATTGATAATTTAACGTCCAACAAAATTCCAAATATCAAATTACAACTTAATATGTTATAAGTTTTTCAATGGTAAATATAGGGGTTTCAATATATTTCTATTCTTCTTCCTCACAATGTTAGAAATGTCCTTTATAGTGAAAATATTAGTTGTATTTCTCCTTCACTTACAAAAGTTCATTGATTACTTAAGAGGTCAATGAGGGAATTAGTTCATATATTCAAATCTCTACAACCTTAATGATAATTTCTAGCAAAAGTTACAAGTATGAATAGACCAAAATTTATAGCATGTTGTTAATTTCTCTACATTTAAAATAATAACCATGAGAGCAACTGATATATTTTCATTGAAGTGTGATTTAGAAAATATTTTATGAACCAAATGCATTGGGAAAGAATTAATGATGTCACATTATGTTTGAAATATGATAGAAGTGATTCCATTGTGATTGTGGCTTTTATCCCACTCATACAAGAAGTACATCCTAATCCCCTCCATAATAGGTATACCACCGTGATATCCCTATAATAATTATAAATAACTAGAATTTTTCCTTTACTCTGCAAAAGTAATTTTGAAATGATTAGTTACCAACTTTCTTAACAACGTACAATTTTCTTTTCAAAATAACAGAGACATTTAGCTTCATATGATACTGTATTTTCAAATCAAGGTAATCAATATTATGGCATGTTGGAGGAAATTCAGAAACTCCTTTGAATATTGGATTCTAGATATCCCTCCCATTGTATGTTATGAATCGCAAATTGAATGATAAACATGATGGTTTTGGAGATTTCTATATGGGAATAAGGGACCTCTTGTTGCAATATAACCAAGAGCTTCATTTAACATTTTGTACAAGAATGTAATGTTTAGTGGCATACACTAAGGGTGAGTACCCTTGGGTATTTTAATGTTTAACATCATTAAACCTTATTTGTAAGTTTGTCTTAAACTTATGTACCCATGATACAAGGCCACAATAAGAAAAGATGGTCATTGCCTATATTGTAAATACCTTGTACATGATGAAGTGTAAGCAGTCTCAGGTTGAACTGGTATTTCTACAACTTGTATGGTGGGCTATTGGGAATAGTTCATACAGTCTTGTCATCATTGGTGCAATCCAAATTAATCAAGATATATTGTAAGAAAATATACCTTCATTGTTTACTAGTCCTTCAGTTGTTAGTTAGACTCAAACATGTGTACCCAAGATACAAGACCCAAATAAAAAAGTAAGTCCACACTCTACATTGGTAGGACCTCGTATAAGATGAGGCGTAAGTTGTCTTAGTGGGAATTGATAACCACAAGACTGCCATGGTGAGTTATTTGGAGTAAGCTCATATATTTTTGTCTTAGTTGGTGCAAGCCAAATTAATCAAGACAAGTAAGCAAGATGAATATTATTAAGGAATAATTACAAACCATGTTATCATTTAGGTACATGTATCTTCACCAAAAACATTTAATTTAGATTTTAGTGTTAGACTATTTTGACAGTTAATATTAAGTTAAATTCAATTATATATGAAGTTCTTTCAATCCAATTTAAGGAAGTATTTAGTATCAATCTTTTAAGGGACTTAGTTGGCTTGTAGTTTTAATGTTGTAAGATAAATTAGTCCCTTATCAAATAAATAAGTCGTGTGTGTATGAAGGTGTGAGATAAGGGATACAATATGATTTCCCTATATTTAACTACAAAAATAGTATAGATATGTTATATATCTTTAGCGCTTGACTTCCACCAGGGTCTCTATATGAGTACCATGAGGTTGTTTCCTATATTTGTAGGTTAACATCACAAAGTGGAAATGTCAAGCTAATGAAAAAATGTAATATAGTAAATGCATATTAGTTAGAGTGTCAATTCACTCTCATTTTCCTATGGATAGTTGATCGTATAGTCAATGTTGTTACTTCTCCTCTCATCATATTTAAGGATCTGTTTAAAAATGTTTTACTTTTATGCAACAATAAGCTTTTGTAAGAATAACAAAGTACATGATTCAATAACAAGGATTCAGAATTTTTTAGTTAAGCATGAGTTTGATATTTATTTCCTTTAATAATGAATGGTCGGTATGAATGCTTGCAGTAAAAGAAAAATTGAGCACGGATTCACCACGTGCTTCACATTGTGAGTGTTAATGGTTAGATAGTTATAAATGGGTACTCATCGAGCACTAGTGTTTTTCTTATCATAAGTCATGTCCATGCACTACTTTTCTTTTACGGAAGGAAGGATCTTGATGCTTACAAAGTGATAGCATTTTTGTAGGGTTTTATACCTCTGACCCTTATGCTATATCCCATTTGTGGTATGACAAATAGGGTTTTCATTTAGAGCACACATCTATCATGAGGAAGGTGCAATATGTAGGTAAAAATGAACAACAAGTTTTCTCACCCTAATGAGGTTAGGACTCACCCTAATGAGGTTAGGATTTTGTCAAGTTTCATTTTAGCCCAAATTAATAGCTTTTGATCTATGGTAATAAAAATTATTTAAAACCAAGTTGCCTGGGGTTATCAATTTAATTGTCACTAAAACTGATTTTGTCCTATTCTAGTTGATATGCATTCTTATTATGTTGAAATAAGAAATTATAGTCATAATTTCTAAATTCACAAGAAACAATGCCTTTAACCAGATAGTATAAATACCAATTAAAAAGTTCAATCGGTATATTGAGTTGACTTTTTTGTAAAAATGTTATAGTGCAAATATTCCCTTTGTCACCAATATCCATGAACTCAAAGCATGGAATGTCTCATCATCTTCATTATTCAATTTCTATTATCTCGAACATATATTGTTTCATCAAAACATATAAGCTAGAACAAATACATTAACTTAGATATTGTTGCAATGCATTGTATAGTCTCGCTCAACTAAGGGGTGAAATGAATATAATTCATATAATATTGAAAAGAAAAATCTCATCAATACCACTCACAATTATCCAGACAAGTTGCCACATATAGGATTCTATCTTTCTTGTCAGTCTTCTCTAAGATTAATTTTGCATAAAAATCAGTTGGCAAGGGATCTTAATATGAGGATTATGTTATGATTATTGCAATGTGAGATATATATGATACACACATATCGAACCATTCACCACTCTCTTGGAGGTGCAATGCAATACATGTGTTTTCAAAAAAGTAAAGTCGATATTTGTGACCCACGATATCAAACTATCTATAAGTGAACATACTATTCTTTCTGCATTTTTTTATCCACTATAATGCTCGAAAGATAAGTTTAAGAATATTGGTTCATAAGATTCATAGGATCTGATGTTTGATTTATGTAATTGAACCCTATATAGCAACAAATTCTTCTAGGAAATCATGTCTTCTTGTGTTACAAAAAAAAGTAAGTTTTAATTTCGTTTATTTATAAAAACATAAGTGGATTGCGTCCTCTCTTCATTTATAATTATGCATTACAAATCATTATAAAAATAATTGGTTAAGGAAGGAGATCTTAAACTTCATCATAGAAGGTTGGGCACATACATTGTGAAGGGTTCCTATCGACCTAGTAAGATGAATTCGTGTTTTATAAAATGAATAGATCATTCTAATCGTTGTAAAAGGGATTGAACTTTGAATATTCTATTATATAAACTAGGATCCTAAAATTAAGTTGCACATATGAAAATTGTTACTCAAGTAGAGTAGAAGGGATATATAACTCATACTACACTAGTAAGGTCATTACTCATATTATATACTACTGGAAGAGTTATAACATGTGCTTATCAATAAGGTTATTACTGTTATTGCAAGAGGGTCACAACTTATGCTTCATTAAAATGGTCATTCGTTAAGTTATTATCAGTTGTTAGTTGTCTATTACTCACATTACATTAGATCCTCCTTTTAAAAGAAACTTACAGTCAAGATGGCATTAACGTTGGAATCTATTAGCAAAAGAAAACCAAATCTAGTTAGCAACATACATATCCTATCAAAGCATCAATGGAAATTTTCAAAGATTCTTCACCGGGAAAAGAAGGAAGTTGTGGCTCAAAATCCAAGTCAGAAATCACAATTGCGTAAAAGCCTTAATAGACTCATAGCCTCATACAATAAATATTAAAGATCAACATTACACCCAATGTCACGTCAATATGACAAATGACAATAGACAAAATATATATGATTGGATAGCTTAATTAGAAGCTTTAGAAGATTTCTTGAATTCTATTAATACAAGTGTCATCACATGTCCTGAATAGGAGTGAAATTTCCATGGATTTAATTCTTCGATACTAGGGTCAAGAATTAATTTAATATGGTGTAGCCTCTACCAACTAAATCTGTCTAGGGATTGTGAGAATGTTGGCCCCCACTTTTGATCTGAGAATCGCATCATCAATCAAAAGGTGTAAGGTTCTTTCTTTGGTACCTACCAATCATAGATGATATGGGGCACGGTCTACTTTGTGATGAAACAAAAATTGGAGACACAAGTTTTTCATGGTTTATTAGTTGAGGTATTGTCTACATTTTTATGAAACAACATTTGGAGACACAAGTTTTATGATTCATTAGTTGAGGATTGAATGCATATGACCTTAGCAAACTCCCCAATATACCAATAAATTGTTCTCATCTTAGCAAGTCTCATAGCCATGAATGGAGCATCAATCCTTCATTAACACACCTAACCATTGATCCTCTTCTTTGAATATAGGAAGTAGTGGCCTTGGTCTTATGCTCATTATTGATGTTTTCCTAACACGCACATCATATTTTGTTGAGTTATTTCAAAAAGTTCACAAATTACCCCAATCTATAATGTGAAGCATTTTTTGTTAACAATGAGACTTTTGGTAGAGTGTAGGTTACGTGCAAATATGACTTGGCATTTAGTTGTAGCTTCAAGCCACATGGGTTGCGTGATTACTTCTAGTGACATTCAACTGTACTAATGAATTCTTGAGATAGTCCAAAAAGATAATCAACCATGTAACTCAACCATAACTAGAGCAAGTTGTGCATGAAGGAGCTTCATCACAAATGATTTATATATTCAATCATGGTTCTCAAACATTTTTCATAGATATGCATGTGAATTTTCAAGTAGCAGAGATAATTAAAAATCATGGATTGAATGTCTAGTTGCATATTATATGCATAAATGAGAATGTCGCTAACATTCATTACAAAACTGCTATTAGATAATGTGTAAAGAGCACCATAATACCAAAATTTTAACAGGGTCATTGTTTCGACTAAACTAGTATGGTCATCATTCATGTTATATTTAGAGAAGGATAGTTGTTACATGTGTTAATACTTCCCACCTCCCATGTTACACCTATTTTGTAACACAAGAAAGAAGTGGAAGGTGGTTGAGGAGATAATAAGGGATGATATTTTGAGTGGGGACATGAATGGTATTCTAGGAGAGAGAGAGAAATTAAAAGGAGGAGAAAGAATTAATGTTATAAAGAGATTGAAAGAGTAAAGAAGAAAAAAATACTTTCTTAGTAAGTGGGAGAGTTAATGCATCTAAGAGAAGGGATCCATTATGTAAAAGTAAACATAATAATACATATAATTAAAATACACAATATTTACAAATATTTCAAACAATCCACAACTAAAACTAAGCATTCAACTTATCTTTCTAATAGATATTGTATTATTCAAGATATCCACTAAATAATACAAACAATGCATAAAATGAACAAGTCATGTGTAAAAATTAAAATAATGCATCTAAACAAACAATTAAATTCTTGTAGAAAAGATTTATGTATCAAACTTATTTTATCTTGTACGATAGGTTCAGGCATAGGAAGGAAGGAAAAATAAAGCACATTACTTATAATGACTTGAACAACATATGTAAATCAGAAATGAAATACGTATAAAATTTAAAAAGTATACAAAAACATCAAAATATTAGAGTGGTTTCATAGAATATAGGTGGAACCAATAACACATTATATTAGAACAAATACGACATTTATCTCTTTCTATATATTTGTCTAAATAGGTTGATATATTAATGTTAGTATATGATTGTTTTATTTTACAATATGTACAATTATTTCATAATAAATGGCTTTTGATAAGTAAAACGTGAACACTTACATATATATCTTACTTTATTGAGAATATGCATTACGATGTTCAGGTATAATTCGCCGCCATCATCATCATCATCTAAGCCTAGTCCCAACTATGTTGGGGTCGATTACATGGATCTTTCGTTTCCATTCATCTCTATCATGGGCCATATTCTGATTGAGATGTAGAGATTCAAAATCTCTCTTTATAATCTCATCCCATTTTAATTTAGGCCTTCCTCTTCTTCTATTTATAGTGTTTGGCTCAATAGCATTGCTTCGTATAGGCACACTAGTAGGTCTGCGTTGCACATGTCCGTACCATCTGAGTCAGCCCTCGCGCAACTTGTCATCAATGCTCGCCACCCCCACTTTATTCTTGATATAGTCATTTCTCAAGTGATCTTTTCTTGTTTTCCCACACATCCATCTCAGCATATGCATTTCAACCACGTTCATTTTGTTGAGACCTTGTTTCTTCACCACCCAACATTCACTCCCATAGAGCATGGATGGTCATATAGTTGTTCTATAAAACTTACTTTTTAACCTGAGAGGGATCTTCTGATCGCATAATACTCCAGTTGCACTCCTCCATTTCAACCATCCTGCGGTGATACGGTGACAAACATCACTTTGGACATCCCCGTCTATTTGAATAATAGAACCCAAGTAACGAAATTTATCACATTTTGGTATATCTACTCCGTCCAACTTGGCTCCATCATTCACACTGCGAGATTGGCTGAAATTTCAATGCATATACTCAGTTTTGCTCCTGCTAATCATCAATCCATTTGATTCCAATGCCTTTCTCCAATGTTCAACTTTATCATTCAATCCATCTTTAGTTTCATCAATCAAAACAATATTATCAGCAAATAACATACACCAAGGAATATCATCATGAACATTCTTTGTCAACTCATCCATAATAAGAATGAGTAGATATGGGCTAAGTGTGGATCCTTGGTGTACCCCAACTGTGATAGGAAAAGTTGGTGTCTCTCCTCCAAGAGTCTTGACACTTGCAGTAGAGCTATCGTACATGTCTTTGATCAAGTAATGCTTTTAAAATATCAATAGTGTTTGATTTGATAAAAATATACTAAGTGTTCACTTATAATATATTCATGTAGATGAAATAATAAATTTTACTAGAAATTTGCATACAATAGAGTTTATACATGTGTCTACTATGAGAGAAGTGGCTACATTTGATATATAGTGCTTCCCTCCTCTCATAGGAAATTAGTGTTGTCTCTATTGTCATCTTCCAATGAGGTTTTTCCCTTTATGTCGCCTCCACCCCTTAGATTCTTTCTCTGTTCCTCTTCTTTTTTCAAATATGTGGGTTTTTCAAGTTGTTCGTAATCTTGGATCATAAAGGTGTCAATGGGTACCTTGAGTGACATGTTATGTCTAGATCTTACCATGATGTAGGGTATGTATGTGCTTCTTCCATCCATGCTCCCCTTTTTAGTTGGGGCTTCCTTCATCCTCCATAACCTAGTGGCAGTGACTTCTCCAACCTCTCTAGTCATGGTTTTGTTGCATCAACTCCTAATTAAGACCTCCATAGAGCATGCATGGAAGAAGTGGGTTGGGATATGCATTCTTTTATTATTTTCCTTTGAGCAAGTGATATCTCCCGTTTGTTTCCATAACGAGCATGTTTTTCATTGTATATGGTCAGTGTGTGCTACTTGATTTGATCAACAATTGCTTCCCCATGGTGTGTACTTCAGGATTGTGAGCAGATTTTTCTTTTTAAGTTATCCCACTGGCGGTGATGGAGTTACATTTTGACTTGGTTGGGTATGTACCCTACCTAGGTCTTGTACATCATATATTATTGAAAACAAGAACAACTAGGTTTTAAGGCAAAAATCACAACAATGCCCTATCTAATAATTGTCTATATGATGCTATGTAGTGGAGCCCACCTAAGGTAGTAGTTGTAGCTCTGCCACTGTTCAAGGATTCCTCAAGTTCTTGGGGCCTTATTGAGGTTGTTGGCAGAATAGTCCTTGTTGAGTTGTGTCTTAATCCCTTGTTCAATGTTGATATATCGACCCATTTCATACTCATCAGTAATGGTTTCATCCAATGATCTATTCGTTTTGTTTATATTTAGGTATGTGAATCACTATATCCTTTTCATCACTCTCTTCGCTCACTCACAGTGAAAAAGTTCAAAATGTCAACATATTTATGAAAATAGTGTTAGAAAAATTATCCAAATAGAAACAATAAAAAAAATATTGTTATATTTGTATGCATGTATTATTTGAACTTAAAATATGTAGTGTATCCACTATTGCATTAGAAATATTAAAAAAACAATATAGAAAATTAATTAAAAGTGATGATATATAGCAATATGCATTTAAAAAACATATCCAATACCGACACACATTTTTTAAACGTTAGGAGTAATACATTGTGTAGTATAAAATGTCAAAACATAAAACATAACAAACATTAGTGTACATGAGAATACATATAAATATAAACATTGAGATAATATAGTATAATATGAAAGTCATCAATACAACACATAAATTTTGTTAACAAAACATTATTTGTAGCGTCGCAAGATTTGAGACCTTTAATAAAATGATCTTAAAAGGAATACCTAGACCTATATCATCAAGGTACCTCCTTTTCAGGGAGCACGTTATTAAAGAACTTTGTGTTTAAGCATGCTCAGCCCAGAGTAGTACTAGGATGGATTTTAACACTCTACTATAACATTGGGCAGTAGGCCCATACATTACAAATGGTATCAGAGCCAATACCCCTCTAGTAGGTGGGGCTCACATGGACATGTGGCATGACAATCCTGAGCAGTGCAGTCCATACATGTTTTAAAGATTGTGCATGGTGATACAACCACCCTTGAGTTGGTATTCCGTGATCGGGAGTTGGGTGCCTATGGGCCATTATGGGTCTATAATGAAATAAGAAAATATTATGAGGCATATAGTTGGGCCTTGATGAGGACATCCAGAGTCTAAGTAGGGGAGATTGTAACATCCCAGGATTTGAGACCTCGGATAAAATGATTTTAAAAAGAATGATAGGTTATCCATATCATCAATATGCACCTCCTTTTCAGGGAGTTGACTACTTGTGTTAAGCATACTCAATCCAAAGTAATACTAGGATGTGTGACCAATCAGATAGATGATCTCGACTTACGGATGAGTGAGGACAAAACGTGCAGTTAAGGATGGTGGAGGTATGTGGGGCTAGTCGTCATTCCTAAAAATCTGTTAAAGCCTTGGACAGCTTTACATTATTGTTCAAACACAAGGCTTATATGCATTGATTTCTTTTCTTTTCCCTTCCCCTCTAACGCTTCTTTTCTTTGGACATTTGATTGTTACAATACATATTTTAAGTATTAGAATTGTCCCCTATCATTGGGAACTTATTTCTTTTGAGAAGGATAATTACAATTATAGTAATTTTTCTTCTGTCTTTCACGCTTTCTATTTTCCACCCCTACTCCCCTCATTTTGCTCCATCTTTCCCTACCTCCTTCCCCAATTTTGTGAGACAGCTACCTCCACTACACTTTTGTTTCTATGAATGCATTCTTCGACGCCTTCCCATGATACAAAGGAGTATACATGGGACGGGGTGTGGCCTTACTATTAACAGGCATGGTTGCTGGTCAAGCTGAAGTAGGGAGTCGATTACTTGCGGATAACATTTTAGTCATTATAGCTCAACCTAGATCATTTATGCATCATGCTTTTCCCCAAGTACATTCACATTTGTTGAAACAGATAACCAGAAGTGCACGCTAAAAGTCGACAATCAACTTAGCGAGCAACAGGTGTTACAGAGCATACCTATAGTCATTGCTAGTATTTCCAACAACAGATAGAGAGACCCATAAAAGCAAGATCAATTACCCGGGGGTTGTTCCCCCTTTCACCAAGCTACCAAGGAACAAGTGAAAGGAGGAAAAGACCGCTTTACACATCATGGTCTCATATTAAGAGCACAGCCCACCAACCATGGTACCTCCCACAAGGAAACCAGCGGCTCAAAAGCCCAACAAAGATGCCTCGGGCTGTAGGAAAATCGGGACGGAAAACAAAGGAATCCGGCAACTTACTGAAATTCGACACCTGTACCGCTGTGCCTTAATAATGAACCGGGGGAAAAGCAAGCACAAAAATGAACAACTCTGGGATTCCTTACTTCCTCAACCCAATCACCACTTTCTTATGATCCTTGTATCTTGATGGATAATTTATCCAGCAGCAAAGCAGACAGGAGAAAACAGGCTGACCTCCTTTAAACCCGTGGTTGAGGGCTTGGGAAAAGTTGCAGCAGTCTAGCAGATGCCTAGTAGGCAAAGTGGAGTTCGTGGCGACCTAGGGGTAAGACTTTATGCGGCTTCACGATCCGTCCCGCCACTTGAACATTCTGCCACGGTTTTGCCCAAAGGTCATCGAAACAGCATCTTAAACAGCCCAACTCTTTGACTATATAATATCCAGCTCTAATTAGATATTTAGGACAGAAGGTTATGTGTCAAACAGATACGTCTTGGACCTGAACACGGGATGTAGTGTCATGATTTATATGCTAATGCTATCGCCACCCACTTCCCCTACCTGCACAGCTCGTCTCCAAACATCTTTCCCAGTTCTATGACCCACTCACCACACAAGTAATATCTCAATTGTACAGTACCTAGGTATTAAAATCATGTTTGGCTTCTAAAACAAAGCTCGACCTCTCTAGTATACTGCCTTAGAGCCATCAGTATAGTCCCAAATTCACATTCGACAATTGTTCGGCGAAGTTGAAAAATTTAGTATTCGGGAATCATGGAGGAAATTCGGATAAAAGACGGTAAGGATTCGGTAAAAGTTCGATCAACTATTCGGGAAAAGTTCGAATAAAATTTGGATATATATATATATATATATATATATATTGTTGAATCATGTATGTTTAAAAGTTATAGGTGCAAATTTCACTTGGTGGTGTAGTCAAGTCAAAGAGGAGCAATCAACAACTATCAAGATTCAATGTACATAAAAGCATCATGGTACCACATTAGTCAATTTGGTAAAATTATAGTTGTAGAGTTTACTTGAGAAACAAAGCTAGAGCAATCGATAAACATCAGCCTTTAAGTGTCAATTCAGTTCAAGTATTGCATTAGTTAAATCCCACATTGAACTTCTTAAGTCAAATTAAATAAAGTAAAAGACAAAATTTAATAAACCAAGGAAAAATAGGTTTTAGAAAATATTGAAACAAGAAGCAATCTTAACTGACTTTTTTTTTCAAAAAAATGGCAAAATTTCATTTTATTTTGGGAATAATACGTAAAAATACATGAATGATGAATAAAACGTAAATAATTCATAAAATTTAGAAATAATACGGGTTGAATGTCAAATTCGGGTGTAGCATACGTCCGATGAAAAATTCGCAAATTTTACGCGAATAATTGAAAATTTTGGAGCCATAGTGCTTGATTGTTTTTGCATTGGGATAAAGTTACAATTTTTCCGTAGTGGCACTAGAAAGATGGCAGGCATATGGATGACTGTTAAGGAAAATGACAGCCACAGCTGCCCGTTTCAGACTCAATGAAAAGGCTCAAGTGTGACACGGTGCAGCGGCGTAGCGTAATAATGTAAGACTTTGTCCTGACACAGCCAGAGATAACATTGGACGTGCACCTCATCGCTGCCACCCACGTAAGTCAGCAAAACAGTACACTGTACATCCAACGCGCGACAGCAAAATGCAAACTTTAAAACCGTTTGCCATAATTCCATCAGACCATCTTAGATGAACGATATCAGCAGTGCAGAATTATTATCTCGGCTTTGCTTCCTTTAGGTTTGTTGTTTCAGGAAACCTGTTACACTAAGGCAACAGGACAATGATAGACAGAAGGTTCCGGGGCTTCTCATGTCACCAGTAGGTGCAGAATATCTGAACCGTTTCACTGTTGGACAACGCACCTTGCTCTTGGCACAAAAGTCCTTGTTTTTTCATATCTTCTAAAAAGTACACCGTCGGAAAAGAGGAAGTCAGAAATGACGTTTTGGGACAAGGACATCCAACGAGAGTCACTACTGTTTGAACCGTACTTGGAAGGGCAAATGTAGGAGGTGTGTTGTGGTGTTGGAAGGTAGCAGGTCCACAAGCTGGTTCACTTTACAGCGACACTTACAAATGGCTAAGCATCGGAGATGAAAGATGAGAGATAATAGAAAGGGCACCTTTTACCTACTTAGAATCAATGATGACCCGTCTTTGAGAAGTCATGCCGAATGGGGACTGATAACTATAGTTACTGACTGGTTGTCTTTAGGAAAACATTGACAATTCATCACCAGACGTCCCTTTTCCCTTCCTTCGTCCATCCTCCTCACCATGAACAGGACCAAACTCAGTAGAAGAAACTTCAATCAGAGATGACAGGTAGTGGAGGCAGACAGGGATATGATGGTGATACAAGAAAAGAGCGGGCGTTCACAATGGCATCTAGAAGGATGTAAGTATTAAGAACAGGCAAGTAGAAAACCTGTGATTACCTCAACTGGATTCTGTTGCTTAGCACATCACTCTTCTTACCAAAAGCCAGTAATTGCCATCATTAACGGATCTGAAGAAAAACAACTGACCGGTAACCACCTTATAGCTCTGGCTGTTAAGATATCCCCGTTGGTGTGGCTCAAAATAATAGTTATTTATTTATTAAGTATTTCCTGAAGGGATGTATCTGTTGGGTTGGGCAGTTCTCCAAAACTGTCATGTCTCTTCATGATGGAAAGAGAGACAAATGATATAAATATATTGGGTGTTTTTGGTCCTCTCTCCATGGAATCTATCCGTAACCGACTTTCTTCGTTAGAGAGTCCACAGGAGGGAGAAATCGAACGCTCGTTCTCTCGCTTCCGCTAGTCTCTCTCATTTTTGTTGTCTGACGCTGCGTTGTGCAACACTGCTACAAAAGAGTGCCGTGGAACGCTGTTCTAACGCTGCCGGAGCCGCCTGTGCAGTGTCATCTTCACCAGGATACACCATGGCAACTCTGCGGTCTTTAGGAATGAGATAATATCTCTAACATTGGTATCAGAGCTAACAACTTATAGACTATATATGAGTCTCATATGACAGTTTGTGGTACAACGAGTGATTCTCCTGTTCGTTATGTCTGTGTCTTCATGGTTTCCGGTGGCGGGGCTAGCCGCTGGCCGACTGTGTTATGTTGTTCTACGGTGATAATAAACAGACGAAATGTAAACAAGAAGGTATACCAGACTGTTGAGGCGTGCAGGAATGCACTGTCCTTAAGAGTATTTTCCGCCTTACTCAACGAAGAACGTCGGTGCAGTAGTAATCCACGGCGGCTACCCTCCCAGGATACAAAAACACAAGAGGAGCGAAGCGTGCACCCGCAAATCCCTCCTCAGGCGAGAGATCTTTGATCGTTCTTCCAGCGATCACCGGAGAAGCGGCAGCGGCAAAACAGCAAACGTAACGAACGTCTAGTGTTTCTGTTGCGTGTGTCGAAAAATAAAAGAAAGCGTTTGGTTTATAGGAGCCCAGAGATGGATCAACGGATGTGAACGGTTGCAAACGTAGTGCGGTTTAGAACTGCCAAACGAACAGATGCATCGCAACGGCCCGGTTAAAAATGGTTCAATGAACCGAAGAGCAAAACCAAGTCGGGGCCGCGCCCGCACAAGGTGCTCCGGGAGGCTAGATTTGTACCCCCCTGCGCGCGGGATGCGACGTGCTCCGACGCGCCCGATTAAAGCGTTTCCGGACTGGGCCGGCCCAAACCCCATTGGCAAGGCCCACCATGCGTGTGTGTAGGGACCATTCCCTTTTATTCCTCAATTGTACCATGGACAAGGGTCCATATATAAGGAGGAGGGAAGTATCTACCACAAGCAATATGGGATTAAACCTTTGCCTTTTGGTTTGAAATACAACAAAGAAGTATAACAATCCCCCACTATTTCAAAACAAACAATATAAAAACTGAGTCGACAACTGGAAGAACTTAAACAAATGACATGCATAAGCTTTGGTAGAACTGAGTTTTTTGAACTAAAGCATAGAGTAGATGTACGTAATTTGTAGAAGATTGGTGGAACTATGTTCTTGAACCAATTCCTCCTTTATCTGATTAGTGGTACATTACTCACATGACATTCATAAAATCAATTACCTTTCTTACGGATTGGCGCCTTTAGGCCATGCGCCTACTGGGAAAATTCATGAATGCTCTAGAGATCTGCCCAAATCTCAACAGGAGCGGCCCCACTCCACACTCATATAGTTGGACTTTCATCAAGCATATATTGCAGTATATACACCACCATTAATGACTATGAAATCCATTAAGAATTATATTCAATTGAATCACTGTAAATTATTGTTTACATCATAAGAATGAGATACATTTATTACAACATGTTGAGTCCTCTAGTGACTTAGTTTTTCCCATTGAACCTTCTTCCCGGGATCATCGTTCATGAAGGTTGGGTGTCCATCACTTTGACTTCTGGTATGGGCATAGTCCCATTCTCCTCGATGTATCACTCACTAGTCGTTGACTTAATGGCTTTGTTAGAGGATCGGCCAAGTTTAATTCTGAGTTAACATAATCCAGTGAGATTATGCTATCACATACAAGCTGCCTCACAATATTGTGACGTAGGTGAATATGCCTACTCTTCCCATTATAAACTTTATTTTTAGCTCTTGCTATGGCAGCTTGATTATCACAGTGTATAAATACTGGTGGAGAAGGTTTCTCCCAAATGGGAAGATCCATTAGAACATGTCTCAGCCATTCGGCTTCAGTTCTAGCCTTTTCTAAGGAAATAAACTCAGATTCCATAGTGGAACGAGCTATGCATGTTTGCTTGGAAGATTTCCAAGACACAGCACCTCCACCCATAGTGAAGATGTAGCCACTTGTAGATTTCAATTCATCTGAATCCGAAATCCAATTGGCATCACAAAATCCTTCTAGCACAGTTGGAGATCCACAAAAAATCAATCCATGATTAATTGTGCCTTTAAGGTATCTTAAAACCCTATGTAGAGCATCCCAATGATCCTTATTAGGATTTTGAGTATATCTACTTAATCTCCCCACTGCATATGCTAGATCTGGACGAGTACAATTCATTAAGTACATCAGGCTTCCAATAACTTGTGCATACTTGACTTGTTGAACACTATTATCGTTATTTTTCTTGAGATTGCAATTAGAATCAAAAGGTGTACTGACCGGCTTACAATCAAACATTGAAAACTTATTGAGAATTTTCTCAACATAGTGTTCTTGGGATAAATTATCATATTTAAGAAGTTTAATTCCTAAAATTACATCTACTTCTCCCATATCTTTCATGTCAAAGTTAGAAGCCAAGAAGCCTTTTGTGCTATTTATAATATCAATATTAGTGCCAAAAATAAGCATTTCATCTACATAGAGACATATTATAACACAACCTTGGTTATCGACTTTAGAATATATACATTTGTCTCCTTCATTTATGTGGAATCCATATGATACAACGACCTTATCAAATTTCTCATGCCACTGTTTAGGTGCTTGTTTCAAACCATAGAGAGATTTGATTAGTCTGCATACCATATGTTCTTTTCCCGAAACTACATACCCTTCAGGTTGATCCATATAAATTTCCTCATCTAAATCTCCATTCAAGAAAGCAGTTTTAACATCCATTTGGTGTATGATTAATGTCTTAATAGATGCCAAAGCAATTAAGATCCTAATTGAAGAGATTCTAGTAACAGGAGCAAAGGTATCAAAATAGTCAATATCCTTTTGTTGTTTATATCCCTTGGCAACCAAACGAGCTTTGTATTTATCTACAGTCCCATCTGTTTTCAATTTTCTTTTAAATATCCATTTACATCCTATGGGTTTAATACCTGGTGGAAGATCCACTAATTCCCATGTATGATTAGATAATATAGACTCAATCTCACTATTAATTGCTTCCTTCCATAAAGAGGAATCAAATGAATTAATGGCTTCATTGTAAGATTGAGGATCATTATCCACTATAAAGGAATAGAAATCATCACCAAGATTCTTTTCATTCCTCATCCTAGTGGATCTTCTAGGTTCTATATCATCTGATTCTAAAACATCATTAGAATTGGATGTACTTGGGATATTCTCTAAAATTTCATTTGAATGATTAGCTAAGTTTTCTAAGGGAGTTTTCATAGGAAAGATATGCTCAAAAAATTCAGCATTTCTAGATTCAACAATTGAATTAGGTTCTACAACATTGTTGCCACTTCTAATAACCAAGAATCTATATGCAACACTATTCTGAGCATAACCTATAAAAACACCATCTAGGGTTCTAGATCCCAATTTTCGTTTCTTAGGCTCAGTTAATAAGACTTTAGCTAGACACCCCCACACTTTGAGGTATTTTAAGTTAGGAGGATATCCTTTCCATAATTCATATGGTGTCTTATTTGTCTTCCTACTAGGGATGCGATTTTGAAGAAAACAAGATGACAAAATCGCTTCCCCCCCACAAGTTGTTGGGTGCTCCTGAATTGATTAAAATAGAATTCATCATCTCCTTTAGAGTTCTATTTTTACGTTCAGCAATACCATTTGATTGAGGTGAATATGGAGGTGTGTATTCATGTATAATACCATGGTTCACACAAAATTCATTAAAAGGAGAACAATCATATTCACCACCCCTATCTGAGCGAAGACGTTTTATTTTCTTATTGAGTTGATTTTCTACTTTTGTTTTATAATTAACAAACATTCCAAAGGCTTCATCCTTTGAATGTAGTAAATATAATTTTGTATATCGTGAGAAATCATCTACAAAAATAATGTAGAAATGTTTCCCACCTCTAGATAGGTTTCCTTTTAAATCTCCAAGATCAGTGTGAATTAAATCGAGCAATTCAAAATTTCTATGTGAAATTTGAGGACACGGTTTCTTGGTAGATTTAGTTTCAGCACATATTTGACATTTATTATTTAAATTGACAACACCATCAATATCCTTTAGTAAACCTAAAGATTTCATGTGTTGTAAATATTTAAAATTAACATGTCCTAATCTACTGTGCCATACATCAAAAGAATCAACGATATAAGCAGAAGGACTTATTTCATTATCAGTAGAGTTTGGTACATTCAACATAAAAAGGCCATTTGAACAGTATCCCATGCCTATGTAGTCTCCAAATTTGGAGAGAATGACCTTGTTTGATTCAAAGGACACTTTCACCCCAAACTTCACAAGTTGAGAGACAGAAATTAAATTCACACGAATATCTGGGACAAACAGCACATCTTTGATCAGCAGAATTTTTCCAGAAGTCATCTTGATCATGACATTGCCCTTTCCAGTCACAGGAGAAGTCGTGGAGTTGCCCATGACAACCCGGTGTTCCTGCTGTCCCACTTCAGTGAAAGTCACGAAGGCATCTCTGTTGCCACTGATGTGGTGACTAGCCCCCGAGTCAATGATCCAATCATTCTGGTGGAATGATCCCATGCTGTCAATGCTGACAAATGCCACAAACACGTTCTCAGTAACAAGGTTGGTTGAAGGTTCATTCGAATCCTGGATTGCTTCTTTGTTCCTATGCCTGCATTTAGGAGAAGTATGACCAGGTTTGCCACATACATAACAAAAATATTATTTTTATCTATGTCTTTGCGGCCTTTGTTTTTATGATTGTTTCTTTTATCCTTCTTCTTCTTCCAACGATTTTTAGCATGATCAGAAGATTTATTATTTTGTTTAACATCAGAGTTAATAAAATTCGCGGAAGAAATCAGTTCCTTATTCATATCAGATTTTTCTCTTATACGATTTTTATCTTCCACTCGGATGTGTATTATCGCATCATCCAGAGACATTGTCTTTCATTTATGTTTTAAGTTATTCTTATAATTTTTCCAAGAACTGGGAAGTTTTTCAATTAAACTACCAACTATAAACGATTCAGGGAGATCTATCTTTTCATTTTTCAAATCATCGAGTAAAATTTGAAAGTCATGAATTTGAGTGATTATATCCTTGTCATCAGACATGCGAAATTCCAGAAAATTTGCAACTGTAAACTTTTGCGTAGAAGCCTCTTCTAAGACATATTTCTTGTTTATGCTTTCCCATATTTCAGAAGCAATTTTAACAGGGAAGTATGCATCAAACAGTTGGTTAGAAATAGTACTTAGAATAACATGACGACATATACGATTTGCTTTTTCCCATTCAACATAATCAGATTCAGGTTTCGTTTGGGATAAAGCAAAAGTAACATTCGATACTTCTAATGCAGTGAAAACCTTTTCTTGCCATCGTCTGTAATGAACACCGTCAAACGTTTCAATTTTAGAAACATCAGGAAGAGGATTTTGCGAGACTGTCGAAACAGTAACAAGTTGTTTGTTAGGCGCGGACGGCGTTACCGGCGAAGAAGGAGTTTCGAACCCTTTCATTTAGTTAACCATCGTAGAAATAGATTATACTCTTAAGATTGTTGTTCTACGGTGATAATAAATAGACGAAATGTAAAGAAGAAGGTATACCAGACTGTTGAGGCGTGCAGGAATGCACTGTCCTTAAGAGTATTTTCTGCCTTACTCAACGAAGAACGTCGGTGCAGTAGTAATCCACGGCGGCTACCCTCCCAGGATACAACAACACAAGAGGAGCGAAGCGTGCACCCGCAAATCCCTCCTCAGGCGAGAGATCTTTGATCGTTCTTCCAGCGATCACCGGAGAAGCGGCAGCGGCAAAACAGCAAACGGAACGAACGTCTAGTGTTTCTGTTGCGTGTGTCGAAAAACAAAGATCAACGGATGCGAGCGGTTGCAAACGCAGTGCGGTTTAGAACTGCCAAACGAACAGATGCATCGCAGCGGCCCGGTTAAAAATGATTCAATGAACCGAAGAGCAAAACCAAGCCGGGGCCGCGCCCGCACAAGGGGCTCCGAGAGGCTGGATTTGTACCCCCATGCGCGCGGGATGCGACGTGCGCCGACGCGCCCGGTTAAAGCGTTTCCGGACTGGGCCGGCCCAAACCCCATTGGCAAGGCCCACCATACGCGTGCGTAGGGACCATTCCCTTTTATTCCTCAATTGTACCATGGACAATGGTCCATATATAAGGAGGAGGGAAGTATCTACCACAAGCAATATGGGACTAAACTTTTGCCTTTCAGTTTGAAATACAACAAAGAAGTATAACATGTTATGCCTTAGCGACCGGAAGTATTAACTGTGCGGATAAATTGTCCTTTGCGACAGCCACCACAAATAGTGCTCGATATCGTACCATCTTCGTCAACATTAACGCTTTGATTCTTCTCATAGCGATGCTTGCGGTTGTGGTTTTATATATTCTTCATTAAACGAGAACAAGACAAACAGAATAAGAAACGAGTTTGTAGTCTTATAATAAGATTTTTCTTGTTCTATACAGATTAGAAGATGAAAACTGCTGGAGTCAGTTATTGACTCATTGTTCTTGTATAATTGACTGTAATGGATAACATTTGACGGATGAATTTTGTTTTGTCATCGGGCATCCAAATGTTCATCATTATAGTATCGACATCCATTCATACAGGTTTTAAATCTATGGATATTGTTTATAATGAAATCGCAATCATGTATTACTACTGATTTATATCAGTCGTCCCTTTTATACATGTGTGCCTGGCAATGCCTGAGAAATCTGAACTCTCGCGGGGTGGCTGCCCACACATTAAATTCCAATACTTCAGTTTCATCGTGATACAAATGTACACCTCTTTTTTTTTAATAATTTTGTTTTACTATGTGTACTCGTGGAACGGGTATGAACATGGAATGTGCATTGTTCTCCGGATGATTGAGAACACATGTACAATTATAATGTTATTTTATAAGATGTCACAGTATATGCTTAATTTAGGAATGAATAATACCCAAAGGTTTATCATTTTTTTTGGCATTAAGCATGATGTGACAACAAACATGTCTTTAGATACATAAAATATTTTTTTCCAAAGATAAAGTATTTCACTATTCTAATGCATATATTTTTTATGTGTGGATGCGACCCACATATTTCTAATTCCACATTGTGTTACATATTTATCCAAAGATAATGATGTGATGACTATTGGAATTAGTAGATAAAAATAAATTAAAGTAGACCTCACAATTTACTTTATATTCAAGTTGTGGTTTTTTAATATGAAATTTTATTTATTACAGTCATTTCCTCATCATTGTGTGGTGATAACAATATTCCAAATCTCAATGGCTCAAATTTTAATGAATGGAAAGAGAAGGTCATGTTTACATTAGGGTGTATGGACTTAGACTTAGCTTTTCGAGTGGAAAAACCACAACCACTTACAGAGAAAAGTACTGATGCTGAAAAAGTCAACTATGATAAGTGGGAACATTTTAATAGGCTTAGTTTGTTGCTTATGCAAGCACATGTAGGAAAGCATATTAGGCGATCTATTCCTACTACTGAACTGGCAAAAGACTTTCTAAAAGAAGTGGAGGAACAATATGTTTCTTCTAGTAAGTCTAGGGCCAGCACCTTAATGGCCAAGATGTACTCTATGAAGTACAATGGTTCTTGTGGGATCCGTGAACACATCATGGAGATGAGAGACATTGTTGCCCAACTTAATGAGATGGAGTTATCTATCTCTAATGCATTTCTAGTTCACTTCATTTTAACTTCCTTGCCTAGTGAGTATGGATCATTCAAGGTCTCTTACGACACACAAAAGGAAAAATGATCAATAAATGATTTATTAGCCATGTGTGTTCAAGAAGAAGAGAGACTTAAGAACGAAGGATTTCCTACTGCACATTTAAGTACCCATGACAAGCATAGCCGCAAGGGTAAGAAAAAAATGAAGGGAACTGCTCTTATCTCAGGTGGAGTGTCCAAGCCAGGTGATGGAAAGGCTGGGGGAAGCAAGGCTAATATGAAATGCTTCTACTGTCATAAGAAAGGACATGCCAAAAAGGAGTGCTTGAAGTATATATAAGAAATGGTTGTAAAAGAAAGGTATGATGCCTCTTGTTTCATATGAATGTCATCTTTCAAATGTTCCTTTATATAGTTGGTGGCTTGACTCTGGTGCAACTGTGCATATTTCTAATACATTGTAGGGATTTCTGAATCAAAAGAAACCAACTGAGCGTGAAAAGGTCCTTTATTCTGGAAATAAATTGGGATCACACGTAAAGGTTGTTGGCACATGTAGATTAACCCTTAATGGAAGCTTGCTGGATTTAGAAAATATTTTTTATGTACCAAACTATAGTATAAATTTAATCTCTGTTTCTAGATTAGACAAATTGAACTATGCTTTCATTCTTCAAAGTGGACGACTCTCCTTATATAAAAACTCTAGCATTATTGGTACTTGTCTTTTAATAAATGATCTCTATCAAGTTCAATTAAGCCCTCATTTTGAGCAATCATTTATAGTCCATCATAATATTATTGGAAATAAGCTTACTAGATGAAAAATCATCACTACGTTGGCACCGAAGGTTGGGTCATATTTCTAAAGAAAGAATTCAAAGATTAGTAAAGGAGGTAATTTTAGGGCCCTTGGACTATACTGGTTTTGGAACATGTGTTGAATGCATAAAGGCTAAGCAAACCAACACTTTTAAAAAGGGTGCAAAGAGAAGTAATGGAACATTAGAAATAATTCACACGGATATTAGTGGACCATTCCCACCTTGTTTTACAGGGGAAAAATATTTCACAACCTTTATTGATGAATATTCACGATATATGTTTCTCTACCTATTAAATGACAAAAGTGAGGTTTTTCAAGCCTTTAAGAACTTTAAAGTTGAAGTGGAGAAACAATTAGGTAAGGTGATTAAGATAGTCAGATCAGATAGAGGAGGTGAATATTATGGAAGGTTCACTGAGATGGGACAAAGAAAGGGATCATTTATACATTTCCTTCAAGAAGAGGGTATTGTACCTCAATATACAATGTCAGTCACGCCAAGTCAAAATGGTGTAGCTGAAGAAGGCATCGAACATTAAAGGAAATGGTTCGTGCAATGCTTTGCAATTCATCCCTTCCTTCTTCAATGTGGAGTGAGGCTTTCAAAACGGCAGTGCATGTATTAAACAAGGTTCCCAGTAAGTTTGTCCAGAAAACCCCATACAAATTATGGACAAGAAGGAAACCATCCTTGAACTATATGCACATATGGAGATGTCATGCAGAAGTTAGAATTTACAATCCACATGAGAAGGCCTTTGACCCAAGAACCACTAGTGGTTTCTTTATTGGTTATCCAGAAAGGTCAAAGGGATATAGATTTTATTGTCCATCTCACCCACGAAAGATAGTCGAGAGTGGTAAGGCTAGATTCTTGGAGGATCATCAAATCAGTGGGAATGATCTACTTCAAAATATATCTTTTGATGAAGTGCAAGATAATTCAGTCGCACCTGCACCTAGTCAAACTTGTATAAGCTATCCAATAATTATTCTTATGAACAATTGTCAAGTGGATGAGCCAACAGAAGAAGATCATGCTCCTAGTCAGGTTGTAAATGAACAAGTTGATAATGTTCATGATGAAGGACAACTTGAAGAGCCTACAGAAAATGTAGAACTCAATGCTGAATTAAGAAGATCCACAAGATCAAGGAGGTATGCCATTCCATCTGATTATGTTGTATACATTCAAGAGACAAACATGGACTTTGAAGATATTGATCCCTTATCTTTTTCACAATCAATGGATTGTGAAAAATCCTCTAAGTGGTTTGATACCATAAAGGAGGAACTAACATCCATGTATAAAAATCAAGTATGGGACCTTGTACCTTTGCCAGAGAATATTAAACCTATTGGTTGTAAATGGGTCTGAACTCAAATGGTGAAATTGAGAAGTACAAGGCTAGATTAGTTGTGAAGGGTTTCACACAAAAGGAAGGCATTGATTATAAAGAGACCTCTGCTCCGGTCTCATCAAAGGACTCCTTTAGGGTAATCATGGCCTTAGTGGCTCATTTTGATCTTGAGCTACATCAAATGGATGTGAAAATAGCATTTTTGAATGGGGATTTATCTGAAGAAGTCTATATGGACCAACCAGAAGATTTCATTGATAATAGTAGAAGTCATATAGTTTGCAAATTAAAGAAATCAATTTATGGACTTAAACAGGCATCTCGACAATGGTATATAAATTTTAACACCAATATATCAACTTTTAGGTTTAAACCAAATATTGTTAATCGGTGTACATACCTCAAGGTCAGTGGGAATAAGTTCATAATATTGATTATTTATATGGATGACATTCTACTAGTAAGTAATAACCTTTCTATATTAAATGAAACTAAAGAATTTCTTTCCTCTAACTTTGAGATGAAAGATATGGGAGAAGATGCATATGTACTCGGCATGGAGATACATCGAGTCCGAGCTAAGGCATACTCGGTATATCCCAGAAAGCTTACATATATCAAGGTTTAGAGAAGTATGGAATGAAAAATTATTCACCTGGACCTGCACCTATAGTTAAAGGAGATAAGTTTAACTCCAAGCAGTGTCCTAGTAGTGATATAGAAAGGAATGAAATGAGGAAAATACCATACGCATCTACAGTTGGGAGCCTACAATATCTCCAAATATGCACCAGACCGGACATTGCTTTTTCTACTAAAATGCTTGGTCGTTACCAAAGTAACCCCTGCATGGACCATTGGACAGCTGTGAAGAAGGTGATGTTCTATCTTCAAGGAACAAAGGATTACATGCTTACATATAGAAGGACAAACCATCTTGAGTTTATGGGATATTTAGATGCAGATTTTACAGGATGTCTAGATAGTAGGAAGTCTACAACATGCTATGTTTTCCTACTAGCTGGTGGTGTAGTATCATGGAGAAGTATTAAGCAAAGGACTACAACTTCATCTACCGTGGAATTTGAACTTATATCTTGCCATGAAACAGCATCACATGCAATATGGCTTAAGAATATGATACAAGATCTTAAAGTTGTTGACTCAATTCATAAGCCAATACAGATATACTGTGATAATGAAGCCGCAATCACTTTTGCTAATAATGATAAAAGTACAATGGCATGCAGACATCTAGACATAAAACTCTATGTTATCAATGAGCGAGTTGAAAACAAGATGATACAGATTGATCACATTGGTACACAACACATGATATCAGTTCCTCTTACTAACGGGCTAGCTCCAGGATTGTATATATCTCATGTAATGAATATGAGTCTGAGAAAGTTATTTGATGTGTAATGAATAATGTGATTTAACAATATAATATTTATTGTGTGATCACATATTTGACTCGCTATTTCTGTTGTAATACTAGTAATAATAGAATGTCGGTTTTGACATCAAGTTGGACCAAGGAAATAGGTTTTGAGGTCAACCTATTCATAAATTTTTGTATCACTATACATAAAATGTTTAGATATTTTGGTGCATAGAAGGGAGTACTCATTTGATTATTATCAACCACTATGACTCATATCTGACTTTTATGTAGATGTATTTATATTAATGGATCAATGGAAAATGAATAAATATGATTGCCATGGCATTTTGGGCCAAGTGGAACAATTTTAAGATATCCCCGTTGGTGTGGCCAAAAATAATAGTTATTTATTTATTAAGTATTTCCTGAAGGGATGCATCCGTTGGGTTGGGCACTTCCCGATAATTTTCGTCTCTTCATGATGGAAAGAGAGACAAAGGATATAAATATATGGGGTGTTTTTGGTCCTCTCTCCATGGAATCTATCGGTAACTGACTTCCATCATTGGAGAGTCCACAGGAGGGAGAAACCGAATGCTCGTTCTCTGTCTTTCTCTTGTCTCTCTCGTTTTCATTGTCTAACGATGCGTTGTGTAACGTTGCTGCAAAAGAGTGTCGTGGAATGTTGTTCTAATGTTGTCGGAGTCGCTTGTAAAGTGTCATCTTCACCGGGATACACCATGGAGACTTCGCAGTCTTCAAGTATGAGATAATATCTCTAACACTCGCAACATTTTCCCTATGTGGTCTTTCCATGTAATGCAAGAGAATGGCAGTCAACCTTTCATGATGGTGACTCAGTAGAGTCAGAAGTGAAAGTCAAATAATGGAGCTCACTAAGAGACACACATCATACTTCGAACATCCACATCCATGATGGCCTAGGACAATAGTTCTGATGGTGTACAGATGGCCAATATGGATTGAGTGCCTCTATCATTATCAGTATATTTTCGATAGGGACATTGCAAACAATGCAAGTAATTAATGATTGAATATAGCAGGAGAAGCATAATAACCTGCTATCCTAAGAGCACAAGGTAGTTCATTTAATAATTAAGAAAAGTACTTGATAAATAAATCATATTGTCCAAATAAACAAGACATTCTTTCACGGAAAACAATTAACATGAAACAAGGGCATGTGCTCCATATGATAGAAGTCCTGTTAGACAATTCACTAAAAAAAACATGCATATTTAGTCAGTTATTGGATCATTATAGTAGTGAAGAGAACAATTGAAATTTTATTTCTTGATGCTAAAAAGGATATGTTGTGCATGCTTGTATAGGTGTTAGGGAGAGACATAGCTTGTGATTAGACACCCAATAGGCCCACTAAGATTGACGAGCATCTATTATCTTCAAAGTTCCCCCTAAAGTTGGAGCATTGATCATGTCAAGCTTCAATAAAATGGAAAAGTTCTTTCATAGAGGATAGTGAGCTGATAAAAAAAATCAAACTTGGTGAAAAGGAGTATAGATAGTCTTTGCTTGAACTGCTTATTGAGCAAGATGACAGTCAATCTCGGTATGATTTGTCCTCTCATGAAAGATAGTAATAGTTACAATGATGATAGCATTATTAACAATGAAGATAGCAACAACACCATCATAGTGCATGGACATAGGTGTAGAAAGAGATATGCCATGTTCATAAATGAATACCTTGACACCCATCATTTTGCAGGCAATTTGGGCCATTGGTCAATGTTCAGCCCAAAATAATAGTTATTTATTTATTAAGTATTTCCTAAAGGGATGCATCCTTTGGGTTGGGCAGTTCCCCATAATTGTCGTGTCTCTTCATGATGGCAAGATAGACAAAGGATATAAATATAAGGGGTGTTTTTGGTCCTCTCTCCATGGAATATATCTGTAACTGACTTCCATCGTTGGAGAGTCCATAGGAGGGAGAAACTGAATGCTCGTTCTCTCGCTTTCGCTCGTCTCTCTATTTTTCATTGTTTGATGTTGTGTTGTGCAATGTTGCTGCAAAAGAGTGTCGTGGAACGTTGTTCTAATGTTGTCGGAGCCGCTTGTGCAGTGTCATCTTCACCAGGATACACCTGGAGACTCTATAGTCTTCAGGTATGAGATAATATCTCTAACACTCGCAACATTTTCCATATGTGGTCTTTCCATGTAATGCAAGAGAATGGAAGTCAGCCTTTCATGATGATGGCTTAGTAGAGTCAGAAGTGAAAGTCGTTATAATGGAGCTCATTGAGAGACACGTGTCATACTTCGAACATCCACATCCATGATGGCCTAGGACAGTAGTTCTGATGGTGTACAGATGGCCAATATGGATTGAGTGCCTCTATCATTATCAGTATATTTTCAATAGGGACATTGCAAACAATGCAAGTAATTAATGATTGAATATAGTAGGAGAAGCATAATAACCTGCTATGCTAAGAGCACAAGGTGGTTCATTTAATAATTAAGAGAAGTACTTGATAAATAAATCATATTGTCTAAATAAACAAGACATTCTTGCACAGAAAACAATTAACATGAATGATGAATGCATTCATCATAATATTAAGTCACCATCTTGAGCTCAATTTGACTCAATACATCCGATTTTATATCCTAAATCTCACAAAATGCAAAATTGCTTAATTGGTTCAATTGTCAAGATTATTAACTGAGTTTATGTTGATTATATGCACGTCATTATGAGGTTCAACAATCAACTGGAATTCACCTTCACTCAAGCCTCTCAGCCTCAGTCCTGATCAACCAATTTTGACCAAACGGTTTGACAAATCGGTCTTGCACCAAATAGTTTGTCCATTCGGTCTGTCCAACCGGTCTTGATCCTTTGATCTCGGAACCATGAGCTCATTACACCTTTATCTTCATAAAACACACCATCGATACCACCTCCATATTCACCAACATCATCCTTTTATCTTCTCCATACTCTACCACCATCATCACCATTGCCAACGGTCATGACCCTAACGGTCTTGACCCTAACGGTCTTGACTCTAATGGTTTTGGCCAACCGGTTTCACCTAAATGATTTTCCATAACGGTTTTGAGTTCTTTCCCCTTCATACGATCTCAAGACCGTGTGAGGCCACACGGTCTCAAGACTGTGTGAAGCCTCACGGTCTCAAGACCGCATGAGCAGCATCCTCTTCTGATTGTTGTGCTTCTACCACCATCATAAGCATCCAAGCTCAACCTGCAACCACCTCCGTCACCCTAACCACCCTCTCACCTACACATCTCCTCGTGATCTTCTTCTTCACCCGACCTCCTGCCTACATTGCAACCCTAAAACACCTCCTATGACCACGCTAAATGTCGTCACCTCATCCACTTGCTCCTTCACCATCTGTAATAACTTCGGCGGTGCTGCCATCCTCACACCAGCAACTTTGGCACCTCCGCCTTCCACCTTAGCCGCGACTCCCCCACCTTCCTCTTCCGTTGCCTACACCTGCTCGCGGGACTACCCTAGTGGTCTCAAGACCGCTAGCGCCCCAGGGTCTGCCGAAACCAAACCATCAAGCACAGACTGTGAGAAGCCAAAAAACTGCAAGGACGACGACAGGACTTTAGACCGTTTGGAGCCAGTGCACGGTCTCAAGACTGATAGAGAAAATCATCCAGGACCGACGAGAGTAGAATATTGTGAAGACCGCTGTTATCAGTTTCCAAAACCGCTAGGACAACAACCGTTCCAAAACAGATCAGATCAAATGATCATGAAGACCGCTTGGACGCTGCAGAATGTTAGGGCATGAGACCGGTTGGAGGTAGAGGGAAACCGTTTGAACGATTGTTGCAGAACGTTCGGATCACTAATCTCAAGACCGATAAACCAGCCAAATCATTTGGAGACCAATCTGTGAGATCGTATGGTCACTAACTCAAGAACGTATGGAATGGAAACCGGTTGGACACAGACCGTTAGCTAAGACCGATTGGAGGATATAATCCAAAACTATTTGGATAGCAGGCCGTTTGGTCATTAAATGGTCTCTAAGACCATTTGGACATGTACACTTATCAAACTGTTAAGAACTAAAGGGGTCCTACAAAACCGTTTAATGGGATTCACACCAAAAATATGAGGACCCCGGACCAGTGCCTATAAATAGGATCAGCGGGGTCCTCATTTGGGCATCGTGTCCGGGACGCCGACAGGCTGCCTGAACACAGGTATGATCCAGATCATCACGCATATTCACCTATTGCTCCTGCTGCGATCGAGGAGACCGATAAGAGAAGGAAGGAGGAGTGAGAAAGACTTCCCGGTCTGTCTTGGCGTCTCTCGTTCCTCATCTAGATCTACTCTGACACGACGTAGAAGACTGCATCATCCTCACTGAGATGCGACTACCTTATGCATCATGCTCATGGCAGAATCTTCCATCTCTCTTGTTCTTCTTGTTTCTCGCATCATGAGCGAGTAGTTCCTTTTCATTGGGGTGCGGGGACTAGCCCCACTGCCCATGCTTCAATGTCTCTTCATTTAACATTCCAAGGCAATGTATATAATTTTTCATTTTGTTGTTAATCGTTAATGTTTGTAGATTGTTTACCTACTTGCTTTCATCATGTTTTTCCCTATGTTGTGAGAACTTCTATACGTAGGGTAGAATGTCGATTAATGAGGTTGACTCCCAAACTAGAAATAGAATGGGATTCCTTGAGGTCGTAAGTGTATGATCCGTGAGAGGATGAGCCATCTAGCCTACGGTGACAATTCTGTGGCCTAAACATCCCTCAGGGAGGGCCACAACCTTAGTTGGATTTTGTATCTTTTTTATTAATCGTTGATGTTTGCTTATAGATTAATCACTTGCTTGCTTTTCGATTATCGCGGTTGACTCCTTGACGAGAACTTCTGATAGGATTCCTTGAGGTCATAAGTGTGTGACCCGTGAGGGGACGAGCCATCTAGCCTACAGTGACACTTCTATGTGCCTAACGCCTGTATAGGGGGCTGACATGCTTTTTACGTGCGTAGAAGCGCAAGTGTACGCGTCAATGTAATATAGGCCTTTGTGAGGCCCGAGTCGAACTCAGGGACACGTGAATTATCGGAGACTACTACTAACTGGTTGCGATCAGCTAGACCGATTAAAAAGTTGGAGGTTGTTGTAAAATTAAAAGAAAATAAAGTAAAACAAAACAAAAGAAGCAATCGATTAAATGTTGGTTTAATCAATTCAAAAGGTATCTTTAGGATTGCGGTTTCACCGCAGGTTTTCATTGTATTAAATTTTATATAATGCCTCAATTTTATCTCTTTATCCGGGTAGTGGCCTGAAAACAGAATTGCCCACTGTCGTGGTGCAATTCACTACCTAGGTCTAGGTCGGTTCCACCGTCGTAGTAACCTATACCCTAAACTCGGTGCATTATGAACGATCTCTCAGTATCCACCATTAATTTTACACCACCTTGGTCAAGGGATTTATCGATTAATGTAGATTTCGTCTCTTTTCAGCCGTTAATTCTTCTTTCAAAGTGATTAAGGGCATTAGGTTATTATTATGGTGATCAAGCATAACAATATATGGAGAAAACGAAACTATACCACGGATTTAAGAGATAAAATATGAATTACTATTATAAAATTGTCATACAATGAATCCCCGGGCTACTCCCGGTCCAAAAGATAAAGGGGATTAGCCTCGCATGGTCATCTCAATGAAAGACAGAGGAGTAGAGAATAAAAACATGGGAAACATGGAGCAAACTCGTATAACCCCTGATACAAAGGTGTTCCTGGAGATCCTCCTCGAGAAACGTGCGTTTTGCAGTCTTCCGGCAGCAAAATCGCCCGTCGGAGGTGCCCGGATCGCTCGGTTGACGGCCTTCGTCTCTCATCTCCTATCTCTCTCTCTCCTTCTTGGATGTCGTGCAACACAATCCCTTCTCCCCCTCGGGCCGTCCGTGCTCTTCTTAGGTCATAGGACCACTTTCCGGCTCCGAAAAAGCTCAAATGTCAGATTAAAACGCTCCGTTTTAGTGCTGAAAATCACCAGATCCCGACGTTGTTGATAGTATCGACCCCAAGGTCGATGGTATCGACCATGGCACAGGTTATTCCTTCCAAGATCGCGTTTTGGGGTTGCTTTTTGATGAAATGTCGATACTATCGACCTGGGGGTCGATAGTATCGACTCCGTACAATGCAAAAGTGCCTGAAAAAGTGTCGAAACATGTGTATAATTCTGGGGATTATATAAAATCATATAAATATGATAAAAGAAGTATAATTTGATGCAAAAAGAGTTTAAGGGCCAACTATAGTGAATTATGCAAATATAATCAAGAAAATGACAAATACATGCATAAAATAGATATAAAATAAGCCTATAAATGTGACTCAAAACCCATGCATCAAACTCCCCTAAGCTTAAACCTTGCTCGTCCTCGAGCAATAAAACTTTGGATCTGGTTGAGATAAGTCAGCAACAGGACATAAATACATGAAATGAATCTACATCATCCCCACTTTCTTTCCACAAACCGGCCCTCATTGACCACTGAACACTAACTGCCATCCAGGCGACCAAAGACCTATGTAAAAGATGTCTATCCCCCAATCAGTGGAACACTATCAATTAAAGCAGTTAATATGATAAACTCATCCGGTCCATACTTTATGCATCTTGTGATCTCCTATCTACGTTGCTCATTTCCTAACTACCATCTAAATGGAAGCAGATCTCCTGATATTAATGAATGAGGAGAATATCATGGGTGGCCTACCGATTAGAGAAACGGGTGGATGGGATAGGTGGTTGTGGAAGAGATGGAAGCACATAATAGTCAATCATGCAATACAAAAATTAATGACCTATCATGATGCAAAATGCAAGTGAAAATGTCCTAATGTTACATTTTTGGTGGAATGATGCATGCACTATCATTCCGTCTCAAGGTGAGATGGAATATCTAAGAAAACTACACCATGTGCTTATTCTTATTAGTATGTAAGTGAGAACATGTTACTTTCTCCCTCTCATTCCTACTTACTTCTCAATTCTTTTTTTTTCTTTTTTTTCTTCTCTTTTTTTTCAATTTTTTTTCAATTTTTTTTCAAGCCCTTATTTTCATAGATGACAATGAATTATATGTCGGGCTCACTTCTTGTTACATACTTGTGCATCTGAAGCATTCTATTTGGAGGGTATGGAACAAGTTCATCACCTTTAATGTTTTCAGAGTAACATAAGATACATGGTGTACAATATGCTCAAAAGATGTAAATGCAACTACATAATGACAGTTATGCAACTACTATGACATGCACCTAAGGATAATGTGCATGTATAACTACTCTATCTTTTTTTTTTCATTCTCATGCAAAAAATGTGAAAATAGTTGTAATGCAAGACCTATCTACATGGTATGCAATCAAAGAGTGAAAGACAGTAATGTGCTCCCATTTCTTATGGTGGAGTGTGAATGAAATTGCGGTGGATCAGATCACAAGACTAATTGACAGAACCTTCTGAAAATATCATATGTCCCTCTCTAAAGACCTGTGTACATGGTAACTGAAGGATTTCTCTCTTAAACTTTAGTCTAAGGTCACGTTAGCGCTTGGTCGGTTTGGGCTCAAACATCCTTGTCAATCACTTTTCCTTAGACAATAAAGATGGTCATTCATGTCCCCGTGTCCTGAGGCTGACTCACCCAAGCACTTCCTCAATTATGCAACTCAATTACTCACAAGAATAAGCTCAAAAAGTTTTCAATATGCTCATATTTTCATGTGCCCACAACCCAAGAGTAAAACTCCCAATTGAAACCATGCATTTATTACTCCACAGATTACACTAGATAGATGTGGATCCTACAAAAGCGGTAAACCTAGAAATAAAAACAACTAATAATTCAAAAATAAAAGCAACTAGAATAAGTAAGTAAAAACTAAGATAGAGGGCTGTTCCAACACCCCCCCTAAGCTTGAATATGACTATGGCCTCATAGTCAACATTCTCACTTAAGAGGTGGAACAGCGGTACCATTCGCTTTGAAGTGTGGTGAAGAAGGATGGTTAGATGCTCAAGTAGACCAAGTGATTCTTGCTATCTCCCTCCTTTTTGTGGCCCATTTTTGTGTCTTAGTGGTTCTAAGACGTGACTTGCTTCATCCATCTTTCCTATGCAAAAAATGGTTCGAAAAAATCTCGTTTCGATACCTTTTACGGCCTATTTTATGTAGTTGTCCTGCAGGTGTCGATACCATCGACCAAGGTCGATGGTATCGACCCAGACTCAGCGATTTTGTTGAATCGACGCATCTAAAATCCTGGGAACTCAAAAGTGTCGATACTATCAACCCTAGGGTCGATGGTATCGACTTTACTGGCACCAATTTTTCTGTAAATCTTCAAGAATCTCGATACTATCGACCCTAGGGTCGATGGTATCGACTTTTCTTCAGTGTTTACTGTTCCAAACTCGATACTATCGACATGGGTGTCGATAGTATCGACCTTAACATTCTGTACACTTCAAAACACGAGTTAGGGTACTATTTTTACAAAAATGATCAAAACCTAAGCAAAAACTAAGTACATAAACATAAAAGAACATAATCAAACATAAAAATGAACCTAAAGTTGGGTTGCCTCCCAACAAGCGCCCTTGTTTAATGTCCTAGGCTTGACATAAAGATACCTTTAACCTGGGTTGTCAAGATATGTCTCCAATGAGTCATGTGGCAATTTGAATTGAACTCGATCTTGTCCAATCCCCAAGGTCAATGTACCTCTCCCAATGGCAGCGATGACATCAGTCGTAGCTTGGAACAGCCTTCCCAATAGCATCTCGCAACTTTGGAGTTGTGGCATGTCCATGACAACAAAATCTACCGGGAAGATGAACCTGTCTACCTTGACGAGTACATCCTCGCACACTCCATATGGCCTTACAATGGACCCATCCACCAACTCAATCGTTGCCGCCGATTTCTTTATCTCCTTCAACCCAAGCTTTTGAAATGTGGACAGAGGCATAAGATTAATGTTGGCGCCCGAATCACACTGTGCTTGTGGAAAATGTTGGTCACCTATTGAACATGGGATATAAAAATTCCCCGGGTCTTTCTTCTTCTCTGGTAAGCTCCCAAGAATGATTGAGCTCACCATTTCATTCATCCTGCATACATCAGTATCTTTGATCCACCTCTTTTTGTTGATTATATCTTTAATGAACCTCCCATAGGCGGGAACCTTCTCAATCATTTCCACCAGCGGAATGTTGATATGCAGCTTGCGGAATATTTCCAAGAATTTCCTATAGTGTCGGTGCTCCTTCTTCGGCTTCGGATTGTCCCGACTTGACACATCTGCCGCATTGACACACTTGTGAGGAGGCACATATGAGCTTTTCGGGGCCAGCTCCCCTAAGCTTGCTTCAATTACTCCCTCTGGCGTGGGCTTTATCAGAACATCATCAACATTAATCATGTGTTGTGACTCCTCCCCTGCAATAGATGCATCAGCACCTTGACAGACAGTCTTACTTTGCTCTTCTCGCCTAAGTGTAGGCGCAACTATCATGTGCTCGTGGCGGGATTTTCTGAAGAGAGTGTTTCCGCCCGGCAGTCCATAATAAGTACGAGGATACGGTATCTCCGGTGTTGCTTCCGTATCAAACTTCATTTTGCTTTGATCTTCTGCTTCCGACACCTGAGATTCCTCCTCATTGCTTACCACATACATGTACTTCACTTGATGGTGTGTTTGGGCCACATTTGCACTCTCGGCCGGTTTCTGCTGGTTGGCGTGCTTGATGGCCGCCACTTCACTTGAAATCTGAGCCACGGTGGTTTCTAATGCCCACATCTGTGCTCCATGGCTTTGTAGCGTCTACCCAAATTTGGTTAGAATATCACCTTGAGATTGCAATTGTTTACCAAACATAGCCATCATCTCCTGATTCTGCTGCACCATTTGACTCAGTAATTCGGTGTTCTTATCTTCAGCTCTAGGCTGTGGCTTCGCCTCCGGATCCTGCAGAAAATTGTTAGGATCCATCCAGGAGAACTTTTTGTCCTTCCTCCACGCATAGTCATTGTTTCTGTAGCCCTGTTGTTGCATGTACTTTACTTGGGCTTCCTCATCCTCAGATGAATCTTCCTTAGCTAGCAGCTTCTTGGCTAGGAGATCTAACTTGTCGTTCAGCTCCTTAATTACTTTGGATTCACCTGCAACTCTGACCTGCTCCACATCGCCTCTTTCACCCCATGACTGTTTCCTAGCCATGTTCTTTAATATCTCCCAACATCTGGTGTCCGTATTATTCAGAAAGAATCCTGACCCAGCTGAATCAAGGTTGCTCATATCGTGCTCAGAGAGAGAAAAATAGAAGATCTTTACCTGTGTCTCCTTATCCATCCCATGATGCGGGCACCTCCTCAGCATAACCTGAAATCTCTTCCAGGTCTCAGAATATGTCTCACCAGCCTGTTGGGTAAAGTTATGAATCTTCCGGATCATGTCGTTAGTCTTCTCAGGAGGGAAGAACCTCTCAAAGAAAACCTCCACCATATGGTTCCAGGACTCCACAAACTCATCATCCAAATTATGTAACCATTCTCGCGCGGCTCCCGCCAATGAACTCGGGAAAAGCTTGAGATACAGTGCCTCCTATGGAAACCTATCAATTTTTACCATTTCACAGTTCTCAACAAACTGGCTGATGTGCGCGACGGGGTCCTCATTCTTGAGCCCATGGAAAGCATTTGATTTCACCAGATTTATCAACGCCAGATCAATCTTATAAGTAGGTATGTTGATTGCCTGCTTCTTTATAGGCCCTTTTGAAGCTGATGAGGAAGAAGCCTTGATCTTGTCCCATATAGTCTGTGGCTCGGCCATCTCTTCTTGTTCGGATTCGGAATCGATATCTTCCAGTTGGTTGTGATTGTACTCCTCCTCGTCGTCAGGTCCCGACAGTGGAGCCTCGGGTGCTTGTCGCGTGTAGTCACTGCTACGCATCTGCACCATACACAGTACCTGCAAAATGAAAATTTGAGTTCAGTACCGTGCTAGACGAATATAAAAATTGGAAAGATAGACTATTAATTTTAGAAATGATTTCAAAATAATAAAATAAAAATGTGGCCTAGAGTGGCCGCTCCCAGCACTCGTAGTGTCGACAATTGTCGTGTCCCCGGCAACGACGCCAAAAACTTGACACGCTTTTTACGTGCGTAGAAGCGCAAGTGTACGCGTCAATGTAATATAGGCCTTTGTGAGGCCCGAGTCGAACTCAGGGACACGTGAATTATCGGAGACTACTACTAACTGGTTGCGATCAGCTAGACCGATTAAAAAGTTGCAGGTTGTTGTAAAATTAAAAGAAAATAAAGTAAAACTAAAAAAAAGAATCAATTCAAAAGGTATCTTTAGGATTGCGGTTTCACCGTGGGTTTTCATTGTATTAAATTTTATATAATGCCTCAATTTTATCTCTCTATCCGGGTAGTGGCCTGAAAACAGAATTGCCCACTGTCGTGGTGCAATTCACTACCTAGGTCTAGGTCGATTCCACCGTCGTAGTAACCTATACCCTAAACTCGGTGCATTATGAACGATCTCTCAGTATCCACCATTAATTTTACACCACCTTGGTCAAGGGATGTATCGATTAATGTAGATTTCGTCTCTTTTCAGCCGTTAATTCTTCTTTCAAAGTGATTAAGGGCATTAGGTTATTATTATGGTGATCAAGCATAACAATATATGGAGAAAACGAAACCATACCACGTATTTAAGAGATAAAATATGAATTACTATTATAAAATTGTCATACAATGAATCCCCGAGCTACTCCCGGTCCTAAAGACAAAGGGGATTAGCCCCGCATGGTCATCTCAATGAAAGACAGAGGAGTAGAGAAGAAAAACATGGGAAACATGGAGCAAACTCATGTAACCCCTGATACAAAGGTGTTCCTGGAGATCTTCCTCGAGAAACGTGCATTTTGCAGTCTTCCGGCAGCAAAATCGTCCGTCGGAGGTGCCTGGATCGCTCGGTTGACGGCCTTCGTCTCTCGTCTCCTATCTCTCTCTCTCCTTCTTAGATGTTGTGCAACACAATCCCTTCTCCCCCTCGGGCTGTCCGTGCTCTTCTTAGGTCATAGGACCACTTTCCGGCTCCGAAAAAGCTCAACCGTCGGATTAAAACGCTTCGTTTTAGTGATGAAAATCACCAAATCCCGATGCTGTCGATAGTATCGACCCCAAGGTCGATGGTATCGACCATGGCATAGGTTATTCCTTCCAAGATCGCGTTTTGGGGTTGCTTTTTGATGAAATGTCGATACTATCGACCTGGGGGTCGATAGTATCGACTCCGGACAATGCAAAAGTGCCTGAAAAAGTGCCGAAACATGTGTATAAGTCTGGGGTTTATATAAAATCATATAAATATGATAAAAGAAGTATAATTTGATGCAAAAAGAGTTTAAGGGACAACTATAGTGAATTATGCAAATATAATCAAGAAAATGACAAATACATGCATAAAATAGATATAAAATAAGCCTATAAAAGTGACTCAAAACCCATGCATCAGGGGCCCACGGCCTTACTTGGATTTCTGTATCTTCGGAGCCGTAAGTGAGTGATCTGGATGGTGACGAGACATTTGATACCTAAGGTGCCACTTACACAAGCTTAATGCTTGTATGGGGGGTTTTGCAGCAGCTCCATTTGGATTGTTATATCTTGCCTGGATGTTTGATGTTTGGATGTGTTTACATGTGTAGTGGTGGTGAAACCCGAGACCATCCGAGCGATTTCATATCATTAATCTAGATTCAACTTTAATTCTGCTATTTACTTTCTTGCAATTAGTTTAATTAACCTCTAATCAACCAATCATTTTAAATATTAGTCTTACTTGAGCTAGATTCAACTAACGACAATTCTTAAAAATATTGTCTCTTGGGATTCGATCCTCAACTATATTGTGATAAGACCCATCTGCTTGCGGGTGGTATTATTGCACAAGGTTTTGGTAAAGCTCAGGGATTTCAACCCCGAGTGAATTTGATAGTGCGATAATATTTCACGTCAAATTCTGGCGTCGTTGTCGGGGACAACGGAATCAGTTTAGTCAAATCTAGTTCTTTTGAGGCTAATTTAGGTCTTTGCCTTTTCTTTTGATAAAATCAATCATCTACTTGAATTTCACTCTACTCCATCAATCTTACTTCAGATATTTTCAATTTCAAGAACCACCAAAGACTAGTGTATGCACCGTTTGAACAGCCCCGGACTCTCTACTAGCTTTGACCCTGAGATAGACAGAACTTTTCATTGTCAAAACAGAGAGAATCAAGCAAGAATGGCTCAAGAGGAGGAAATAGCCCGAAGAGTATCTCAAGCCATCAATGCATAGAGAGAAAGGCTCATGCAAGAAGCCAGAGCTGCAGTTCAAGAAGAAATCCTGGCAGCGCCAGTAGTAGAACTACAAAAGGATCTTAGGGAGTTCTCAATCCCTAAAGGTGTTGATGTACATCACCCAGTTCAACCTCCTCCCATCCATGCTCCCAACTTTGAGATACGAGCGCATTAGATTACCTTGGTTCAAAACAGCCCATTCTATGGTAAATAAGGAGAAGATAGCCAGGAACATCTTCTAAGGTTTATCAATCTATGTGCCATGACAAAGCAAAATGGAGTGTTTGATGATGCTATTCGACTCCGTCTCTTCAAGTATTCTCTTGCTGATAGAGCTATAAGTTGGTACAATTCCTTGCAATGTGAACCCATAACTACTTGGGAACAACTTCAAAATGTCTTCCTGGAAAAAATTTACCCTCCTTCTCTCACCTATGAAATTAGGGGACGAATAACAATGTTCACCCAAGCCCCTGGAGAAACCCTAGCTGAGGTATGGGAAAGATACAAAGAGCTTTTACACAAGTGTCCACACCAAGACATTCCTAAGAATTAGTTTATTAAGATCTTGTATAGAGGTGTGGATGACGATATCAAGAGATTTTTAGACTCCTCGTCTGGAGGAAACTCCATGCGTCAAAGTTATGAAAACGCATAGAAGGTTGTCACCCTTGGAGCTGAAAATCAAGCTGATTGGGGTAGATCTATAGGTAAGGGAGTATTGAAGGTATCTATGGTTGAAGTTATTCCAGAATACAAGTCTATCGCTGAGACCCTCAAACTCTTAGTTTCCAAGCAAGACCATATCAAATCATCCATTATTGCATTTGGAAGAGGACGTTCACCCCCTCAACAACAAGAACAGATCAAGTCAGCTTCATTGTTCTATGAAGCATGTAAAGGTACCGATCATTCCACTTTAGCATGCAATGTTCTATATGATGTGGTCTAAGCAATGCTTATGGATAAGGAGATAATGGTCAAATGAAAAATATGAATGTCGTCAACACTTTCCATGGTCAAGGATACTATAACCCGACTCAGAATAGGAACCATCTCGGGTTTCAGTATGAAAATCCTTCAGGAGTGGTAAACTCGTCAATTTGGTTCAAACAACCAACAAAAAAAATTCAGGAACCAAGGGAACTTTAGGGGTAACTTCCAGAATAGGAACTACAACAATTACCAGAACAACCCTCAGTTCCAAGACCCCAATCAAGTCCCTTACCAGAATCAACAACAAGGACAGCAAGCCAATCCCATCTCTCCTGATGACAAACTGTCAGCCATTGAGAAGATGCTACAAGCACAACAAACTATGATAGTTAATCAACAAGCCCACTAGAAAGCTATTGAATCTCAGCTAGCCCAACTGTCAGCCAGTCTCAAGCCTCCAGCTGGAGCTTTTGCTGGTCAACCGGAGAACAACCCTAAACATCATGAGCAGTTGAAGGTTGTTATGACTCATTCTGGTAATGTATATCCTGACCCTCCTATCAAGACACCAGTGGTTGTCATAGATGAACAAGACCAGGTGAAAGAGCAAGTTGACGAAGAACCTGAATCTATTCTGAAGGAGCAGCCAAGAAATGATAAGTCAGACAAAGAAAAATCTGTGAAACCTGCTACAGATGAGGAATAAGCAACACCAGAATCCCTATATACAAGCCCCGTATACCTTTTCCAGCTCGTCTAAGGCAAACGAAGCTTGATACCCATTTCAACAAGTTCAAGGAAGCTATGAAGAAACTTCATGTTGATATACCCTTTCTAGATGTGTTGGTAGAGATACATGCCTGGACTAAGTACTTGAAGTCTCTCCACACAAGGAAATACAGAACCGAGGAAGTTGAGATGGTTAAACTGGCAACTACTACTTCCAATATTATTCAAAGCAAGATGCCCAAAAAATAGAAAGATCCTGGATCTTTTGGTATCTCATGCCATATTGGTGATTCTACATATAAGAAGGGACTAGCTGATCTTGGTGCTAGCATTTCGATCATGCCGCTTATCCTTTGCAAGGGGCTAGGATTTTCAAAATTTCTTCCTACTGGCATAACTATACAGCTTGTAGAAAATTTGATAAAACATTTGTTGGGAATCCTTTAAGATGTCCCGGTCAAGGTAAGCAAGGACGCATATGTTCTGTGTGCATTTGTCATTATGGACATAAAAGAAAACGCCAGATATTCTCTCATCTTTGGATGTCCGTTCCTCGCCACTGCAAGAGCTCTAATTGATGTTGAAGCAGGAACCTTGCTTCTTAGACTAGGAAAACAAACTCTCGAGTTCAAAGTTTTTGAAAATATGAAAAAAAACAAGCATGCAAGAAGAAGTTTATCTTATTGATTGCATAGAGCAGATGTCACTTCTCACTCAAGAGAATCATGAATCAGATGATCCTTTAGAAGTTGATCTAACAGACCCATCAGCTGATGAACCTATTGACGAACAAGTAAAGGATTGCATCAAATTTCTCGACTCTACAGAAGAAGATGTTGAAGCTACTTTTGAGGAACTCAAGCCTATAGAAACGATTGAAGACATATATGAAAAGGAAGAGACACCCCTCATCCCTATCATGACACATGCCAAACCATTTTCAAGTGTCCATGAGCCTTCCCATCTAGAAACAACCATCCTCGGGATTACACCAGTAGCCCAATAGACAGAGACTATTGATTTCGTCTTCCCTCCGCAAAAAAATTTGGACTGCAGTTTCTACCAAGAACATCCACCAGATCCATATCTAATTGACATCAATGTCCAGCATTGCTACGATGAAGGGATAGTACATCAACAAAGGAACTTTTCTTCTGAGCCTCAACAACACTACTTTATCAATTAAGCCATTTAGATCCCCTACAACTATTCTCCACCTTGGATTGAGCAACAGAGAACAATTCAACATAACTCAAGTTGTTTCCCTATGTGTTCTGACAATGCTTGCTCTGTATGGGGAAGAATACAAGAGGCTAGAATCATATCAAAGATTAATGAATGGATGAGAAAGAAACCACCAAATGAATATGTCAGCCCAGCTCAAGCTCCACCCAGAGCCCCACCATGGTGATAGTATCCACATCAAGCCATCGACATAAAACAAAGGTGCTTGTCGGGAGGCAACCCGATCAATAAATTCATTTTACTTTCAATTTCAAATTAGAATGTTTCTTTAATTTTGTTTTTACCTTTTCAGAAAATTTTGCACTAAATAAAAATCACATCACGAGATGATATCTTGAGTTCTGATTAATCTTCATTTTTTAGATTTTCAGATGGAGGACGCGTTAATTGGAACGCAACCACATCTGGTGGTCCAACCGGCATGAATTTTCCCCTCCATCTTGAATTTAGAGTTTGCTCGGGATGAGAAAATTTCTAAGTTTGGGGTGGAGGGTGGGTGGTATGTATTTCACTTTCCACCCTCACCCATCTTTTTCAGACTAAGATTTCATCATTGTATTTTTAGCAAATTTTTCAAAAAAAAAATAAAGTTTTCAAAGAAATTGCACAGAAACTTGATGAAGTTTTGATGCTTTTCATTTCAATTGCCTGGATGGCTAGTTTCTCGAGCTATGCTTTTCAAATCATTATACCCTGCTTATTCGAACCAGAACCTCAAAAGGACCAATTTTTTAAACTAGCCTATTGATTGAAATCATAATGTGAAGCTTATGAATCCTAACATCATGATCCTTTGGCAAAAATGAAAAGTGTCTATCGAACTGATAGGGATCAAACATGTCGTGCTTCCTAACTGATAAGTGGAACAATAACATGGAAACCCCATTGGATCCTCATCAAGTCATCATTTGAGTATAGTACGATAAAGAGAACGACCTAGTGCACTGAATTGTAAATCAAGTTGCATTATGATCTGAACTCTCTTCTACACTTCTTCTACCATCTTTGTACCCCTCCATTCATCAAAAAGAAACAAAAATAGCCAAAATAGTGCCAAACCCTAAGTTCGGGGTGGCACGCCACTTCCCTCTACATTCGCTTCTTCCACACCCCTCACTAATAAATAGGGGCGTACCACCAAGAAAAGATGTCAATGTGCACACAAAAAGAAAATGCAATCTCGAATCGAATAGAGGAGAGATTCACACACACAAAAATGCAATCAATGAAATTGCAATCTTATAATAAAAATCTCAAGTCAAATAGAGGAGAGATTTATTTCTTCCTTCCATTCCACCCTTCACTCCCTTTTCTACCTATAGGCACAATGAATGCCCCCACCACCCTGAAAAATACCAGTTTCAGATCAGGTGCACACTTGTTGTTCTACGGGTATCTCTGGACTCCTACAAAACTCTTTGACATGATTGTTTTGGAAAAAGTGAGGAGGAAGTGATATTAGAAAGAAAATTCAGAAATGAAGATATGGTAAGATGTGTTCATTGGTCTCAGGAAGTTGAGATCCTTAGTCATACTAGGCAGAAAGGAAACTATCATGATGTGAAGAAGAGGCAACCACACCAGTTGAAAGTATTCATTTGGCGACTGTTTCAGATTTGGTGTTACTCGAGGACGAGCAACATTTAAGTTTGGGGTGTTTTGATGAATGCATATTCATCATAATAATAAGTTGCCATCTTGAGCTCAATTAGACTCAATACATCCGTCTTCATATCCTAAATCTCAAAAAATGCAAAATTACTCAATTGGTTCAATTGTTAAGATTATTAACTGAGCTTATGTTGATTATATGCAGGTCATGATGAGGTTCAACAATCAACTAGAATTCACCTTCACTCAAGCCTCTCAGCCTCAGTCCTGATCAATCGATTTTGACCAAACGGTTTGATAAATCGGTCTTGCACCAAACAGTTTGCCCATTCGGTCTGTCCAATCGGCCTTGATCCTTTGGTCTCGAAACCATGAGCTCATTACACCTTTATCTTCATCAAACTCACCATCAATACCACCTCCATCTTCACCAACATCATCCTTTTATCTTCTCCATACTCTACCACCATCATCACCATTGCCAACGGTCATGACCCTAACGGTCTTGACTCTAATGATTTTGGCCAGCCGGTTTCACCTAAATGATTTGCCTTAACAGTTTTGAGTGCTTTCCCCTTCATACGGTCTCAAGACCGTGTGAGGCCACACAGTCTCAAGATCGTGTGAAGCCTCACGATCTCAAGACCGCATGAGAAGCATCCTCTTATAATCGTTGTGCTTCCACCGCCATCGTAAGTCGCGTCCAAGCTCGACCTGCAACCACCTCCATCGCCCTGGCCACCCTCTCACATGTGTGTCTCCTCATGATCTTCTTCTGCACCCGACCCCCTGCCTACATTGCAACCCTAAAACACCTCCTGCGACCACGCTAAACGTCGCCACCTCGTCCACTTGCTCCTTCACCATCTGCAATAACTCTGGCGGCGATGCCGTCCTCACACCAGCAGCTTTGGCACCTCTACCTTCCACCTTAGCCGTGACTCCCGCACCTTCCTCTTCCATTGCCTACACCTGCTCGTGGGATAACCCTAGCAGTCTCAAGACCGCTAGACCGTGAGAAGCCCAGAAACCGCAAGGACGATGACAGGACTCCAGGCCGTTTGGAGCCATCGCATGGTCTCAAGACCGATAGAGCATATCATCCAGGACCTGCGAGAGTAGAAGACCGTGATGACCGCTACTATCAGTTTCTAAAACTGCTAGGACGGCAACTGTTCCAAAATCGATCAGATCAAACGATCACGAAGACCGCTTGGGCGCTGCAGAATGTTAGGGCACGAGACCGGTTGGAGGTAGAGGGAAATTGTTTGAACAATTGTTGCAGACCATTCAGATCACTGATCTCAAGACCGATAAAACAGCCAAACCATTTGGAGACCAATCTGTGAGACCATATGGTCACTAACTCAAGAACGTATGGAATGGAAACTGGTTGGACACATATCGTTAGCCAAGACTGATTGGAGGATATAATAAAAAACTATTTGGATAGCAGACCGTTTGGTCATTAAATGGTCTCTAAGACCGTTTGGACATGGACACTTATCAAACCGTTAAGAATTAAAGGGGTCCTCCAAAACCGTTTAATGGGATTCACACCAAAAACATGAGGACCCCGGACCAGTGCCTATAAATAGGACCAGTAGGGTCCTCATTTGGGCATCGGGTCCGGGAAGCCGACAGGCTTCCTGAACACAGGTCTGATCCAGATCATCATGCATATTCACCTATTGCTCCTGTTGCAATCGAGGAGACTGAGAAGAGAAGGAAGGAGTGAGAAAGATTGCCCAGTCTGTCTTGGCGTCTCTTGTTCCTCATCCAGATCTACTTCGACACGACGTAGAAGACCGCATCATCCTCACCGAGCTGCGACTGCCTTCTACATCATGCTCATGGTGGAATCTTCCCTCTCTCTTATTCTTCTTGTTTCTCGCATCATGAGCGAGTAGTTCCTTTTTGTTGGGGTGCGGGGACTAGCCCCACTGCCCATACTTTCATGTCTTTTCATTTAACATTCCAAGGCAATGTATATAACTTTTCATTTCGTTGTTAATCGTTAATGTTTGTAGATTGGTTACCTGCTTGCTTTCATCTTATTTTTCCCTATGTTGTGAGAACTTCTATATGTAGGGTAGAATGTCGATTAATGAGGTTGACTCCCAAACTAGAAATAGAATGGGATTCCTTGAGGTCGTAAGTGTATGATCCGTGAGGGGACGAGCCATCTAGCCTACGGTGACGCTTCTGTGGCCTAAACATCCTTCAGGGAGGGCCACAGCCTTAGTTGGATTTTGTATCTTCTTTGTTAATTGTCGATGTTTGCTTGTAGATTAATCACATGCTTTCTTGTCAATTAGCATGGTTGACTCCTTGACGAGAACTTCTGATAGGATTCCTTGAGGTCGTAAGTGTGTGATCCATGAGGGGACGAGCCATTTAGCCTACGGTGACGCTTCTGTGTGTGTAATGCCTGTATAGGGGGGTCACAGCCTTAGTTGGATTTCTGTATCTTCGGAGCTGTAAGTGAGTGATCCGGATGGTGACAAGACATCTGATACCTAAGGTGATACTTATGCAAGCCTAATGCCCATATGGGGGGTTTTTAGCAGCTCCATTTGGATGGTTATATCTTTCCTGGATGTTTGATGTTTGGATGTGTTTGCATGTGTAGTGGTGGTGAAACCCAAGACCATCCTAGCGATTCCATATCATTAATCTAGATCCAACTTTAATTCTGCTATTTAATTTCTTGCAATTAGTTTAATTAACCTCAAATCAACCAATCATTTTAAATATTAGTCTTACTTGAGCTAGATTCAACTAACAATGATTCTTAAAAATATTGTCTCTTGGGATTCGATCCTCAACTATATTGCGATAAGACTCGTCTGCTTGCGGGTGGTATTATTGCACAAGGTTTTAGTAAAGCTCGAGGATTTCAACCCCGATTGAATTTGATAGTGCGATAATATTTCACGTCAATGAAATAAGGGCATGTGCTCTGTATGATAAAAATCATGTTAGAGAATTCACTCAACAAACATGCATATTTAGTCAGTTACTGGATCATTATAGTAGTGAAGAGAAGAATTGAACGTTTATTTCTTGATGCTAAAAAGGATATGTTGTGCATGCTTGTATAGGTGTTAGGGAGAGGCATAGCTTGTGATTAGACACCCAATAGGCCCACTAAGATTGACGAGCATCTATTATCTTCAAAGTTCCCCCTAAAGTTGGATCATTGATCATGTTGAGATTTAATAAAATGGAAAAGTTCTTTCGTAGAGGATAGTGAGTAGATCAAAAAAAAATTCAAATTTGGTGAAAAGAAGTATAGATTGTCTTTGCTTGAACTACTTATTGAGCACGATGACAATCAATCTCGGTATGATTTGTCCTCTCATGAAAGATAGTAATACTTACAATGATGATAGCATTATTAACAATGAAGATAGCAACAACACCATCATACTGCATGGACATAGGTGTAGAAGGAGATCTGCCATGTTCATAAATGAATACCTTGGCATCCATCATTTTGTAGGAAATTTGGGCCATTGGTCAATGTTCAACCTCAGCACTCGATCGAACAATGTCAACTTGTTTCTTGTTTTGCCTTTTGTCTAAGTTTCCACCAAGAAAGGTAGAAAATCATGTGTTTAGTTTCTTATCAGCTTGACTACCAACATAGTCTGAATTAAAGAAGCCAATGATAGAATAATGACAATGTTTGCAATAACATAGTACTTTTTGAAGGCAGCCTCAAGATGCAGAGAATGCACACACAATCCTACAGGGATTTTAGGCCCTTAACAAGATATCTATCGAGTAGGCAAAAATAGTAGTTATTATTAATATATTTCATATATTCAGCCATTTATTCTATTTTGTAATTTATATATCCTACTGGACCTCTATGTAAATTCTCCAACTTCTCTTATTGATAAAAAGGGAGAAGGCATATTTCCTCTCCCAATGATGCATTACACGTAGCATTGTGGCACCTCAGTTTACATGGTATCAGAGCAAAGGTTCTAACCCTACCCAGCCACCAGTGCCACTGCCAGTAGCCGCCGGCCAGCGCCGTAAGGCAGCCAGCAGCGGGCGCCGTCGGCACCACCAGCCACCTCAGGCTCGTTGCGCCACCGGCCCAGGGGAGGACAGTCGTCGCCGGCCCAAGGTAGGCGCATCATTTGCCGCCTGGGGTAGGCGCAATAGTTGTAGCCCCTCTCTCTCTTTGGATCATCGGGTCCTTCAGTTGATCCAACAGATTTCTAAATCCCAAACCAGAGGGTTCGTCGGTACGTAGGAAATTCCTAATCACATCTTATCCATGTGTGATTAGGGAACTTTTGTTGGGGGTTGTAGATGTGTCAGATACGCATCTGATTCTATGACGTGATGTGTATCTCTCTATTACTCAAATCTTCATGTGATGTGTATCAATTTGTCACCCTTCTTCTCATTAAATCATAGAGGACACCAAGGCATCTACCATCTATAGTGAGATGTCACCTATCCCATCCATCAAGCTGAACGGGGAGAATTATCTCTTATAGATGAATGTTGTCCATACAGTATTAGAGTCACACAACATGGACAGACATGTTGATTCTGATCCTCCTACGTCTACTAACAAAGGCTATGGTGAAGACCTAGTTGTGGGGGAGCATGGAACCTGGGATTGCCTCGAGGTTCTTTTTTTTTTACACTACTGCCAAAGAGATATAGGATGTAGTAAAGAAACATTATTATAAAGAGAAGAATGCACTTCGTCAGTTCATGATATATGACTGCCTCTTTGCAGAACGACAGGGAGACAGACCTTTAGAAGAATACTTTGGAATGATCCAAGGTATTGCACAAGAACTGAGCTTCTATCATCCAGTGACTTTCCAGGAGCAAGTCAAAGACAGAGATGATTTGATTACAACAAAATTCTTGTCTAGTCTGAGTTCTTCATGCAATTCAACCCGCAGCGTCATCCTAGCTTCTGACAAACTTCCCAACTTGGAAGAGGCTTACTCAAGGATTTTACAGGCAAATTTTGAACATGTTGATCCTACAGTAGTCTTATCTCCTAGAGATTCCCATGCTTCTGTAGATGTTGTAGTGAGAGGAGGACGAACAGGTATGGATCAAGGATGTGGCACTAGCCCTAAGTGCACTTTTTGTGACAAACTTGGACACACAGTTGAGAAGTGCTGGAAGAAGCATGGTAGACCTGCTGCACCACCTGTGGGAGCAGCAAACTATGCTACCACTACTGAGCCTCCTGCTTTGAGTTCTGGTTCTTCTAGCATCACACTCACCAAGGAGGAATATGATAGATTTATTCTGGATACCCAGCATTTGAGTTTGGGATCATCATCTTCATCCAACTTGGCATCCACCACTGGTAATCAGACTACCTCTTTATTGGCTTCTGTTTCTACTTCATCATGGGTCGTTGACTCTGGAGCGTCACAACATATGACTGGTATGAGGAGACTACATTTCATTGACTCACATATTCCTCAAAAATATGTAACAATAGCATATGGTTCAGTGAGAAGAGTGTTAGCCAGTGGATCTGTTTCTCTGACTCCAAAAATTGATCTTAAATCCGTACATTATGTGCCTGCATTTCCTTTTAATCTTTTGTCTGTTGCTAAATTGATTGATACTGTAAAATGTATGATAACATTTGGACCTTCTTATTTTGTATTACAAGATCTTAAGAGTATGAGGACGATTGGTGGGGGCCTAGGAAAGGTGATCTCTACCTCTTCCACGGTGACAGTTTGCCTCACCAATGATAACCTCCCATTTTGTGATGTTATCTTACTAGTTTTTCTTAATTTCCATACTCTTTCTTAGATAAATTAGATAGAATCCTTAACTTTCCACTTTATTGTAAATATACCAATAGACTGACATTTCTCCTTTTCTTCTAATAGAAAAACCTAAAAAATTGCAAAAAGCCCCAAATAGTCCCAAGACCATATGAAGCCAAACGGTCCCAAGACCGTATGAAGTCAAACGGTCCCAAGACCGAATAAAGGCCAAACGGTCTCAAGACCAAATAAAAGCCAAATGGTCCCAAGACCATATGAAGTCAAACGGTCCCAAGACCGTATGAAGGCCAAACGGTCTCAAGACTGAAAAAAAAAGCCAAACGGTCCCAAGACTGTATGAAGGTCAAACGGTCTCAAGACTGAATAAAATCCAAACGGTCCCAAGACTGCAAGAAGCCAAGCGGTCTCAAGACCGCATGAAGCCAAATGGTCTCAAGACCGTATGGACCCAAACGGTCCGAAGACCGAATGAGTCCAAATGGTCTCCAAACCGTTAAAGACCCAAACGGTCCCAAGACCGTTTGGGATTCCTTGGAAGCCTATAAATAGGACCAAATGAGTCTTCATTTGGCATCGAATTCTTAGACATCCAGAGGCTGCCCCAATCACTCCAGAGTTGTTCATCCTTCATCCTTTGCCCCAAGGCTGCCAGTTCAAGATCCACATTCCATCCTCAAGCTACTTCCTCTCTCATCGACATAGAAGGTGGGAAGTGAAGGATTCTTCATCAAGGCAACCACATGGTGTGAAGATAGTTGCTCTCTACTCCAAGGGGTCGACCTTCCTCCCTCCTACATGGAGATGATGCTTTCTTTCTCTCTTCCCGTCTCCTTCTTTGTTCTTGCCATGAGCGAGTAGTCCCATACACTAGGGTGCAGGGAGAAGCCCCGCTAACCATTTTTTCATGTCATACATTGTAATTCATGAGTTTGCAATAGAGAAATACTATTTTTTCAGTTCAACATCAATCGTTTAATGAATGCTAGTTGCTTGATCACCAACTTGTATTATCTATTATCTATTAGTGTAAATTATCCATGTTTGTACTTCTAGATTCGAATTTCGACTGCTTGTTGGTTCCAGATGTATGTAGTCACCATACGTTTGGTTTGGTATCTAGGAGCGTTTCTCAAGGAGTGGAGTAAACTCACCTCCATCGTTGTACTTTCATGCTATGAAATGGAATTAGTTGACGTATGAAAGTATAACCTTGACAAGTCGAGGAACACACTTTGTGAGGGGAGTGATGCAAAGTAAGTGATCATTCGTTTGGGGATGGCTGGCATTGCAATGCTTCCACATTTCTCATAGTTAGTTATCCGAAAGGAAGCTAAGTCTACAAAGATACTAACTGTTTAGTCTCTCTTCTTTGCAAGCCATGTTTTTATGATTTGTGTTTTGATCCATGTATAGTGGTGGTGAAACTCGATCACATCCTAGTGGTTTCCAAAATATTGTTTTCAACCTTAAATTTACTTTCCTGCCATCTACTTTGCCTTGCACTTTAGTTTAATCATCAAATCAACTCTTCGATCTAAATATCAACTTTTAAGTAGATAAGTAGAATTATTACATTTTCCATCTTGTTAAACTCTTAACAAGATTGTTGTCTCATGGATTTGACCCTAAACTGTACAACGATAAGACTTCCACGTATCTTAGCATATGTGGGTGGAGATCTTATTATAGCACACGAAAGGCTAAACTTAGAGACTTACTATCTCTAGGATTTTTAGTGGTGCATGTAGCTCCACATGAGTGGAGGCTCCATCAGCCAAGTATCTGCTCCTACTCCAGTTGTCCTGTTGAGTGGTTCTCCCTTATTGTGGCACTACAGATATGGACATCCTTCGTTAGAGAGCCTGAGGAAGTTAGAATCGGAGTTGTCTCAAGTGTCATCTATAGAGTGAGAGTCATGTCAACTGGGGAAACATCATAGGATGTCTTATCTCTGTTGTGTCAATAAATAGACGTCTTGTCCTTTTGATTTGGTCTATAGTGATGCTTCGGGTCCTATAAAAGACCATAGCTATAATGGTTTTCATTATTTTATTTCATTTGTGGATATTTTTTGCGTATGACATGGATTTATTTGTTGAAAAGTCAAGAGTATGTGCTATCCACTGCCAAACATTTTCATCAAGAAATAAAATTTCAATTTGATTGCAATATTAAAGTTCTTCAATCTGATAATGCCTTGGAGTATGTTCAAAATGCTATGGCTGATTTTTGTAGTTTTGTTGGGATGATACATCGTACTTCCTGTCCTCACACCCCTCAGCAAAATGGGGTAGAAGAAAGGGAAAATCATCATCTTCTTGATATTACCAAGACAATCATGTTTCAATCTAATGTTCCTAAGCAATTCTGGTATGACGCTTTACTTACTGTGTGTTTCCTTATCAATAGGCAACCATCTTTTGTGCTCCAAGAACGTGCCCCATTCTCAGTCTTACGTCCCAAAGATCAACCTTTCCTTGTTCCCCTCAGAGTGTTTGGTTGTACTTCCTTTGTCCACAATTTTGATCCTAAGGATGATAAGTTATCTCCTAGGTCTATTAGGACTGTCTTTCTTGGGTACTCCAACACTAGAAAAGGGTACAAGTGTTATTTTCCAAGTCTCCGTCATATGTTTGTGTCTAGGGATGTGACATTTCATGAATCTACTCCATATTTCTCTAGTGTTCCCAATAAGGGGGAGAAATTATGTGAGAGAGTGCCACCATCAGATACCAGTGAGAGAGTGACACCACCACATCAGAGTGAGAGGGTGCCACCTATCTTTCCTGACTATACTATAATTCAGGAAGAGCAGCCAGCAGATGGTCCACTAATTCAACAATATTCACATGGTTATAGCAAACGAGGCAGACAAGATCCAAAGGAGGTAGCGACTCTAGTCTCTGAGCCCTCCCCATCTTCCTCTACTCAAGGGATTCTTGAAGAACCATCTGACCTTGATGTTCCCATTGTTGTTCGCAAAGGTACATGTTCATGTACTATTCGGCATCCTATTGCAAATGTGTGTTGTTTATCCAAATTATCTTAGCAGACCCGCTCATTTGCTCTTGGGATTGATTTTGTGGTCATTCCAAGAAATCATCTTGTTGCTATGAAGGATATTGGATGGAAACATGCTATGCATGTTGAAATGTCTGCTCTTTTACATAACAACACCTGGGAACTTGTTGACTTACCTCTAGATAATAATGTTGTGGGATGCAGATGGGTATTGATAGTAAAACATAATCCAAATGGTTCAGTGGAGAGATTGAAAGCTAGACTGGTGGCAAAGGGGTACACTCAGACATATGGGTTGATTTCTTTGAGTCCTTTTCACCAGTGGCTCGTCTGAATTCTGTGTGTATTCTTATTTGTCTAGCTACTACCTTTGATTGGACTCTATTTCAGCTCAATGTCGAGAATGTCTTTCTTCATGGTGATCTACAAGAGGAGGTATACATGGAGCAACCACCTGGTTTTGTTGCTCAAGGGGTGTTAGAAGGTGTGTAGATTGAAGAAAGACATCTATGGATTGAAACAATCTCCTAGAGCTTGGTTTGAAAAGTTCAGTGATGTTGTGCTAAAGGTGGATCTATTATTATTGTTGTGTATGTTAATGATATAGTTATCACTGGCAGTAATTCTACAGGCATATCGCGTGTGAAAGAAGGCTTGCAGGGGCACTTTCACACAAAGGATCTGGGAAAACTGAGATACTTTCTAGGCATTAAAGTACTTAGATCTCATGCAGGTACCAATTTGTCTCAGAGAAAATATGTGCTGGATTTACTATAGGAAACAGGTATGAGTGAGTCCAAGCATGTGTCTACTCCTATGGACTATCATGTGAAGGAGATGAATGATGATATTAATTATCCAAATATAGGATATTATAGGAAAATTGTGGATAAATTGATATATCTGACAGTCACACAACCTGACATTTCCTTTGTTTTAGGAGAGGTGAGTCAGCATATGAGCTCACCACAACAGTCTCAGTGGACATCAGTATGTTGTATTCTGAGGTATCTGAAAGGTGCACCTGGTAAGGGAATCACCTATTATAGACTGAAGACTCCTGTATCCACACTCTCTCTTACTGGTTATGCAGATGCAGGTTGGGCTGGTAATCTGAATGACAGGAGGTCTACGTCTGGATATTGTACATTTCTGGAAAATCATCTTGTTACCTAAAAAAGCAAAAAGTAAAATGTGGTGGCAAGATCTAGCACAGAAGTTGAGTATAGAGCAATGGCACATGCATGTTGTGAGTTGCAGTGGGTTCAATCTGTACTTTCTGAATTAAAGATTCCTATTTTGTCTCCTATAGAACTCATATGTGACAATCAAGCGGCCATCGAAATTGCCAAGAACCCAGTCTTCCATGAACATACTAAGCACATAGAGGTTGACTGCCACTTTATTAGATATTAGATCAAGAATGGAATTATTGTGACTCTGCATGTAAAGTCTGAAGATTCACTTGCAGATATTTTTACGAAGCCATTGAGTCCAGCAGCATTTCAGAGTTTTTGCAACAAGTTGGGTCTACACGATGTGTACACTCCAGCTTGAGGGGAAGTGTTAATATATTTCATATATTCAGCTATTTATTATATTTTGTAATTTATATATCATGTTGGACCTCTATGTAAATTCTCCAACTTCTCTTATTAATAAAAAGGGAGAAGGCCTATTGCCTCTCCCAACGTAGCATTACATGTAGCATTGCGGCACCTCAGTTTACATTTATAAATAAACATTTTATGGGCATGTATAAAATTTCTAGAATATGTCTACATTATGTCTGATTATCAGGTTAGTGAGGCAACATCTAGCGTGGTGTCTGTTATTTTTTCACCTAGCATGCCAGTGTCATCAAGGTCAACAATATATTTCCCTTGAGATGGACAAGCAGCAAATGAGGTGCACACAAAGTAACTTCCTTAGGTTATGTTGCCATACATCAATGTACTAAATCATGTTAGAGATATGGTTGCTACATCCATGTTTCTAGCATGGGTTAAGCTAAATGTAGTGCAGCTAGTACATGTGAGAGAGGTAGTTTTGTCTCTAGTGCAAATGACAAAGAATTTTTATGCCACATTGCTCACTCCTAGAATTTTGGTGGTCCTTATATGTAGGATCACATGGGACAGGAGGGTATGTTCACCTTGTTGGTGGGTATGGTGACCACAACACACACGCATGCATGCGCCGTGTCTTGCCTCGCCTCACCTCACTGGGCTGGGCACGGGCTCGGGCTTGTGGATTGTGGATTGTGGAAATGTATTATGTCTTCCGTCTTCTTTTTGTACTGGGATACAACTACATAATTAATTATTTATTTAATTAATTGTTTATTTCCTATTCGGATTTCTTAATCCTAATTGGAAAGTGTCTCTTTTGCAGAATTTTCTACAATGTGTACAAGAGCAACTGAGTGGTCGCGTCTGAACAAGAATAGGATTACTGGGACGTGTAAGGCTATAAATAAGCCTCCGGTCATTAGGGTTAAACACATCTTTTGAACACACATTCTTCAGCCGTTCGAGTACGTATTTCCAAACCCTAAAGTTGGAGTCTTTTTGCCGCCATCGCTTCTGTGGTACTATGTGGACATCTTCTCCTGGACATAGCAAGTTCGTCCATCCTTCCCTCCCGAGACGCAACCTGTCAAGCAGTGGTTCCTGTGGTTGCTGAGCTGCACTGGTTGGGAACTAGTTCGTTTGCAACGTTCGTTGTCAACACAAGCGGGACATCTCCTCTTCATGTTTGTACCGGGTTGACTGGGAGAACGGTGCCTATCCAGAAGGGTTGCAAGGCATTGATTTCTTTAAGTATATCATGTTCATTTTTCAATGAACGACCTGGTTTGGTTCCTAATCTTATTTACTTTTTGTTCTCCTACATTGGTTTATTCTATGTTTTCTTATCTAGATCGGCCTAAAATATTAACAAAATTGTACCTGTCGATGTTTCCTGTAACGACGTAATTCAAAATTAACAACAGTCTTGAAGAAATCAGTATCTACCATTAGTTAACTATGGCTGGTTTTGGCATGAAAATTGATATGTCTAGTATGCCTGAAAAATTTACTGGAACTTATTTTGCTCGTTGGCAAAGTAGAATGCAAATTTGGCTTAACATGGTAGGGTATGATCAGTATTTAGAAGAAGACGAACCCATAGTAGATGAAACTATTCCTGATAATGTTAATATAACTGCAACCTGGAAGAAGGGTGATAAGACGTGTTGAGGGTTGATTCTGTTTGCGTTAAACAACAAACGGTATGACTCATACTCTAAGCCACATGTTACTACATCTAAGGCTCTATGGAAAGCATTAGAAAAGAAATACAATACTGAGAATCAAGGAACTGAAAAATATTGTGTTTTGAAATTGGTTAAGTTTTATATGTATGAGGGTAAATATGTTTCTGATCAAACACACGATTTTCAACTCTTGGTGCAAGAGCTTGCTAATGCGGGCATGATACTTCCTGAAAAATTTGTTGCTATGTCAATCATTGAGAAATTTCCAAAATCTTGGGAGTCATTTGGCATGACTCTTAAGCACCGCAAAGGAGACATGTCAATGAACGATCTCATGATGGATATCAATATTCAGGAAGAGCATCTGAAAGAGAAGACTATCAAAGTACCAACTGATGTTAATGCGACTATTAATGTTACTACTACTAAGAACAAGGATAAGAAATCTAAGAATTCACTTAAACCTAAGGCCAAGATCCAAAAGAAACCGAAGGACAAACCTTGTTGGACTTGTGGACAGGTTGGCCACTGGAACAAGGATTGTCCTTCAAAGAAGGCCAAGAAAGTTGTCGCATCTGCAACTGAAGAGGTTGTGGTCAACATGATGACTTCATCCTTGAACCTCAATGATGGGTACGTATCTATAAAACTTGAAGTTCTTTCTATTTTTGAATCACTATATTGGATTATAGACATTGGGGCTAATGTGCATGTGTGTACTGACAAGTCTATGTTTGTGTCTTATCATGCCTCTAAAGGTCGATCCGTGATTTTGGGTGATTCCAAAACTATAGAAGTCAAAGGTGAAGGATGGGTGGACTTAAAGTTTCCTTTGAGAATGGTTCGGACGCTTCTTAGAATCAGACATGTTCTATCAATACGACGCAATATTATTAGTGGCTTAATTTTAGTTAGAGATGGTTTTAGAATAGATTGTAAATGTAATAAAGTTATTATTACTCGCCTTCGAGATTCTTTATTTTTTACAAGGGGTATTTTTGTGATATGGAGAACCTATTTAAGATTCTTATAGAACCTGTTTCAAATTCTGTTTTAAATTTGAATGATAATAGTTCTTTATGCTTGAATCTTGTATCATCTGATGTTTGGCATGCGTGTTCGAGACATGTGAATGTTGGCTCAATGAAAAGTATGATGAATCTGAATTTGATCCCTAAATCTAAAATTAGCAATAATAAATGTGAAATATGTATGCAAGCTAAATTACCTAGGAAGTATTTTCATTCTATGAATAGGAATTCGGAAATATTGTATTTAGTGCATACAGATATATGTGAATTTAATGGTATTGCTACAAGAGATCAAAAGTGTTATTTTATAACTTTTATTGATGATGCTAGTAGATATTGTTATGCCTTATTGCTTAGAAGTAAAGACGAGATATTGGATAAATTTAAAATTTATAAGAAAGAAGTTGAAACTCAAACTGACAAAGTACTTCAACGATTAAGGTATGATAGGGGAGGAGAGTATACCTCGAATCTATTTTTGAAATTTTGTCAACTACATGGTATAGTTCATGAGGTTACTACTGCATATTCACCACAATCTAATGGGATAGTTGAACGTAAAAATGGAATCCTTATAGATATGGTAAATTCTTTACTCCAAACCTCAGGTTTACCCAACTTCATGTGGGGGGAAGCTTTGAATATGGCTTGCCATATTCTGAATAGAGTTCCCCACAAATATGTAGAGAGTAGTCTGTTTGAGTTATGGAGAGGAAGAAAATCGAGTCTCAAATACCTTTGAGTGTGGGGATGCCTTGCTAAGGTACTTGTCCCTAAACACAAAAGGAAGAAATTGGGGCCAACAGCAATTTATGCCATATTCTTGGGTATGTAGAGACAAGTTATGCCTATAGATTCTTGATTGTAAAATCTGATATCTTAGGCATTGAGGTCAATACAATTGTCAAATTACATGATGCTACATTCTTTGAGGATGTGTTTCCCATGAAATATGGTATTCCCAATGAAGTATCTCAAGAGGGTTCATTCATCACAGGTTCCATTCCCAAGAACGTGGAAAGGATGAGAAATGTGGGGAGTGATCAGAACAAGCTATTTCTGAATCTGATTATTCTGAAGAAATAGTTGAACTAAGGAGAAGCAAACGGTCTAGGACATCCAAGGACTTTGGAAGTGAGTTTCTCACTTACAATGTTGAGGAAGATCCGATAACTTTCAAACAAGCTATGGAATCTCCAGAAGCTCAGTTTTGGAAAGAAGTTGTAATGATGAAATCCAATCAATTCTATCGAATGGAACTTGAAAATTGGTGGATTCGCCTCCTGGTTGTTTTGTAGTTAGTTGCAAATGGATCTTTAAGAAGAAACTTAATGCAGACGGGACAATCAATCAGTATAAGGCTAGGTTAGTTACTAAGAGTTACACACAAAGGGAGGAAATATATTATTTTGATACCTATTCTCATATTTCCCGTATGACCACAATTTGAGCTCTTATATCATTGGATTCCATTTATAATCTCTATATCCATTAGATGGATGTGAAGACCGCGTTCTTACATGGTGATCTTCAAGAAAATATATATATGGAACACCTTGAGGGATTTGTGGGTCGTGGGAATGAGTCAAAAGTGTGTAAACTTGTTAAGTCATTATATGGATTGAAACAAACCCCTAAGTAATGGCATGAGAAGTTTAATTCTGTGATATCATCATTTGTCTTTGTTTCTAATGAATTTGATAAGTGCATCTACTGTAAAATCTTCAATGATGGGTTCATTTTATTATGCTTATATGTCGATGATATCCTATTTTTTGGTTTTGATATGAAAGTAGTAAATGAGACAAAGACATTCTTATGTAGCAAGTTTAAGATGAAAGATATGGGTGTCGCTGATGTGATTTTAGGTCTTAAAATCATAAGGACTACTGATGGTATAACTCTCTCTCAGTCTCACTATGTTGAGAAGGTATTGGAGAGGTTTGAGTACACATCACGTAAACCTATTAAGACTCCATATGATTCATCCAAGGCCTTGTTCAAGAATGAGACTGAGGTTCCAGTGTCTCAATTATGATACTCTTAGATTATCGGAAGTTTGATGTATCTTATGAACTACACACGTCCAGACATTGTGTTTGTCGTGAGCAAGTTAAGTAGATACACCAGTTGTCCCGACAAGACCCATTGGGAAGCTCTTGACAAATTTTTGAGGTATATCAAGGGAACTTGTTCCCTTGGGCTGCATTATGGAAAATATCCTTCTGTAGTCGAAGGATATAGTGATGCAAGCTGGATTACCGTCAACTCTGGGAGTAATGGTGTCTCAAGATATGTATTCTTGTTGGGAGGAGGAGCTTTTTCCTGGAGGTCTAAGAAATAGACCATATTGTCTCGGTATACTTTTGAGGCAGATTTGTGTGCTTTAGATGAAACTGCATTGGAAGTTGAATGGCTATATGGACTTATGTCCAGTTTACCTATGGTAAAGAAGTCACTTCCTACAATTTTAGTTCACTGTGACAGCACTACAACTATTGTCAAGATAAAGAGTCACAAGTACAATCAAAAATAGCGTAGACACATCCATGTCAGACTCAAGTCTATAAGGGAGTTAGTGTCTAATGGGGTCGTGGCTGTGGACTATGTTGGTACCAAAGAAAATATAGTTGATCCTTTCACTAAAGGTCTTACCTTAGCTTTAGTGGAAAATCTAGGCTTGGGATGGGACTGAAACCCCTCATTATTTGCAGGAAATAGCAACCCAACCCAACAGAGTGGAGATCCCACAAATTGGGTTCAATGTGGTAATAACAAGCTGTCGGATGAATTGGGTGACACTATGTTACAACCTCAATTTTGCATATGTTTGAAATTTATTGATTTTATGAATTTGGACTTAATTGAAAAGGTTGTATGCTTTGCTTCAAAGGATAGATTTCTTTGCAAATATCCCTTTGGATAGGAATTTCATGATTCCTATTATTAGATTAATCCATTAATGAATATAAAAGAGGAAAAGTCCAAATAATGGAAAAAGATAAAAGATAATGGATATTAAGTAATGCATTTATAAAAAATATATAGAAATCTCTAGAAAGTTGCATTAATGACCACAATGGAGTGAAATTCATTTACATATGATTTCTAATAAAATAAATATGAAAAGAGGAAAAAGGAAAGGAAAAGAATAATCTATAATTAATGATCGAATTAGCCAATAAAGTGCAATGTATGGATATGTTTTCCTTTATGGCACTTTGAGTGTTGATCAAGTAAAATTGATAATTTAAGTAAAGAATACTTGCAAGACGTATATGGATAGTGTGTCACCTTTTTGAGAATCTATTTAATGTGAATACTTTTCCATAAGAGCTAGCCATAACCGTGGGAGAGGACAAACCTATGGCAAGAAAATAAAGTAAAAGCATTGTCTTTGTGACAAGTCATGCATACACGCACAACTAACCAAGGGGTAAAAGAAACGACAAGTTGCCTTCGTTTAGAAAAGGAAGCTAGCCTCGAAGAGGCAAATCCCATTAAAAGGGTTATGTAAGGTTAGTATATATATGTGTGTTCACGGGTTTCCCATCCTTCAAATAGGACTCTCTCTGCATCGTATTCCTCCTTCAAGCTTCTAGGGTCTTGCCTGGAACCTGCATAAGGAGTATGGCTCTTTGATCCCCTCCTTCCCAAAACGCCAGGACAGAGTGCTAATAGGTTGAAGCCGATGACTTGGTGGCCAGCGGCAGCACGGGTAGGACGATGATTGTAGCAGGCCGTGGCGAGGCCCACGACTATGGCTGAGCGCGGAAAGGTCCTCTTCATCCTTCTCTGTATCGCCCCCTCCCAGAGGGACCTGCAAGGGCGACCTGACCTCGCGCCAGCCGTGCGGAGACGGGAGCCGCCCCGGAGTGGAATCCCTAGATGCGATCACGTCCCTCGTGAGAAGAGGGAGGCGAGGTCCAGGAAAAGAAGGAACTGAGTCCTCGTCAACGTCGCGGGTCTCCAGCGGATGGGAGGACAAAAGTGACGGAGTCAGAGAGGGAGAGAGGGAGCTGCAAGGCCTGGACAGCGTTCAAGGACGGAGGCAACATGGCGACGGCGAAGGTGGGTCTAGCGCGACAGAATCGATGTCGGCGGCGCACGCACACGGGCGTCTGAGCCTGCAGCCGCCCTAGAACGAGACAGATGAACTGTGTCGGTGGCCAAGGGGTGGAGCTCAGGAAGCCAACGTGACCGGTCTTACAGGCAGGGACCTACGCAGCACGGAGTGGAGACGGCGGTGTCTCGACCTGTTCGTGTGAGAGGAGAGCAATGTGTGGGTGAGCGGCGGTTCTGGGCGGGCGACGTCCTGGCCAGCGGAGTGCCACCATAGTGCCTCCCGTCGCACCGCGTGTGGAGTTCGACGTGGCAGACGTGCAGCAGGCGGAAGACCTACCCGTCGTAGGGTAGAAGAAGAAGAAACACAACCAAATGCCCAAACCACCCCTAACATGCAAATAACCAGACCTGCCACGGTAAGGGCATTTAAGTTAATTTAGTTTGTTTTTAAGTATCTGTCCGCGTGGTAGCAAATGCTGACGTGGCAGCGTGTTATTGGTCTGAATCTGATTGACTAGCAAAATATGTAATTAATTATTGATAACTCGGATTGCAACATGTAATATATGAAAAATGATCAGGAAAATGAGAGGAACACAAAGAAAATATAATTGAGTCTTAATAATGCTTCCTTTTTCTGAAGTAGGATATCAAATGATAAAGTGGTGATTAACATGTTATAAACCCTAGTTTGAGTTTTAAACATGTGAAAAAAAGGTTAAAGGCCCTTCTTTTATGATATTACATGACCTTGCTGAATAATCTAATTAGTATGATCATAAGGATGATAATTATGACTAAAAAAGTGGCTATCTATACATGTGTATAAATAGGATTATGAAATTAAGACCATATCTTGATTAATGAAATTAATCTGATATAAGTGTTCATAATAAAAGAATATGGTAGATTTGATAGTCATGTCAACCCTTAGATGAATTAGGGTTCTTAAATTATTGAAGTAACAATCATGGGAATTATGGTTTCGAGGCATAACCCTAATGGTAACTCGATGTTAAGAAAACTTAAATCCTAGTTTGGACCGAGTAGGATTTAATGAGATTAATATATTTGGTGACACTTTAGAATTTACGTAATGCATATTATATGATGATTGCTTGATTGCTTGCTTGATTGGACTATGCTTGAAGTATAATTGGATAATCTACAGGGCAAAGGTATGTGGTTACGCTTATGAATATCTCGAATTAGTTTTTCGAGGTTTACCGAAGTTTTCATCGATGTCTTGAATAAAATGTTGGATGAATTTAGTTCATGCAAACTATAATGTGAATATGACTATCACATAATTTATGTGCCTACTAGCTCAGATCCTGGTCCCCTCTGTGTCCTAATGGCTGACCTAGTATATGGCTACCTAGAGGGTAGGTCCATCAGGTCGTGGAATGACTTAGTATATGGCTACCTAGAGGGTAGGTCCATCAAGTCACAGTGAGTTAGATATTGGGCTACCTTTGGGTGGTGCCATGTGACTCTACCTTTACAGAGGTATTATATAAGTCCTTACAGGGACAACACAGAGTTGTGGATATGTATGGATTGAGTAGTTTGGCTTAAAATGTAATCTTGGTTGTTAAATGATTAATTGAATGTTTACATTATTAATATACTTGCTTGATTATTGTTTCCCCCACATACCAGCTTCGGCTGATCGACGTTTTGTTTGTCGGTGTTTTAGGTACAAGCCAAAAAGGACAAACAGTAAATCATCATATTGCGAAATACATGAAGTAAAATGCAAGGAGGATTAGTTAGAGTAGAATGCTTACATGGATAGAAATCCAAAATTTTCAAAAGGTATGAAAAAAAATTATTACAGCTTTTCAGTATAGATTGTTGAAATTTAATAATTGTTCTTGATTAAGTGTCGAACCTTTGATCCAGAAGTTATGGATGTGGCTTCGACCTCTCGATCTCCCTTAATTGGGGGTTTTCGCGAGGTGGGGTCGTAACACACTATCTAATTACTTTGATGCTTCATGCATCTGTGTGTCTATCTCCTAGAAAACATGTTAGTGTCATGACTGCAAGTAAGTAAGAGATTAGTCTCTGAATGGTGTCAAGTCTTAGGATAGGATGATAGCAGTACATCCTTGGAGACTCCAACTAAATGATTGATGTTGTGTAGGCCGCAACATGAGAATTGGGTTGTTCTCTGTTATCAATCATGACATAAAAAAAATTATGCATGGCCTTAATGCATTGTTTTCTTTTCTACCATGTCTTTATTGTGTTGTTACCAACCCATACTCTTGTACCTAAGGTTCAGGTTCAAGAATTTTTTTCACCTAGTTCCTGTGGGGGTCACAATTGGATAACTCAGGTAGATTCAAACCGAAATGTATCTACTGAAAGCACAGTATGGAGGACTGAATGGTAGAGCACACTACACATTAGACTTTGTGGGAGATTGTTAAAGATATGGCTGCTATGACTATGTTTCTAGCATGGGTTAAGCCCAATGTGGTGCAGTTAGTATATGTGAGAGAGGTAATTTTGTCTCTAGTGCAAATGGCAAAGAAGTTTTATCCCACATTGTTCACTCCTAGAACTTTTGTGGTCCTTATATGTAGGATCACATGGGACACTAGTGTCCAAGGGTCCTAGGAGGAGGGTATGGTGACCACAACACACACACACACGTGCCACACCACGCCTCGCTTGGTCGGATATGGTCTCGGGCTTGTGTTTTGAGGCTTGTGGATTGTGGATTGTGGAGAATGTCTTCCGTCTTCCGTATTCTTTTTACACCAGGATACAACTACGTAATTAATTATTTATTTCCTGTTTGGATTTATTAATCATAACTGGAAAGTGTCTCTTTTACGGAATTTTTCACAATGTGTACAAGAGCAACCGAGTGGTCACATCTTAACAGGAATATGATTACTGGGGCGTGTAAGGCTATAAATAAGCCTCTAGTCATTAGGGTTAAACATATCTTTTAAACACACAGCCGTCAGTCGTTCGAATACATGTTTGTAAACCCTAATTCCAGAGTCTTTCTGCTGCCGTCACTTCCGTGGTACTATGTGGAGATCTACTCTTGGACATAGCAAGTTCGTCCATCCTTCCCTTCTGAGACGCAACCTGTCAGGCGGTGGTTCATGTGGTTGCTGAGCTACACTGGTGGTGTGCTGGTTCATCTACAACATTCGTTGTCAACACAAGAGGGATGTCTCTTCTTCAGGTTCATATCAGGTCGATTAGGAGAACGGAACCTATCCAGAAGGGTTGCAAAGCACTGATTTCTTTAAGTATATCATGTTCATTTTTCAACGAACGACCTGGTTTGGTTCCTGATCTTATTTACTTTTGTTCTCCTGCATTAGTTTATTCTACATTTTCTTATCTGGATCGGCCTAAATTGTTAACAAAATTGCACTTGTCGTTGTTGCATGTAACGACGTAATTCAAAATTAACAACAAATCAGACAAAGCTTTACTAGATAGAGATATGTGAAGCATAGAAACAAATCTGGGCACAGGTACGGGTACAAATATAGGTATAGAAACCACAATTTTTGAAAATAGGATAGACTGTAGATACTAAAAATATATATTTTGAAATGAAGTAAAGACCTATCTTATATTCATAAAAATGCAATTTAAGACCACCTAGTTTCATTCAAAGATAAATATAAATGAAAAAGGAACTTCTCAGAAAGGACATATTTTAATCTTTGTTCAATCTCATGAACAACCCATTTTTACTTCGATGTTCTATAGTGACTTTCGAGCAAATTTTGATCCCATTACATGATATTTTAGCAAGTGCACTTTTGCCCTAGTATATGATCCCATATACTTTTTGTGAACATAGTTATAACAACATTCACTATTGCCACCATTCCATGTTTCTGATTTTATAATCACATATTTCTTAAAAGGTGCAAGATCATATATACTCTTTGTTAACATAGTTATAACAACATTCACTATTGCCACCATTCCATGCTTCTGATATTATAATCACATTTTCTTACAGAGATGCATGATCATCACACTCAGTCACAAATGTGTGCCCTTTAATAAGAGAGAGAAAGATTGGATGGAAGAGATAGAACAATTAGTGCATATTGGATACTATAAAGCAAAAACAAAGATATAGTCCAAGGGGATGGAGCATATGATTCACATAGAAAAAAATTTGAAGAACTACACGACAAAAAAACTAGGAATATCGAAAAGAGTGAGACTGTAAGAGATATTCTTAGCAACATTTTACAAGATTTTGAATCGGCATCGTAATGGTTCAAAATCCTAACAAAAAGTACCCTAATGAACTTGTATCGTCAACTTAAAATGGCCATTGTCATACATTTGATACACAGTCTAGAAGGGGTTTATTTTAATAACAAATAAGTTCACAGAATAGAACATCTATACATTTATAATTAACATTCAATTTCATTATTCGATTTGTGAGCCAGACAGTTTTAGAAAATTTTAGAACTAACATTAAGTTATCATTCCCATTGATGGATGGAAGAGTATGGGGAATGAAAGAGCAATGGTTAACAAATTTATTTGATAATATTATGAAGAGAAAGAAGGTGTCGGATAAGTGGAGAAATAATATTACACTCCCCATCCACAAGAACAAAGAATATAGAGATCCATAAACCAAAGAGACATCAAGTCGATAGGTCACACTACGCAACTTTGGGAGACGTACTGAGAAAAGACTAAGATCTATAGCAGATATCAGAAAACCAATTTGATTTCCGATAAGGAGGCTTATGGAGAAGTATAGAGAAAGCAAAAGAGATCTTCATATGGTTTTTTGTTGATTTGGAAAAATATTGTGATCGAGTACCCAAGGAAGTGTTGGGGATGGTCTTATAAAAATCATGTACCAATCTAATACATTGACTAGATTAAAGACATGTATGATATCTAAAATGTAAGTGTGAAGACTCTTGAAGGTGTGAAAGCAACATTTCCTATCACAATTAGGTACATTAAGGATCAACGCTCAGTCCATGTCCATTCGTTCTAGTGATGGAAGAGTTGACAAAGCATGTTCCGAAAGATATTACTTGGTGCATATTATTTGTTGATGATATTGTATGATAGCTCAATTGTAAGTGTGAAGACTCTTGGAGGAGTATGACAACATTTCTTTTCATGGTTTGGGGTACATCAATGATCAACATTCAGTCTGTATCCATTCTATATTGGTATGGATGAGTTGACAAAGCATGTTTAGGATGATATTCCTTGGTGCATGTTACTTGTTGATGATATTGTGTTGATGGACGAAACTAAAGATGAATTGAATAATAAAGTTGAAATTTAGATAAATGTGTTGGAATCAAATGGATTGATGATAACGAGGAAAAGAGAAAAATTGGGTATATGCATTGTAATTTCAGAATTATGAATGGTGGGGCCAAGTTGGATAGAGTAGATGTACCAAAATGTGATAGATATCATTACTTGGGTTTTATTATTCAAATTAATAGAGATGTTCAAGATGATGTTTGTCACGAGATCATTATAGCTAGTTGAAATGGGTTACAACTGAAGTAATATTTGACTGGAAGATCCTTCTCTGATAAAAAATAAGTTTTATAGAACAGTTATACAACCAACGATGCTACATGGAAGTGAATGTTGGGCATTGAAGAAACAAGGTTTCAATAAGATGAATGTGGCTGAAATGCATATGCTGAGTGGTTATGTGGGAAAATGAGAACAGATCGCTTGAGAAATGGCTATAGCAGGAACAAAGTCGGGGTGACAAGCTTTGAGGACAAGTTGCAAAAGGGACGACTATAATGGTTTGGACATGAGCAGCAAATATCGACTAGCACGCCTATACAAAGCAATGCTATTAAGTCAATTACAATTAAATGAAAATGAGGCAGGCTTAAATTAACCTGGGGAGAGTCTTTACAGCTTGATCAGAATATGACCCATAACATAGATAATTGGAAATGAAGGAACCATTTAGCCGGCCCCAACATGGCTAGGATTGAGGCTTACAAGATGGTGATGATGATTATTATTATTAAGTGACCATAACAACCACAAGAATTTGGAACTAAAAGTATTAAGTTATAAATAGTAGGTTACTAACAAGAAGTTACAGTTCAGTAACAAACTAACAATAATTTTAGTAGAATGTCAACTTGTTTTATAGAACAATGTTTTTCTAGATAAATATTTACCATACACGCTGATTTTTGTGGTAGTCCCAAAACTCTGAAGTGTTATTTGAGAGCCAAACAATTATCATTGAGATAAAAATCAATGTAGGCATCTTTACGGAAGAGTATGTATATGGTTAGAATGTTGATATCATTGGAGTTAAATTAAATATAGAACTAAGAATCACAATAGGTACATATTAACAAATCAAATCAGATTCATGTATGCATCTCTATATGAGTGGATCGGGATGTATCCACAAAGTATCCAAGATGTATTCACAGAGTATTCACTTTTAAAAAAGTGAAATAAAAATCTAGATACGTCTGGAGAAGTATTCAATACATGTGTAGGTGTATTCAAGGAGTATCAGTATCCAATATGTATATGGTATGGGTACAACACTTATTTTGGAGTATTCATGCTTCCCAAATAGGAAAGCTTCCTGAATAAAAAGATGCTCAAGATTTTTTGCCTAGCTGACATGGGCTACATTTGAAGATAGATTCAAAAATATTGAGAAACATAGTCATAAATCTTGAATGAGCAGAGGCCTAGCTGAAGATGTCATTGGGTAGTAAACATTGAGGAGGCTCGAGTCGTAGAAGCTAGAGTCTTTGTATGCTTATCAAGATAGTAAAAAATCACTTTGATCCACATGCCCCAACCAATCGTCGTATTTCTATTGAAGTCCTGCAGAATGCAAGTTGAGAAGGATAGTTAAAGAACACTACAATTGTATCCAATATACTAATAAACAATCAGTTGAGAGGAACTTGTGGTGGAAAGAGCATAGTTTAAGGATAGAATGGAGGCACAAATAGTCTTAAAGTGTTCAACAATCTTCTAGATCCATCAACAAGCCCAACCACTAGAATGTTTGAAGTTTTAGTATGATGTTGAAAGTGAAACAAAGACGCATTGCCACAGATATTACAAGATACAAGAGTCAATAATGCAACGATTACTATAGGGTGTCGGAGCAACGATGAGGAAGGACAAACTACCTTCCAAAGCTTATAAAACAATGGAGTTTCAAGTAGTTGTCAAGCAACCATTTGTTCTTTAAATGTGATCATGTTCTTGGAAAAAAGTGATTATTGGTATTAAATGTTTGACTTTTAGCAGAGAGAACAGACATTTGTTAAGTAGTGACTTGATTGGCCTAAGTCAAAGTGTTATGTTTAGCCCAACAATGATCTTCAATATGGTTGTTTCTTCCTCCAAATTGCAATGATGAGAACTCAAGATAAAAATACATCAAGGCCCTACCTTCCCCTAAAGAGCATCCACAACTACGGCCATTGACAGATTTGGCAACAATGATAGTCAAATCTGAAGTAGAGTAGGACCAGGGCGTGAGGAGAGATGTTGGATCTCAAGAAGTTAATCAACAATACCAGACACTTTTAGGAAGAGTTAGCTAACAATTGGACAAGTTGAAGTTCTTGACATTGTTTTTTGCATTCAAAATTACAGAAAGTAAGAAGAAGACGCATCTCAAGTGCATATTTGTCCTCAGTATCAAAGATATTCAAGTGCATATTTGTCCTCAATATCAATGCTAAGGGTGAGCTTGAGTTTGATTACATGTTTTTATATGTATAAAGCTTCTTAGGATCCTGCTTGTGGGCATAGAGAGACGCAAGTTCTTCCCACTTGTCTTTTGTAATATACAAACGACACATGAAGTATTGCTACAAGGTTTCATGCTTAAAATGATCTAGCTAATAAATAGAGTCATTCTTCACACATAATACAACTCTTTTTTATTTTTGGATCATCATCACTAGTAGTCAATGTGGGAGATGTGACAGTGAAATGAGCAACCTTGTCTTGCATCATCATCAGTAACAGGCAGTGTGGGAAATGTGACAGTGAAATGAGTAGCCTTGTCTTGAGAGGTTCCATATAACTCCATGACGGGATGCCATTAAAGATAGTTTTTGCCATCCAATGAGACAGTAATCAGTTACCGACATGGATGATCAAGAGTAGAAGCCAATAGCAAAGGGAACAAGAGCAAAGGAGAACTGCACAACAAGGCGCACAATAGCAGTAGTAGAAACCTACACACACAGGTTCATTAGAAGTAGTCTAGGTAGAGAGCACCATGAGATGTGTTATATACTTTGTTGATGAAAGATATTGCGAGGGAAGAGCCCTACTAAAATGCTTGAATCAAATGCCCCCACTTGATTAGAAGTAGAAGTGGGTCAATATCTGTTGGCACATAGGGACAAAGGCCTTTTAGAGGAAGAGCATAGAGAAAAATTAACTGGAAGACCATGGAGGGATTCTGGAATCTCATAAAAGAAACATAAAAACATTACAAGACCTAGATACAGTGCAACAACCTTGAACATAGATAAGAGGGAGTACCTGAAGATCCTTTCTCACCTAACCAAAAGGGGAGGGAAACTAGACTCGCACTTCTAAGGTTTGAGAATCCTACAGGGACCCAACCCAAAGGGTGGCCACCCTCCCTATATATAGTAAGAAGACCAAAAGGTGAAGAGAACTTCCTACAAGCAGTGGATGGATGAAGGTGGTGGGGAAGGGGATATCATATGCACACACACACACATAGAGAGAGAGGATAAGGGCAGGGCTAGGATGGATCATTTAAGGTGGTTGCAAAGGGAGGAGGTTTTCTAGGGGTCATCTAGCTTGTGGGTGAGGGTCTAGGAAGCACAAATACATATACGCATCGGATACCGGTACGGGTACGTGGATACAACAATTTTTTAAAATATAGGATATATGTACATCATGGATACGGGAATTTTTAAATATTTATTTTAATATTTTTCAAAATATCCAATATATTTATTTTAAAAATAGATGAAGACAATCAATTTTTTTTAATCACAATATTTCTAAAGAAAATGGAAACCAATTCCATAATATCAAACAATGATAGAAAAAGGGGTCTTTCATTCATATTAATGTGAGACAAATGTTACAAAAAGACATGATAATATCATATTCTAAACCTTTCACATTTCATGTATCATGTAATGTTGTTGTAAAGTGAGTTGTATTATCTATGATACCAAACTATCTTCTCTCATGTATGGCTAGCTACTATGAAGCAAAAATACATATACATAAATGGATACGTGTACGTGTATGGTACAAGGATACCACAATTTTTGAAAATATAAGATACAGGTACGACGTGGATAAAACAGTTTTATTAATGTTTATTTTAAAAATTTAATAGAAAATACCAATTTCATTCTCAAATCAAAATACAATAGGGGGAGTCTAGAGTTGGGAAGTCACATGGTTTTGGATTTTGAGGGATCACGTGAGTGGGGTGCTCCCTTGGTTGGTAAATGGGTTGGTAGTATCCTAGCTGCATTGAGGTCATATCATGCTAATAAAAAAAGGAATACTGCTTAAGAAGAATCTGATATGTATTAGAGAGTATCTAGGGAGTATTAGTATCAGATATGTATTTAGTACTAGTAGGACACCTATTTCGGAGTATCGGTGCTTCATAGGGGGAGATAGAAGGATGGGGATGCAATGATTATCTTCAAATGAGATGAAATAGATATTGTCTAGATAGAAATTCTGAATAAATCAAATGGACTTAATCACCAAAACAAGAGGCATGTTAACCAACGATACTAAAGCTAAGCCTTTCATAGAATATGGAGGACCAACATGCATACAACTTGCACCTTAGCAAGGAAAGCATCCCCAAGTACCATGTAAAGGTGAATGAATTGGTTTGCAACAAAGAACAAATAAAAATCCAGATTACATATGGAAGTTATTTAAAAAGTGAAATCCCACAAAACAGAGGAGGCACAAACAATAAAGAGAAGAAGGAAGATTGGCATTTAGTAATAGGAATGGTGAGTAACGTTGAACTACTTAAAGGAAGCAATTGCGACGGCCTTGTTGCAAGCTACTACTTAGCAGAGAGGGTTGAGACAGGAGATGGTGTCAAACGCTAATCAAGCAATGTCATGCCTAGATCTTTTTCTAGTTTTACCAACCAGATATGGCCTAGATATGGCATGGATACGGATTATGAGTATCTGATACGTATCCAGGAGTATCCACAGAGTATGGTATCGGATACGGGTACGACACCTATTTTGAAGTATCCATGCTTCATAGGTGAGGGTTGTTGACACCCTGAGAGGGAGGTAAAATATTGTAGTAGCTACCCAACAACAGGAATACGAAAAAAGGGAAAATGGAAGAACTATAAGGGACAAAGATCACAAGTACTCTGGCACAAAGAAGAGAATATTGAATCTCTAATCTTTGATAATCAATAGGATACGTTGTATATGCTTATATAGGTGTAAGGGAGAGCACAAATATATCATTACACGATGTGAGACTAACCATATGTTATTTAAGCAAAGCCCAATTGGCCCACTAAGATCTGAGGCGTCTATTGTCTTCAACAAGTATGAAATAAGTAGTCATTTTTAGAATTGAAAAGGTAATGAACATTTGATAGAGGTAATAGTACCACTCTTGATTCAACATATGTTCAACTAATTGAATTCTTGCAAGAAAGATATCTAGCATTTCCAGCTTTCATGAGAATATGGTGGGCCTTGGGAAAAGCTATGGTGAATATTGTAGTGGTACCCCTTTATCAGACATGTAGGTCGACCTTGATGAGAATCACAATATTTCAACATGCTTGATCCTTTAATAAAGTATAAGTGTTATTAACTTTTGTTAGAGTTCAACAACATTGTAAACCTCTAGGAAGAAGTATTAAAAATTTTATCTAAGAAATGGAAGTCTAAAAAAGGATTATGTCAACGTAAGGTTATTAAGAGTGGAGGGCGAGCAGTAGCTCGGGTGGTCAAGCACATGTGCCCTTATGAAGGGTCTGAGGTTTCGAATCTCCTTGGTGGTGTTGTTTGGAAATTATTTATCCATCACATCAGCCAACCTTTAATGCCACTTTTTGGGGTCTCAATAGGGGTTCCCCAGGTGTACCATCCCTTTATAGGAATCACCAAAAAAAAGGTTATTAAGAGTGTAACAAGTGAGAGGCTACCCTAGAACCTTTATAGACTAGAGTAGACCAACATGAAAGAAAGGAAAATTAAAATAAATCATGACACAAACTCCCCCTCAAGTTGGAGCATAGATGTTTATCATGTCCATCTTGTCAACAAGACTGCAAAAAAACCTCTTTGAAGGAGGACATAATCTTTGCATCTAATAAACGGAGTGTGAATAGTTTTATTTTGGATGGCCTCTCTCAAAAAATGGCAATCAACCTCGATATGTTTGGTGCACTCATAAAAAATAGGGTTGTTGGCTATGAATATGCTTTGTCGTTATAATACATAAGAATAGAAAAGTTAGGTTGAATAGAAGAGTCTTAAAGCAATGAGCACACCCACATCAACTCACATGTTGTGTGTGCCATAGCCTTGTACACCGCCTCGGCACAACACCTAGCCACAACTATTGTTCTCTTGTCTAGGGGTGAGCAAATGATGATCCAGAGCAAAATTGCACAAGACCGGTCAGTTCGGTCCAGTCCTGGACCATTTTGAGTTCGATCTGGTCTGCGGTCTGAAAATTTTGGAAATTCAGTCTGCAGTCTGATCCGATCCGAAATCAATCAGACCGCGGTCTGGACCGTGGACTATTTTATATGTAAAATGCATTTAAATTTGAAAGTTTATTATGTCAAAAGTATAAATAATTCACATATTGCAACACTAGTAATGTAAATGTTTGATAGTAATGTTAAACAATAGTTAGATGTAGTTAAAATTATCAAAGTTTTACTATTTAACAAGTTATGGAATGCAAAAAAAATTTTGATTACGGTCTGGTCACAATCTGGTCCTACTTTGAAACGATATGTTCCCCGTATGGTCCTACTTCAAAATGGTCGGTCTACGGTCCATACTTTTATACAAATACAGTCCTCGGTCTGGTCTGGTCCGGTTGTGGACCAACGCTCAATCCTACTCTTGCCCCTCTAGGAGACAAGATTGCCACCAACAAAGATACAATAACTCAAAATGGACTTCCTATAAATAGTGTTGCCTACTTAATTAGAATCAGAGTACCATGCACATCATAGTGGTCATGGACTCATGGCGTTGCTACTGAAGACCATTGCCAGGAGAGTGTTTAAGTAGTGCAAAATCACAATGCATCCCAATGGCACTGCCTAGGCTTATCTTGATAGTGACACACCAAACCAACAAAATATGAGATATTAGTTTGAGTCACAATAAGATAGATAGCTTGTACACAAGCTTTAAGTATCCGAGAATGGGGAAAGTGAGCATCATTCCAAGCTACATCTAGATCAAGAGGAATCTCAACAGGTTGAGCTCCAAGCATACCTATTTCCAACAGAAGAACCTAAATGTACATCCTTTGTGACAAATAAACACCAAAAGAAGAAGAAGCTTCCTCTATTACAAGAAACTAGTATAGCTTGCCAAGATCTTTAATGATAAAGTACTCAAGCAAATACGTGTTAGTAAATTGAATTCCTTAGTATCATAACCAGATTGGATGATATCATTAACATACAAAATCAAAACAATTGTCCGACATTTATCTTCTTGACAAACACGTAATGATTAGCATGTGACTTATGGAAGTTGAACTTAATTAGTCTCTGGCTCAACTTGTCCAACTAGGCATGTGGGCTTTATTTAAGACCATATATAGCTTTCTCAAATATAGCTCTCCAGCCTATAGACCTTGTCAGTCTCCCTCTGAGGAGGTTACTCCATATACACCTCCAATATGTGACCATGGAGGCAAGCATTATTTACACCAAGATGAAACAGGGGCTGGTCCAAGTTGACTACATTAGAAATGAGCATTAGTACAGAATTAACGATGGCCACAAAAGAAAGTCAACACCATAAGTTTGTGTATAGCCCTTGACAACGAGATGAGCATTCAATCACTCTACAGTGCCATATGGTTGATATTTTAGAGAAAACACTCCATGGAATCCTATTGGATTATACTCAACAGGGGACTCTACCAGATCCCCAGTATACCTGTCATATACGGCACCAATTCCTTGCTGCGTCATCTAGAACCCTGCTAGGTGAGCTAGGGCTTCATTTGCAATGCTAGGGACAGATAAACCAGGTAAAGCAACAGTGAAGCAGAAAAGAGAAGAACAGACTCTATGAGACTGCAAAAATTAGCAATCAAATGGTAATTAGTAGGGAAAGTACGAGGAGTCCTCCTCAGGGCAATAGGAAGACCCAACTCGGCAATTGACGAGGGGAAGAGATAACCTTCTCAGTTGCAGAATGTAGAACACTTGGATTTGTAGCAGTGGGAGAAACATAAGGAGTAGCCTCGAAGCTCCATCACAGGATTGATGTGCATCTCGTTGTTCATAAACTTGCAGAGGCGTCTCATAGGTTAAAACAGGACTGCCCATAGGGACAGTAGGCACATGGAGTGGATTGCCTGGTGGATAGACCGACATAGACGTAAGTGAATCCTCTAATAGGACGTCAAACAAGACAGACCTAGACTCATAGAAGTAGGAAGAGCATAAAATAGATTGAAGTGGAATTTCACCACGTCCCTGATGGTTTTCTCATGAAGTTTATCACTTACATGTCCGTCTTCATAGAGGAAACAAGAAACGTCGTGAAAAGTATCACTCCAACATGCTGCTGACTGACTTTACAGCATAAATTTGACAGAAACTTCACGAAACATTTCTATTTTATGGGATCTAGTTATGGAAAGTTCATACAAGGTAGTTTTGCAAATGTTATAGTAAATATTTCATTAGATTTGTACAACACTGTTTCCTTTCTTGTGAGTGACGCTTTATACCTTTATTTGTAGATTGCCGTTTGTTGTTATTGCCCCAATATGTTCAGAACTCAAGATGTATTTTGACATCTACACAATAACAGCAAATCTATCAAGAGGCTTTGGGTTCCCATGTTAGGCAGATTTTTAATCCCATGTCTCTCTTATCGTGAAAAAAAATCCAACAAGCACCAGAGACAAAATCTAGAGACATCCAGGAGAATGCTTCAATGCATATTTATGGAGAGCCCATTACAATCAATTTATCCAAAACCAACTAGCTCGGTTACATATGGATCTTCTGCACGTCAGGAGGATTACTGGTTGCTACTTGATTGAGTTTTCCAGAGAAGGCCCTTAGTTTGACCGTAGACACCTAAAGCTGCCTGCTAAAATCAAATTTTATAATCATTACATATCATGGGATTATGCAACTAGGGTAAAAGTAAACACCTGCATGTTAATTATTTATCCCCTATTGTTTGTATCCACAGCAGTAATCATGTCCAAGCGTCCACCGGTCATCTTCTCAGCCTTCTCACCACGCTCACCTAAGAAGGGTTGGGAACAGGTCAGACCTCATTAGAACACATTGGCTGCTAGTTGACTGCCTTCGTAGAACAACCGATAGTAAACAAGTATACTTCGCTACATTACCCTCTTATGGATATGTACTAAATAATGGTTCACACCCACCTGTCCTAACTCGTATCACGTCAGAAACTGGAATCACTGCATGAGCGAAAAATTCAGTTTAGCCATCAGGGTGATATACACACCATAAAGATCACATACACCTATTAATAACCAACTTAGACCAAATGACTGAAACTGAGTATTTAAAGCTAAAGATTAAACACCAAATCAGCAAATAATTTGCCACAAATGATGTCATGAGTCAGATTTTCTATCCAGGCTGTTTGAGCTTGTGCTGCAAGCATAAATGTTCACAACGGAAGCCCGATGCAATTAAAAGGAATAAATATGTAAATAATCAGAACATAGAATCATTGGAATATGATACATCCTATGTTCCCTGACCTTTGGTGATATAGGAATAAATTAACACATAACATAGTTAGACGTACACCAAGACACGAATACCACAAGGTCCACAACAAGTAGTAGGGCATAAGGTTATACACAAACTAACCCAGCCAAGGTAATTGCCAAGAGCAAGGTATTAAACTCGTTATGAATTGAGTACTACTCCAATGCCTATGTAATAACTCTTGCGAGTAGTCATAATAATTGCAACTCGTGTGGGACTAAACACCTGTACATATATGAGTTTCAGCACTCCCCCTCAAGCTGGAGCATAGATATATTTCATGCTCTGCGTGGAGCAAATATATATATTCAAGCTTATTTGTGAATCGGGCTAAGGATTACTAATCACAGTATTTGATCTAGGGTTATCCATAGTTTTTGTTTATTTATCTTTTATTAATGTGGCTTTTCTATAATTGATGCTTATTTTTTGCTAGAGTATTCTATTTACTGTGAAATGATATGTCATTAACTCGTCTCCAAATTTTAACACTAGGTTTCCCTTTTTATTCATGGTTAAATTCAAAGTTTGGGGTTAACCATGAATAAAAAGGGAAACCTAGTGTTAAAATTTGGAGACGAGTTAATGACAAATCATTTCACAGTAAATTGAATACTCTAGCAAAAAATAAGCATTTTTTTAGGCAAACAAAAAATAAGCATCAATTATAGAAAAGCCACATTAACAAAAGATAAATAAACAAAAACTATGGATAACCCTAGATCAAATACATTGTGATTGGTAATCCTTAGCCCCAATTTATGATATTTGTGGCCTATAAACTAATATTGATCAATATGTACAGTTAGGGTTTAGGCTATAGATTCGTATGTGTGGATGGATAGAATATATTATATTTAATTTATGATATTTGTGGCCTATAATCTAATCTTGATCACTGTGTAAAGTTAGGGTTTAGGCTATAGATACATATGTGTGAATGGATAGAATATATTACATTTACTGAAGAATCAACATAATATGATGATCTCAGTTGATATTATATCTTTAGGGTTATCTTATAAGAAGTCAATCTATAATAAGCAGTTTTACATGGAAGGGTATTTTGGAAATATTAGCAGTAAAAAGAGTTTAACTAGATATTAGAGGTGATAACATTTTGAGTAGAAGCGATCACACTTAAATAATCACATAGGATTACTGGATGAAGGAATTTTTAGAATAAACCTAATGACCCTAGGATCCCTGACCTAAGCTAATGTGTAATAAGATGTCAAATGGGAATACAGGGACATTTGTGGAACCTTTTTGTTTTCAGTCTAGCCTAATCGTGTTTAAGGCACTTATGCGCGTTATGGGCTTCCTAGCAATAATGGGCTTTCCTAGCAAATAATCGCACCTTGGTGCAATCATGGAACCAATGTGTAATCACATTGGGGATATTCATAGAAGAATGATTTCAATCATGATAGTGTTGAAGCCTCAAGATTATGATTTTCATGATGATTCTTTGTTTTTTAGCTTTATATATGCATATGTTAGTTAAAAACTTAAAACGCTCAATGCCACTTACTTTGTTTGCTTTCCTTTGCATGGCTATGAATAAGATCTCCATAGTTGAGGAGCATATGGAGGTTTAGGAAGGGACTTCGGCAAAGGCTTGTGAGGACTTTCTCTAGTAAGATGCATCATGTATTTACTACCACTTAGATTTCTTTTTCCATGATTGTGAGTCGAGATCAAGACTGTAACATGTATCACTTTACATGTACTTGTGTTCTCTTTTGTAAGAATAATTAATGAAAGTACAGTTTATTTCAGTATCTAATGGATTTTCTATACTAATGCAAGCATGTGATGATATATCGTGCCTTCGCATTTTGTGTATGTGATACTTTAAGGGGTGTTACAATGTGATTGTCAAGTATGAAACCTTTCCAACAATAGCACGATATCATGTTATATACTGATATTCAAGACTTTTCGTATCTCCAAGAGGAATTATGGATTTATACAAACAACTGCAGGTTTGCAATTGATTATGCTCATGTATCAAAGTAAACCAGTACATACTTCCTTTGAGAAAGAATGAGGTCATTTTCTACATGGTTTACATCTATGCCAAGAAAAGTAATTGATGAGACCAAGATTCTTAACCTATGAGTGCAAGATTTTTTTTGTCGTTGGGATCCCATTCTAATTGTTGTTTGTGAGTAAAATATCATCAACATATACAACTAAACTTATTTCATGTGAAGCTAAGTATTGTTAAGACAGAGTGATCACATTTTAAAAGGGTGAAGCTAAGTGGTAGTGCTGCCCTGCAAAATCTGTGAAACCATGCACAACCGCTAATTCTATGCCTGAGTCCATAAATAAATTTATCGAGTTTGCATACTTTGGAACACTCCCCTTGAGCAGAAAAACTGGGAATTTGCTCCATATAGGTATTCTCAAGAAGATCCCCATTCAGAGAAATATTTTCAATGTCTAGTTGGAGCAGTTGCCAACTAGAGTTGTCAATAATAGAAACGTATGAATAGATTTCAGATGTGCCACAGTCAGGAATGTCTGTAAGTAGCCAATGCCATATATTTGGGAGTATCCTTTAAACCAACTCTATCCTTAATATCTCTCACCAAATCAGTTTGGTAGAAATTTAATACTAAAGCTCCATCACAGCAACATCTCTAGGTAGATCCACAGTTGCCCCATGTCCCAGGAGGCTGCAAGCTAATGGTGATTCCATTGTAGCCTTCCACAAATGGTGTTGTCACGATCATGAGGAACCTAATGTTTGTCAACAAAAAGACAATATGGTAAAGGGCATCGGTTTACATAATTTGAATATTTACATGAATTTGTTGTACATGGTTATATAGTAATCAGAGAGGAATATCTCTCACCCATTAGACAATATGGGACTAACATGTGTAAGATAAACACTTAAGTTAGACCTGATAGCCCACGGATGAATGCATATTCATCCTAATTTTCGTCGCATTTTTAGTCTAGTTTTGCATTTAGATTTCTTACTTTTCTTAGAAAAACTTCATTTAGTTTTATTTAGATTTTACCTTAATTTGTTAGGGTTTTGATACTTTTATCGACTTCCTTTGTAGGTTTTGAGATTTATCTCCCCATACGAGGTGTGGGGCAGCGCCCTGCCCCAAATAGATTTTGGGCATGTTCACAAGGCAAATCGATCAAAATGTTGTCGCTTAATTCTACGATCGACCTCCTCGATCGAACACGAAGCACCTATTGAGCTCCACTGATCGAGCTCCATTAATCGAGGGAATCACTTCGATTAACTGCCTAATCGAGCTCCATTAATCAATCACCTCGATCGACCATTTAGCAAATGACCGCCCAATCAAGATCAACTAATCGATCACCTCGATCGACCACTCAACAATTGACCATCACTGATTGAGTTCCATTAAAAGACATCAATTGATCGACCACATTTGTGCGCCAACCAAAGCATGTGACCCTTCGTCTTCTCCCTGTCAATGCATTTACTACAGGCGCCACATTGCATTCCTAGAGGTTGTAGGCCTTCCTCTCCCTTTCCTATAAATAGAAGGTCATTGCCCCCACTTGAAGGCATCCAAGGGACATCGAGAAGTAGCAGAACTCTATCCACAAATCCACTTAGCATCCATCCGCTACGAGACTTGATCCACCGCCCTCGAAAGAGAGCTCGATGGATCTACTCTCCACCTCAATTGATTGACCTTAAAAGATATAGATCAATCGACCTTCGCCACTCTGTAGCTCGATCAACCACCCTCTAAAGAGATAGGTCGATCAATCGATCTCCGCCTCAGGTCGATAGTCTGACCTCGACAGAGACAGCTCGATCGACCAGCACCACTCCACAGTTTGGTCGATCACCTTAATCCACCAGCTCGATTGACTGCCTCTGCTCCGCTCCAAGCTCGATAGTCTGACGTCGATAGAGGCAGCCCGATCAACTTCTCCACCGTCAATAGGCCAATCGAGGTCTACCTTTGTTAGCTTGATTGACTAACAATTCATTAGCAATAAACCTTTGTTGCGAAATCCAGTCGACTATTGTGCTACTGTGCTCCTCTCACGGATGTCCCTAAGAAAGAAGACAAGCATGTGCACATCATGATTGCTCATCCATTTGCTTTTGTGACGGTGGCATTTTGTTCTCTAAACATTATTTATCTTGTTGTTGCCATGAGGAGCGAGTAGTCCCTTTTCTAGGGTATGGGAAGTAGCTCTGCTACCTATTTTTGCTCTGTTATTTGCACCTAAATTTGTGTGACCTCGATTACATTTTGAATCTATCATTTGTTGCTTGTTTATCATTTGTCCCACATATATGCATGTTAATTTGGACTTGGGTGTAGTGAATTTTGAACTAAGACCAAGGATACGGATTAGATGTTGGTTTAACTCTTCATGAGAATTTCGGATAAGTGTTTGACGAGGAGATAGATACATGATTTTTAGGTAATGCAACATTGAGCTTAGAGTAATATCTATTCGGTTTTAATTTCAATTCAAAAATGATGGATTTATCGGCCTCGATGTAATATGTACATTCGTGTTTTGATGCAGTGAGAGAGTGAACAATATACAGTGGTGGTAAAAATGATCCACCCTAATGTTTCTATCATTTGAATCATCTAGAACTTTAATCCAGCGTTTTAATCATTTCAAACTTATTTTAATTAAACAAAATCCAACTTTTGTGATAAATACTAGTTCTTGTGTGGTTACGTTGATCAAACGGTTCTTAAATATGTTGTCCTTTGGGTTCGATCCTGAAACATACAACGATAAGATTCGTCGCTTACGGACGGGAATTAGTTAAGCTAAAACCTAGGAATTTCAACCCTAGGAAATTTGATATACGAAAAATTATGCATCACCCACTATCATATTTTAATTCTAAATCCCCCCCAAAAGATGGAGCATATATGTAAACAATCCTAGCTTGTACACTAGAGTAGAGAAGGTCTTCTTTCCCAAGGCTTGCTAAAAAACTCAGAAACTTGTTCTTTAGATTTGGTGAATGGTGTGCACAGTCTTTGTCTGAATTGTTCCCGGAATAAAGTGGCAATTAACTTCATTAACTTTTTTCATTTCATGGAAGACCGGATTGGCAGCCACATTGTAACGGTAATTGGCATAGCATTAGATGGAGGGAGTCTAAGCTCACAGAGAGAAGTCTTGATGCACATCATTTCACATGCAGTTTGAGCCATTGTTGAATATTCTAGGTCAGTACTAGATCCGGCAACAATGAAATGCTTTTTGCTACGTCATGTGATGAGATTCTATTCAATAAAAGTGTGAAATTCTAAGGTGGATTTCTATCAATTGGGCTATCAGCATAGTCAAGTGGGAAAAGGAATTCATATTTCAATGACCTTTTTGTAATATTAGAGAACCTTTCATGGATGATTATTAAGGTAATGAAGGATAGCACACACCATTCCAAGAAAATTTGTCTAGGATTGTCAAGGTATCTACTTGTCGAGCCAATAGTTGTAGTGATATTCGGACGAGCAACAACTTGGTACATAAAGTTGCCGAACAGTTTTGCAATATCTTTGATTATTAAAACATGTAAGTGAGGTGTCATTATCCCATAACACATTGGCAATTTGGCATTTAGTGGAGTATTTGTAGATCCCAATTTCACCAAGAAGGTCTAGTGTGCATTTTTTTAAGATAGTCTGAATGTAGATGAGATATGTGCGACTTCATTTCCTAGGAAATACCTTAACTTTGCTAGGCCTTAGTGGCAGAGTGCTTGCATGTATATGTTTTGTTGCTTGCATGGCATCATAATTATTAGAGTCTTATAAAATAGAAGACGGCCATATGTTGTATTGATAAGAGGAAACCCTACTCCTATAAATAGGAGAACAGGGAAGCGTACATACACAACTTAACCCTAATGGGCCAAGACATACTTGGGCCCATATTACAAAGACACTTAATAACATAAATAAACAGACTCTCTAATAATAATAATCCCATAGAAAATAATATCATCAACATATACTAGTAAAACCAAAATCCCTATACTGCTCTTTTATGTAAAGAGAGTGGTCAACATGAGATGAGAGAAGCCTGTTTTGAAAAGAATCTGACTTAGCTTCTCAAACTAGGCTCGTGGGATTTGCTTTAGGGAATATATAGCAATTTGCTATTGAGATACTATAGTACACTCACCCTAAGCAACAAAGCCTAGAGGTTACTCCATGAAGAGTGTCTCGTCTAGGTCACCATATAAGATGTTTTTAACATCCAATTGTAGAAGGGGGCCAGCTAGATTAGTAGCAACAAAAAGTAGAATATGTACTGAATAAAGGTTGAAATGGGAGGGAAGTTTAAAAGTAGTTGTGAAGAGAAATTCTTTTTGTAAATTGAGAGATTACATTGAGTCATATCTATAGCATTATCTCTAAGTATGCTATACCAGAGACACAACATAACATAAACCAAACTAATATTAATGGGTGTAAGTAGAAGCAGCCCATTTGTCTATTACAAAGAGAATAATTAACATAAATACCACCAACACTCCCCCTCAAGCTGGAAAGTACACATCATGTATTCACAACTTGCCGCACATATAGGAGAAGGATGTTTAAGTGGCTTAGAGAAAATATCAGCAGTCTGTTCTCCAGTCTTCACATATGGTGTAATGATCTTTTGGAACGAATTAGATCTCTCACAAAGTGATAGTCAACCTCAATGTGCTTGGTGTGTTCGTGAAAAACTGGATTATTAGCTATATGAATAGCTTCCTGATTATCACATTTGAGAGTTGTTGGGGATGAGAGAGGGAGATCTAGTTCTTGAAGAATGAAGTCACCTGTTGAATTTCACAGCAAGCGTGTGCCATGGTGTGATATTTTGCGTCTGCACTGGAACATGTCACAACAGATTGCTTCTTACTCCGCTAACTGACTAGATAGCCACCTGATAGAACACAGAAGCCAGAAATAGATCTCCTATGATTCACCTCTCCAGCCCAATCAATATAAGCATAGTATAGCAAAGAGATATATGGAGACTATGGTTTCTTGTATAGGAGACACTGGCGAGGTGCACTTTTCAAATATCATAGGATATGTTGTACTTGACTTCAGTGGCATACAAGTAGTTCGGCCATGTGTTGAGTAACAACACTAACAACAATGCCTATGTCTGATGGGGCAATCGTAAGATAATTGAGTTTACCAACCATGTCTACATTACTCAGGATCGGGAAAGGACTTCCCCTCAGACAGAACTTTGTTGTGCTAGTCCATAGGTAAAGAAACGAATATAGAATTCAGCATATGAAGAGAAACTCTTGTCGTAAATTGAGATGAATACATAGAGCCATATGTATAAATTTGTCTCAAGGTATGTTGTGATGAAGACACAACATAACATAAACTAAATCAATGCTAATGGGATTATGTAGAGGCAGCTCATTTAGCTATTATAGAGATAATAACCAACATAAAATACCACAAACAATAGTCAACCCCATAAGTTTAAGTGTACCCTTGGTAACAAGTGTGGCTTTGAGCCTTCAAGGCATTCAATAGTTCCATTCGGTCCGTGCTTGACAAAGAAAGACACAACGACAGCTTGTTGCTTGCAATTGTTCGGAGTCACTAGAACCCAAGTATGTCTTTCAAAGAGAAGCCATTTCATCATCAACAAGCCTTGCTCTAGCCACATGTAATGATGCCTCAGATAGTCTTTGGGACAGATATAATAGAGAGAGCAAAGTGATTAGGAGAGAGAGACTAAGATGCTCATGAGATTGATACATGGAAGTCATACGAGGCACAGGATCATGTCACATCATTTAACAATCAATGTATCCAATTGAAGAAAGAATCTAATGGCACATCATATTCCATCTCACTATGAAATGTTAGACCTTCAAGAAGAGTGAGTGACTGAGTGGGAGGCATTGTGGGAGAAGCATGTGCCCTCCATTGATACACCTAGAATGGTTTCTCTATACTATAACATTCCAATATAGCTTTATACTACTATAATATTCAAAAATACTACTACAATTTGAAATATACTAGAATAGGAAATAAAATATTGTATTCTCATTGTAACGTACCCAAATCTAGGTTAATATTTTAACCAGCCTTTACCTAGACCCATATTCGGTTAGCATAATATTAAGTCACTTTCCCCCTGATTTGGAATATATTAGGAGTAATTATAGTCAAATAACATATTGTACTTGAATAAAATCCTTTACATATGAGATATTAAAACGACATAGCCAAACTAAATTGATATATATTTCAATATATTATTACACCAAATAATACATTTGCTCCAATTTGACCCTCTAGAATCTTATAGGATTACAAATAAAAGAAATTGAGTTAATAAGAAATAGTGTGTCACCATTGATTAATTAGGAGGAAGAAATACATTTAATGAATGAACAATGAATTAAGATGCATGGCATTTTCAAAGGAGAAATTTATGTTAATATCGGATTGTGCACATTTTAATTAACCTATAGGTCAATTTTCATATCAATATGACTTCCTTTGACCATTAATTTAATTAATATAACTAGTAGCACTTAAAATTACATTTAAATGTCATTCATTCACTAATATTAACTAGGTCTGTTTAATTTTACTCAAAGAGTGTTTCTTTCCCTCTTCCTCATGCGAGCCTCATCCGCTGCATCTTCTCCTTCCGCACAGGCGGAAGACTTAGTCGCCCCTCCGGTAACCGACAATCGGACCTTCACCTCTACATACATATCCTCTTCCCTTCCCTATATCTATCTTCATCTCCCTAAAACCCTAGCCGTTGTCGATGATCCTCACATAACGCTAGGCGGTTTGGATGAGAAGTACATGTCGCCACCAGAGGATAGAAGACGTTAATGCATCCACCAAGCACGACGGCACCCGGTTCTCTCTACACCATCTGGTCTGCCACTCCACCCATCACCTTGCACAGTGAGCCCTGACAGCAAAAACGCTACCTACAATGATGGTGGTCGGCGGAGGCTAGTACATCAACCATGATCATTGGAGCAGCTCTCCTTTCTTCGCAATCAGTTGGCAACCACCTACAGGGCGATCTTTTCTGTCGCCATGCTTTCTCCCACCTTATTCCGCCAACCACAGGCATAGGCAGCCCAAACGCGATGTGGTAGCCGACTACGCGGCTGTCTCCCCTCCTCATGTTCCTCCTCCTCTCTTCCTAGTTCCCCCCCTCTCATTATGCCTCCTATTCCAGACTCGTGTTAAGGGCAGAGTACAACCAGTTTACTTGTTGCAATCATTTGTTCTTGCAAATATTTGCTCATTTAGACTTGACTAGGTGATGAGATGCCAGACTGTCTATACAACCTTTTATGGTCTTTGAAGCACTTGAAGCTATATTCCGATTACCCTAGGCAATGGTGAAGCCATATATAAGCAGAGTTCATCCATGGTCTTGCTCAATAGATTGACCACCCCGAGATTAGTAATGCTATAGGGATTGTTGGTCAGCCCCATCTTCTCTTGAGCTTCGATTCATCATGATACAGTTAATTAGATAAAGAGTTAATAAGGATTTAGACAATCAGTTAAACAAAAAGGTAATGTAGATAATACAAGGATGATTTGAAGCCTTAAACTTGTTAAGCAAGCTGCAAGCTACATAGTCGACTAACAATATCCACCATATCCCATTGTAATTGTATATACATAGGTGAATGAATAGTGGAACCTAGTAGGTACGTAACCTAAATTATTGGCTTAGAAAATGCCTATGAGAGTATATCCATATTATCGATGATCATAGCAATCAATAAGAATGCTTCGTCGTTTGATTTGAAGAATCATATTGAATATATAAAATAGTTAATTGATGTATATATTAAGGTATGTAACAAGTTGTAATATTTGAATCTATAGAAAATGAGTGGACACATAATATCATATAAGAATAAATGATGGTTAGTATGTGTTGAGTATTAACTATTGATGATTATATATGTATACACAATAGCATATTTATATTAGTAAATAGAAAGTATTAAAAAGTCAGTGATTAACACTATTCATACTCTAAATGCCAATGCTATTATTGTCAGGTATTAGAAATCGTACATATGAATATAGACTTCATGGCTTTTAAAAATCAAATGCATCCAGGAAGTATGTCGATTCATATTGATCTTTTCCAAATATATTGGAAAATGAGAAAAGATCCATATAAGAATCTTTCTTTTACAAATATATTAATGACCTTGAAGTACTTAAAATTATGTAGAAAAAGACAATGTTAGAAAGAGAATAAGATCCATTGCGATAAGAATGCTTATTAGGAAAAGGACCTCAATTATAAATATTGACAAAGTATAACTTGAGTCAACAACATATATAACTTTATGTAATAATTACACACATATGTCGGTGTCCCCAAACCCTAACTTGACATTAGGTGACCGAGTAGGTTTAGTTGTACTTTCAATCATAAATGGGTGTTGTCCTCAAACCACCCAGGTGTGGGTATCCTAGAGGACAATGACCGTGATGATCATTTACGGGAGTTTAGAGTTGAGGATAGCTTGGGATGGCCAGGTTGCCCTCTGCAACTGGTCTGATGTACATTTAAGTGTAACATTTTCATTTTGAAGTGCCACTTTTAAGGTGAGAAACAATTGTATATGGAACGTCTTGTAATTTCTTTAGTAGTTATGATTCCACTGCTCATTAATCAATTTGCTTTGTATCACATACCATTTGAGAAATAAATATGTCATTTCCTGCATAAATTTTGGTATATTTTGGAATTGGTTGGTTCCTCTTATAGTAAGGAGTGGATCTCCTCTCAGGTCCCATTCTTTACAATATGGTATCAGAACCAAATGTAGTCGGTAATGTGACTATTTCAAGATATACTCTTTCCTTAATCAATAAATAAAGTGACCCTATATATATTGTTAATATATCCATTCCTGAGTTGTGGAATGCCAATTAGGGTTTCAATCCAAGTCCAATTTGGTGACTTCCACTTCCAAGCCACCATTGTGGTTGAGACTTAGTTATTGGGTAACACTGGTTACCCTTACCTTCTCTATGGAGGGATAAGTTTCCTTACATAAGGTTGAGTCTTCTAGTGATTAGTTTCTATCTGCCGCTCTATGGGAATTTAGCTCAACTTCTATAAAGGGCAGGCTGACCTGAATACACATAGCTGAGCTTAATCCTATAATTCCTATTTCTCACCATCAACCCTTATCTTTGTTAGCTTTTCCCACTTTAAAGATTGAACATGCATAGACAGCAAACCTTGACTCATGACATAAGTTTGAGTTATGTTGTTTCCCGTTGTTAAGTTATATCCCCCCGACTGATCCATTATGATATGGGACCTTACTCTTAATATAGAGTTTCCTTAACATAGATTTGCCCAAAGCTATATGTCTAGGGATGGGTACTATCCTGCTGAGCTTCAAAGGCCTCGTATACAAAGATTGGTTAATTTTGGTTGATATTCTTAAGGATTCACCTCTCTCATCTCCATGGTGTCATTAGTATACCTAGTAATTAAGATGATGAGCCTTTAGACCACATCGATCACCTAGCATTGTGGATACACTATGGTTGTAAACCAACAAGTAACAGGAGAACTCAAATTTCTTCTTGTGATGTTAGATGATGATATGACCCCCTATAGTGTGAATTATGATTAAAGTGAAATAGGGAATGTGGATGTAGTGCCTTATTAGGGTTTGCTAGATGTTGACTTGTGTACAATAGAAACCCTTCCCCCTCTTATGCTTATGAATTAGAGATGCAGTTGTATGCCCTTTTAGATGTGTGAAGAATCGGGCCCTTATAGTGGAATAAAATGATAGTATGTGTGTTGTGTTGAGGAAAGTGGCTGACTTGATTCTCATATTGATTCTGACGCCATTTTTGGATTTCCATTGTAAATCTTATTTTCTTTATTAAATTATTTGTACAAAAAGAAAAGCTTTCTAGATTTTATCGATGGTTTTTGGAACCACATCAGCACGGTAAGAAAGTTTGAGTAGTATAGAAACCTTATAATGGAGAAACCCTTGACTAGCATGATCAATCCTGAGACCCTAGGCCTAAGTCTGATGCAGTGGGTACGAGACAAAGTTTAGGACCTAATTGATCCATTCTTGTTTCCCCTCTAAGACGTATAGATAAACTATAGATTCATCCTTAAAAGGGGAGTCTTGTACACTTTACTGGTTAGGAATGTAACTTAACTTAAGGTTTACCTAGCGTAATAAAGGTGTTGGTATATATGCCCATAGAGCCATCCCAAGCGATTGCATGGAGTCGGATATTAATTAATCAATTAATGTGATTATTTGGTTAATTAATGAATGCAGAATATCCTAATTAATCCACGAGCGTTTTAATTAACGCAGTGTTTCTATTTACCGATGGGTTTAGGAAACCCTACTTCCCTTCGTCTCCTATTTAAAGGAGCTTGACGGCCGATATCTATATAAGATATTGACAGAGGCTTTTCAGTTTACGCTCACGTACGTAAACCCTAGCCGTCACCATCCTCAGGAGAGAAAGGAGAACATCGCGACGCTAGCACGCCACCGCACAGAGACGACTCCTTCCCGCCGGCTTAGGAAGCGCGACGTGGAGTTCCAGTCCATCCGCGAGGACGAAGTAGAGACGCAGACGCTCAGACGCCTGCATTCAGAGGACATCTACGACCATCCGTACGCGCTACGAGCGGTGTACATCACCGCACAAAGAAACGCAGCCGGATCTTCCTGCGACGCACTTAACGAACGGGAGAGAAGTTCCGTCCGTGTAGGCCAGCAGTGTTGCACACCGTCGTGCAGCGGGACATCGCCGGACTTGCTCCGCGATAAGTATATCCCGCAAACACTCCTTCCGAATACGTTGTTGTCGACGAGATCCTGTGTCGGGTTGCGTGGATTTTTGTTGCTTCCGCCGCACATGTTTTCTCCACAAAACCCAACAAAAGGTTCACATAAATGATACTTGGGTGATTTCTAATAATGATGTCAGACAAGTGTAGCTATAACCTAAGGTGGCCTTGCTAATTTGACAACTATGAATGTTACTTGAATTATAGAAATTATTTTAAATCTATCTTCACTTATCTAAAATGGTGAACATAAATAAGGTAAGTTATTGAAAACATTAAAAACAAAGTGATGTTAACCACAATATGAGTGTGAAATCACCATATCAATGTATGTAACCATAATGTATACACACTAATAAGACTGTGACAGAGTCAGGGTTTTCAGAAAGCTCAGAGTTGCACAATGTGTGCACTCTCATATATATAATACTGAAAGAATTACAGAGAGGTCCATATATAAAAGAGAAATAACAAAACAAATAACAGGCTATGTAAAACAGGAAATATATAATGTAACACTCCCCCTCAAGTTGGAGCATAGATGTCAATCATGCCCAACTTGTCCATCAGTGTGCAGAACTGTTTCTTCGCCAGAAGCTTGGTGAAGATATCAGCAACTTGATCTTCTGATCTTATGAATCAAGTGCATATCTTGCCAGCAAGAATAGATTCTCTGATGAAGTGGCAGTCAACCTCAATGTGTTTGGTGCACTCATGATAGACAGGATTGTTTGCAATGAATATGGCAGCTCTGTTATCACAGTGCATAGGAATGGCCGAAGAAGACTCAATCCCAAACTCTTTCAGAAGAGAACGCACCCACAGTAACTCACAGGCAGTATGGGCCATGGCCCTGTACTCAGCTTCAGCACTAGATCTGGCAACGACATTCTGTTTCTTGCTCCTCCAGGTAACAAGATTGCCTCCTACAAACGTACAGTAACCGGAGGTAGATTTTCTATCAACTTTGCTGCCTGCATAATCAGAATCAGAATACCCTTCAAGAACACAGTACCCATTCTTTTTATAATGAAGTCCCTTGCCAGACGACTTTTTTAAGTATCTCAGAACTTGACATACAGCATCCCAGTGACACTGTTTGGGTTTGTCAAGGTACCTGCTAAGAAGACCCACTGCAGTAGCAATATCAGGACGAGTAACAGTCAAATAAATCAATTTACCAATCAACCTCCTGAATTTTTTATGATCAGCAAACACAGAAGAGGAATCATCATCCCAATTCACATTGGGATCAAGAGGAGTATCCGCAGGTCTTGCTCCAAGCATACGAGTCTCCTGCAGAATATCAAGAACATACTTTCTCTGAGAAAGCACCAGGGCATTAGAGTTTCTAGAGACCTCTATGCCAAGAAAATACTGAAGTCTGCCCAAATCTTTGGTAGCAAAGTGCTTGCCCAGATGCTCTTTGGTAGCCTGAATACCAAGAGAGTCGCTGCCAGAAATAATAATGTCATCAACATATACAATCAGAACAGTAATACCTGCTGCAGTCTTTTTTGTGAACAAAGAGTGGTCAACCTGTGACCTCAGAAAACCAAAATCAATCATGATCCTGCTCAACTTATCAAACCAGGCACGAGGACTCTGCTTGAGCCCATAGATAGACTTCTTAAGCCTGCATACTTTGTGAGACTCCCCCTGAGCAACAAACCCAGGAGGTTGCTCCATATACACCTCTTCCTGCAAGTCACCATACAGAAAAGCATTTTTCACATCAAGTTGCAGAAGAGGTCAGTTCAGATTCACAGCAACAGATAGGAGAATCCTGACAGAGTTAAGGCGAGCAACAGGAGAAAAAGTCTCAAAATAATCAATGCCATATGTCTGAGTATAGCCCTTTGCAACTAACCGTTCTTTCAACCTCTCAACCGTACCATCAGGTTGATATTTTACGACATATACCCACCTGCAGCCCACAGGCTTACACTGAGGAGGTGGATCCACCAGCTCCCAAGTGTCTCTGTCAGTAAGAGCAATCATTTCTTCTTTCATAGCAGATGTCCAAGCAGTACTTTTCGATGCATCCTGAACATTCTTAGGTACAGCCACAGCAGATAAAGCATATACAAAATTGCTAGATTGAGTATTCAGATGAACAGTAGATACAAACTGAGCAATGCTATGAGAAGTGCAGGAACGAGTACCCTTTCTGAGTGCAATAGGTATGTCAAGGTCAGAGTGTACCTCAGGTGCAGCAGAACCTTCTGGAGGAGAAGATTGGTTGTCTTGGGGGGGTACTTGTGTAGAAGGTGCTCTATTCCTGCCAGTGTTTTAAAAATCGCCCTAGGCGGCCGCTTAAGCGTCACAAGGTGCTGGACGATTAAATTGTACTATAAGCGGCGCTTAAGTAAATTTGAGAAAAGCGGTCGCTTTTTGCCCGCTTTTTCCCGCTTTTTTCCCACTTTTGCCCCGTTTTTTTCAGAAAAACTGTTGTAAGCATATAACATTAAGTACATTATATGCCATGTTTAGTATTGACTATAATATATTAAATTAGCATACATTAAATGTTCTATGATATACTTAGTTCTAATTTAGAATGCATACTTTGTATGTAAGCTGTAATGATATGGTACTTTTGTGATGTATCCAAATGAATTATAGGTAACTATTATCTAATTTAGAATGCATACTTTGATTAAATGTACTGCTGTAATGTATGACTATTTGATGATGTGCAAATGTAACAATATGTTTGTTAGCTAGCTATGATAGGTCTATTATTTACTGTTTAGCTATGTAAACATGATACAAAATTGTTGTTTCATCTTGTATATACACTTATTATTTTATGTGTAGGCTGCTTTATCTATGACAAGTATATTGTTTACTATATTATATATATACAATCGTTGTTGTATAGTTGTATTCTAAACTATTTGGGTGTTTTATATTGTCTTGTACAATGTTTAGATATGTATAAAAATTTCAAAAATATAGTAATTATATACATATGTATGTAATTTTGCATAAAAATTTATAGGAATTGGAAATCCGCTTTTCTAAAAAGCGCCCGCTTAATCGCCCGCCTGGCGATTAATCGGCTACAAGGTCCCGTCTGCACGCTTCCCGCTTTTTAAAACCTTGATTCCTGCGCTGATAAACAATAAGTGGAGGATCTTTATTTTCAGCAGTCACAGTGTCAGTAAGGTCAGGCACATAGTCAGAAATAACAGGCAAAGGATGTTTGTCTGCAAGAATGTCCGTCTGCAAACTATCTCCTACTGAAGAATAATACGGTGTATCTTCAAGAAAGACAACATCACTACTAGTAAACCATTTCCTGGTACTGGGATTATAACACCGGTAACCCTTTTGAGTTCTAGAATAGCCCAGAAAAATACATTTAGCAGCTCGAGGAGACAACTTATCAGAAGTGGGTCCAAGTAATCTGACAAAGCAGGTACACCCAAAAATTCTAGGAGGCATAGCAAACAAAGAAGTTTCAGGTTGTAGAACCTGTATAGGAATCTTATTTCCAATAACAGACGATGGCATCCTATTAATCAAAAAACACACAGTCAGAAGAGCCTCAGGCCAATAATAGCGGGGCACATGAGAATGCATCATGATAGTCCTGGTGACTTCTAATAAGTGTCTATTTTTCCGCTCAACGACACCATTTTGTTGTGGAGTATAGGCACATGAAGTCTGGTGGAGCGTACCAACAGATTTATAGAAAACCGCCACTTCTTGCTTAACAAATTCTAAAGCATTATTGGTGCGGAAAACTTTAACAGGCAAACCAAACTGCGTTTTTATTTCAGCAAAAAATTACTTGATAGTAGACAGCACTTCAGACCTACTTTTTACTAGAAACAACCAAGTAGTTCTAGAAAAGTCATCAATAAATACTTGTAACCAGACAAACTCAGTACATGGCATGGACCCCATACATCAGAGTGAACTAAATCAAAAGTATTTTTACTGCTCACAGTACTACGTCTAGGATACACAGTACGAGTTTGTTTTCCCAGCTGACACGATTCACACTGAAAATTACAACTGCCAATATCTGAAACTAAATGGCGTAGCTTCTCTGACGATGGATGTCCCAGCCTGTAGTGCCACTGCAGTTCAGAAACAGAAGCCGATAAAGCAGATACCACAAGTAATATAGTCCATCAGTACCTTCATACCCCCCACCAATCTTCGTCCTCGTGCGAAGGTCCTGAAAAACACATGACCCAGGAACAAATGTCAGCCTACAGTTCAAACTTCGTAAAATTTTGCTGACGGATAATAAGTTCAGAGGAAATCTAGGCACATATAAGGCAGACTTGAGCCAAAACTGAGAAACAATATCACCGACTCCAAAGACCGAAGACTTTGATCCATCAGCAAGCATAACAGAAGTTACGGGCAGGTTTAGATAGAGTTTTAAACAGAGATCTATTGCCAGATATATGTGCAGAGGCACCAGAATCTATCACCCATTTAGTATTACCAGAAGTAGAAGGTGAGGAGGAACTCAGGAATGCAGTATCATAACCAGAGTATGCAGCATGTGCTCCACTAGTAGAAGCAGCAGGCGAAGAGCCAGCACGCTCAAGAAGGAGGCGTTCCACCTCAGCACGAATGTAGTCTGCGGTCACTCCCGCAGTCTCTGGCTCAGGCGTCGGAGTAACACCCTCATAAGCAGTAGACGATGAATCTGCAGCAGCAATGGCCCAAGCTGGTTTACCATACTTTTCCCATCACTTTTCTTCAATATGATTAAACCGGCCACAGAAGGAACACACGCGCTGTCCTTGCTGAGGACGTGCAGCAGCAGAAGATGGGGCAACCGAAGGGGTTCCTCGTCCAGCAACAGGTCCACGTCCCCGTCCTGTACCCAGGGGAGGACGGCCAACAGTGGAACGGCCACGGCCACGCCCGGCCCAAGCAGCCAGGGCAGTCGAATCTCCAGTCTCAGTATGAGGAGGCGGTGTCGAAGAAGGCACTGGAGACTCTGGTAGGCACCCTGCAGAGTAGGGAGCGGATCACTCGCCAAGATCTGATCCACAACACCAGTATAGGACTCTGGCAAGCCACTCAGAAACTGTATCAGTTGTAGTTCCGCCCGTTGTTTCTGCATAGTCGCCAGATCAGTAGACAGCGGGTGATAAGTCTCCAACTCACCCCACAGGCCAGTGAAGGTGGAGAAAGTAGTATGAGATGTCAGATCCCGTGAATTGGAGTCGCCCCAGTTGCTTGGTTATGTCGAAGACCTTCTTGGGATTCTGACTGTGAGAGTAGGTACCGGCGAGCTGATCCCACATCTACTTCGCCGTAGGCAGCCGAAGTAAAGTGACACTGATCTTCTCAACTGCGCTGTTGAGAATCCATGTCATGACAGTCGAGTCCTCACGGACCCAATCATCAAAAGCTTGGACGTCCTTGGCATTCGCATGCTCTGCAGGCTAAGGCGGACCAGTGCGAATCAGATGAGAGTACTTCCCTTGTGATTTGGCATATATCACAAAAGAGCACACCCAAAGCCGGTAGTTGCGCCCGTCAAGTTTAACAGTGGTAACTTGACGGCACGAGTCTCGCCAGAGGTCATCTCCAGAAGACGCCATGAGGACAGGCAGGAAGGCAGGCACAGGCAGGCAGGTACAGGAACGAGACGGACTAAGCCGTCAGACAGGTAGACGCAGGCACAAAATTACCACGGACCTCTCACATACGAACTACGTCAAAGCGTAGCAGGAAACCCAGAGGCTGAAGCCTACACAGGCAGGCAGGCACCGACGAACACGAACTGAAAGTTGTCCCTCAAACGAACAAGTCGCCGATCTCCCCCCGAAGACGAAGCTAGTCCAGATCTACAAGCGGCTCAGTGGTCCCGTAGAAGACGGCCACCCGGCAGTGCACCACCTACTGTGCGAACAACAACCAAAAAATTGGTGATGTTGCTCAAGCACTAGCGGCACACCAAGTCAGGAGGCTAGACGGAACCACGAGCGGCGGGCGGCCCCTACGTGGGCGGCCCTGTCAGCGGCGGCACTTGCTACCCCAGCGGCGCTAGGCGGGGGCGGGGGCGGCGGCCAGCAGTGCAGCCGGCGGCTGCTGCTGCGTCGCACGCACGTGAGCAGGGCGGCGGAGGGAGGGGTTGTGGCGCGGCGGGGGGGGGGGGGGGGGGGGGGGCTGAGAGGAGAGAGAGGGGAGGGAGGGAGGGAGAGACGGCTAGGTTTCAACGTGCTCTGATGCCATGTGACAGAGTCAGGGTTTTCAGAAAGCTCAGAGTTGCACAATGTGTGCACCCTCATATATATAATACTGAAAGAATTACAGAGAGGTCCATATATAAAAGAGAAATAACAAAACAAATAAGAGGCTATGTAAAACAGGAAATATATAATGTAACAAAGACAATCCTAGATGTTGGTGTAACATCCTAAGTCAAGATCTTATATGAGAAGATTAATGGAGACATGATGCATGGAGTGACATAGCTTCACCTTGGGAATAGATTGTAAGTGCGAAATGGGGTGGTTACAACGATCAACCACAAAAATGTAAATTGGAAATCTATAACTTAGTTACGAGGTATAGCGTTATACATCAGGCTTTAGATTGATGGATTTTGAGGACGAAATCCTCTTTAAGGACGAAGTTTTGTAACACACCTAAATCAAGGTTCATATTTTAACTCATACTTTACCTAAACCATTATCCGATTAGGATAATATTAAGTTGCTTTCCCCTTGATTTGAAATATCTTAGGGGTAATTATAGTCAAATAACATATTTTAGTTAAAAAAATCCTTTACATATAAGATATTAGGACGACATAGCCAACCTAATTTGATAACAGATTTCAGTATATGAATACACTAAATAATGCATTTGACTCCAATTTGACCCTCTAGAATCTTATAGGATTAAAAATATAAGAGATTGATTTAATAAGAAATAGTTTATCACCATTTATTGATTAGGAGGAATAGATACTATAGAGATATGTGTTTTCTTGAGTGTCATGTGCTTAGCATGTGCTCCACTTATTCTTTTTCTTATGTTGTTTAGTCCCATATGGGTTGCTTCTAAGTCAGTCTCTTTTTCTGTTTGCTATATAAGAGACTACTATGTACACTGTTTTATTCATTCAATAAACAACAATTCTCCACTTTACATGGTATCAAGAGCAGGCCTCTATTTTCCCCCACCCTAATTTTCCCACCCATGACCTAACCCCCCCCCAGTCGCCCCCCCCCCCCCGCCGGCGGCAGCCTTGCTCCTGCCCGCTCCGCTTCACCTCTCCTCTCCTCCCTCCCCTCACCCTAACCCTACCTAACCGCCGCCTCCCCCCCCCACTAGCAGCCGCCCGCCACCCAACCCCCCCTCCCTGTCGTCGCTGCTTACAGCAGCGAACACCACCACCACCGGCCTCCACCACCACCCAACGCCCTCTCCTCCTCTCCTCCTCTATCCCTTCTACCCATCCATACCCTCTTCCACCATATCCTCCACCACAAACAATTTCTAAACTCCTACGTAAGGCCTGAACACTTTCTAACTTTTTACGTCTACGACCGAGCTTCCGTCGGTTCTTGTTCGGGTGTCCGCTGGCCATCTAAGTTGAGAGTCTTCTTTGTCCGTTGGTTTTTCTGCCTGCGCCTCATGGTGGAACGTTAAATTTCTTCCCATGCAGGCGTAGGTTTCTATGCATATTATGCTCGTTTTCGGGTTCTTCTGATCTGCTACGTCAGATCCATGCTGCCTCTGCCCGTTTCGGGTTCTTATGCTCTGCCCATTAAGGGTCTCTACTGCTACTTCTACGGCATTGACGTCTACTGCTGCCATGGCCTACTCTGAGCCCCCCAGATCTCTGTGTGTCACTACTGTGAAACTCGACGGCGGCTCTAACTACCATCTCTGGTCGGCGTCATTTGTTCTCTATGTCAAGGCACAGGGTCGGTATCACCATCTTACGGCCAATCCTCCTGCTGCTCCTACAGCGGATTCTGATGACAAGACTACACAAAGCTACATCCAGTGGTCCAAGGATGATTCGGGCGTCATGTCTTGGATCCTCAACAGCTCTGAGCCCCGGATCAGTCAGTCTCTTCTCTGCCACATCATGATGCCAAGGCGATGTGGGATCATTTGGCACATGTGTACTCACATCAGGAGAATCCAAAGCGGGTCTTCGAAATCTTCAAACAGCTCACCAAGAAGGAGTTCTCCACTGACATGTCTATTAACGATTTCTATAATCAATGCTCCGCTTTGTGGAATGAATATGAATTGTATCACCCTCTCACTACTGATATCAAGATTGCCCAGAAGCAAAGAAATGAGCTTCAACTTGTGCATTTTCTGGCTGCCCTCCCTGCCTCCTTCTCGGGGGTTGTTGATCAAATTCTGTCAAGCGATCCGCTACCCACAGTTCGTGATGTCCTCAAAAGAGTTCAGAGACTGCCTTCTCTGAATCCCACACCTGCTCCTGAGCATCCTGCACTAGTTGCGCACTCTACTGACTCTAGTCGTGGCCGTGGCCGTGGCCGTGGCCGTGGTCGCGGTCGCGGTGGACGACCTCCTACTTCTGGCGGCCGCGGATCTTCTACACCAGGTCGGGGTACTTCTCAAGGCCCTCGTCACTGCAACTGGTGTGGTCGTGACAATCACACTGAGGACCGATGCTGGATCAAGCACGGTAAACCTGCTTGGGCTAACCAAACCGTTGATGATGCTGCCGTTGCTGACTCTCCTGCTGAAATATCACCTGCACCGACCAACACTGACTGGCTACGCTCAGAGTTCGAGAAAATGTTTCAAGAGCGCCTTGTACAGCTACCCTCTACATCAGGCTCATCTGCCATGCTCACCTCCTCATCTTCTGGTAACAAACAGTGGTGCATCGACTCAAGTGCTTCCACTCATATGACTGGTGCTCTTCATTTATTTTCAAAACTTAGTACAACAACTCTGATATCATCTGTCACTGTTGCAAATGGATCTAAAACTATTGTCCACGGCACCGGCACAGTTCCCCTTTCACGAAAATTGCATCTGAATTCAGTTTTATACATTCCGAAATTTCTTGTTAATTTTCTTTCAGTCAGCAAAATGATTAAACAACTGAACTGCTCTGTCAAATTTGACCCCTCTGGTTGTATTGGGAAGGATCTCCGCACGAAGACGAGGATTGGTTCGGGCCGTGAAGGACCTGATGGGCTATATTACCTGGATGGACCACCTGCTCCTAAGGCGATGATTTCTACCTCTGTGACAGGTCTACTGTTGCATGTTCGGCTTGGCCATCCATCTGTGGCAAAATTGAAGCATCTTTTTCCCCACTTATCAGGCGATAGTTTTTCCTGTGAAACATGTGTTATGGGCAAACATTCTAGATCTGTTTTTCCTGCTAAAAAGGTTATTTCTTCTAAAGAAATTTTTGAATTAGTACATGCGGATATTTGGGGACCATGTTCTGTGCCTAGTCATTCTGCTGTGAAATACTTTCTGACTTTCATTGATGACTATTCTCGTACAACTTGGTTGTTTCTGCTCAAAGGTTGAAATACTGTGTTAGATTGCATTCGCACTTTCTTTGCTGAAATTAAAACACAATTTGGTCGACCTATTAAAACCCTTCGCACAGACAATGCACTTGAATTTATGCAACAAGCTGTTACTTCTTTTTGTATGTCCCAAGGAACTATCCATCAGACTACTTGCCCATACACCCCACACAACAAAATGGCGTAGCGGAACGGAAGAACCGACACCTTCTTGAGGTTGCTCGCACCCTCCTCATTCATTATAAAGTACCTCATTGTTTTTGGCCTGATGTTGTTTCCACCGCATGCTACCTTATCAATCGCATGCCATCTTTTGTTTTGAAAAATCAAGTTCCGTACGCCCTTTTATTTCCTGATAAACCTCTGTTCTCTGTGCCGCCTCGTATCTTTCGGTGTACATGTTTTGTGAAAAATCTTCGCCCCGGTCTCACCAAGTTAGATGCTCGTTCTGTGAAATGTGTGTTTTTAGGGTACTCTCGCACTCAGAAAGGCTACCGCTGTTTTGATCCAGTTACGAAACATTGGTATGTTAGTGCGGATGTGATATTCTTTGAACATATGCCCTATTACTCTGCTACCGGGGAACACCTGACTGCTGATATTTTGGCTACCACTCCACTACCGTTGGTAGAAGATATGTCTCCTGCTACTATGACTCAGGAACGACCTCTACAAGTATACAAGCGAAGACAGAAGCCCGTCACTGCCTCGGCCGAACCAACTCCTCCGTCTGCGGATGATCCACCACCGACTGAGGTACTTTCTGACTTGGATATTCCTATTAGTTTACGGAAGGGTGTTCGTTCTTGTACTCAGCATCCTATTAGTCGTTTCTGCTCATCTGCCAATCTCAGTGATAGCTTTGCCTATTTTACATCTGCTTTATCTGTTGTGACTATTCCTAAAACCGCCGATGAGGCGCTTCGTCATCCTGCCTGGAAACATGCTATGGAACAGGAAATGCAAGCTCTGAATGACCAACATACCTGGGATCTGGTTGACCGACCATCTTCCTGCCATTCTGTGGGTTGTCGCTGGATCTTCACCATTAAATATCAGCCAGATGGTACCATTGAACGTCTGAAAGCTCGTCTCGTGGCAAAAGGATATACCCAGACCTACGGAGTTGATTATTTTGAAACTTTTTCTCCAGTAGCTCGTCTCAATTCTGTTCGCATTCTGATATCTGTTGCGGTAAATAAAGACTGGCCTCTTTTCCAACATGATGTGAAAAACGCTTTTTATATGACGATCTACAGGAGGATGTCTACATGGAGCAACCCCCCGGATTTGTTGCTCAGGGGGAGTCTGCTTCAAAAATCTGTAAGCTTCGCAAGGCGGTATATGGCTTAAAACAAAGCCCACGAGCATGGTTTGGCAAACTCAGTAAAATCTTACTTTCTTTTGGCTTTCGACGGTCGCAGGCTGATCACTCTGTTTTATACGAAAAACTACAGCAGGGCTTGTTATTCTCATTGTGTACGTTGATGACATTATCTTATCTGGCAGCGATAATGCAGGGATTCAAGCAACCAAAAACTATCTAGCACAACATTTTATCACTAAGGATCTTGGTAAATTACGATACTTTCTGGGAATTGAGGTTGCTAGATCTTCTGCAGGATTGTGCCTATCACAGCGGAAATATGTTCTGGATTTGTTGCAAGAGACAGGCATGTTAGGCTGCAAGCCAGCCAACACACCCCTGGATCCCAATATGGATTGGGACAGTGAATCTTCTCCTCCATATGTTGACCGACACCAGTTCAGGAGACTAGTAGGCAAACTTATCTACCTGACTGTCACTAGAGTTGATTTAGCTGCTGCTGTTGGGTTTGTTAGTCGGTATCTTGATAAACCACGGCAATGTCACTGGGATGCTATCTGTCACATTCTTCGATATCTCAAAAGTGCTCCTGGGAAAGGTCTATTATACAAGAAACATGGCCATTGTGATTTATCTGGTTTTTCTGACTCTGATTATGCAGGAAGTAGATCTGATAGAAAATCCACATCTGGATATTGTACCTTTGTGGGGGGAAATCTGGTTACATGGCGCAGTAAAAAGAAAACGGTTGTTGCACGATCTAGTGCTGAGGCAGAATATAGAGCGATGGCTCATACTACATGTGAGCTCCTATGGGTCCGCAATCTTCTGAAGGAGTTTGACATCTCTCCGTCTAGCCCCATCCCTATGTTCTGTGATAATAAGGCATCTATTTTTATTGCGAGCAACCCTACATTTCATGAAAGAACCAAACATATTGAAGTCGACTGCCACTTTGTACGAGAAAAGGTTATGTCTGGCCAGATCCACACTCCATATATCAGCACGGAGAAACAACTTGCAGATATCTTCACCAAGGTGCTACCCAAAAATCGCTTTCAGACGTTGATTGACAAGTTGGGCCTCTTCGACATCTACGCTCCAGCTTGAGGGGGAGTATAGAGATATGTGTTTTCTTGAGCGTCATGTGCTTGGCATGTGCTCCACTTATTCTTTTTCTTATGTTGTTTAGTCACATATGGGTTGCTTCTAAGTCAGTCTCTTTTTCTGTTTGCTATATAAGAGACTACTATGTACACTGTTTTATTCATTCAATAAACAACAATTCTCCACATTACAGATACAATTAACAAATGAACAATGAATTAAAATGCATAACGTTTTCAAAGGAGAAATTTATGTTAAAATTGGATTATGAACATTTTAATTAGCCTATAGGTCAATTTTCATATCACTTGGATTTCCTTTGACCATTAATTTACATTATACAACTGGTAGCACTTAAATTTACATTTAAATGCTATTCATTCACCAATATTAACTAGGTCCATTTAATTTTACTCCAAGAGCGTTACTTTCCTCTTCCTCACTCTGAACCCCAACGCGGAATTCATCGCCTACATCTTCTCCTTTCGCGCAAGCGGAAGACTTGGTCACCCCTCCGGTAAGCGACGATCGAATCTTCACCTCTATGTACCTATCCTCTTCCCTTCCAGAGTATCTGTCTTCATCTCCCTTAAACCCTAGTTGTCGTCGACGATCCTTACAAGCACATGTCGCACCTAGAGAGGATAGGAGATGTTGTTGCGTCTACCAAGCACGGCGGCGCCTTCTCTTTGTGCCATTTGGTCCGCCACTGCCACCCATCACCTTGCATCGTGAGCCCTAACAGCGGAAATCGCCGCCTAGAATGATGGTGGTTGGTGGAGGCTAGTACATCAACCATGATCATCGGAGCAGATTTCCTTTCTTCACCCTCACGCGACATCGACCTGCACGACAATCTTCTCTGCCGCCATGCTTTCTCCCACCTTGTTCTGCCGACCACAGACTTAGACAACCCCGACGAGCTCTGGTAGCAACTGCATGATCGTTTCCCTTCCTTCTCCTGTTCTTCATCCACTCTTCCTACTTCCTCATCCTTTCATTCCGCCTCTTCTCCAGACTCGTATTAAGGACAGAGTACAACCAGTTTACCGATTGCGATCATCTGTTCTTGCAAACAACGTTTGCTCATTTAAACTTGAACGACTGGGTGACGGAATGTTACAGCCATACTACCTATACAACCTCCTATGGTCTTTGAAGCCTTGGAGCTATATTCTAATAACCCTAAGTAATAGAGAAGCCATATATAAGCAGAGTTCATTCATTGTCTTGCTCAATAGATTGACCACCCCAAGATCCATAATGCTATGACGATTGTAGGTCAACCCCACTTCTCTTGAGATTTGATTCATCATTATACAATTAATTAGATAAAGGCTAATAATAATTTAGATAATCAGTTAAACAGAAAGGTAATGTAGATAGTACAAGAATGATTTGAAGCCTTAAACTTGTTAAACAAGCTACATAGTCAACAAACAATATCAACCATATCCCATTGTAATTGTTTATACATAGATGAATGAATAGTGGAACCTAGTAGGTACATAACCTAAACTATTGTCTTAGAAAAAGCTTATGAGAATATATCTATATTATCGATGGTCATAGTAATCAATAAGAATACTTAATTGTTTGATTTAAAGAATCATATTAAATTTATAAATAGTTAGTTGGTGTATATATAAAAGTATGTAATAAGTTGTAATACTTGAATCTATAGAAAATGAGAGGACACATAACATAATATAAGAATAAATGATAGTTAGTATTTGTTGAGTATTAACTATATATGTTTACTCAATAACATATTTCTATCAGTAAATAAAAAGTACTAAAAAGTCAGTGATTAACATTATTCATGTTCTAAATGCCAATGTCATTATTATCAAGGATTAGACATCCTAGATTTATGGATTTTAAAAGAAAAAATGCATCAAGGAAGTATGTCTATCCATATTGGTCTTTTCCAAATAAATTGGAAAATGACAAAAGATACATATAAGAATGTTTTTTATAAATATATTAAAGACCTTGAAGTACTTAAACTTATGTAGTAAAAGACAATGTTAGAAAGAGAATAAGGTCATTGCAATAAGAATGGTTATTGAGAAAAGGATCACCATTATAAATATTGACAAAGTAAAACTTGAATCATCAACATATATATCTTTATGTAATAATTACACACATATGTCGGTGTCCCGAAATCCTAACTTGACATTATGTGACCGACTAGGTCTAGATGTACTTTCAATCGCAAATGGGTGATTGTAGACTAATGTGTATAAAATACCTTTACGTTGAGAAGGACGAAGTGTGAAGTTCACCCCCAGAGATGGGGTTAGTCTTAAAGATCAGGTATGTGCAATCCCTATTTACATTTGAGCATGAAATTGATAATAACCCCTTTTCCCATAATGAGGCATCTTTGTACATTCTCCTTCTTGACACCATTTTTATACTCCATGAGCTATAATGCTTTTATTGCTTCTGAAATGTGGAAATATCTTTGGTTGTTGGGTTTATTATCCATTTTGACATCTTTACATTGTTGAATATGTTGTTCATGGAATCATTTCACCTTGCCATATTATATCGCATGCTTGTTATTAGACTAGTAATCTAAAGTATCGTAACTTTTGTACAACCATAAACTGTGTATATATTGGGTATCGGGGTTTCACTTCCCCTTCCCCTTCCGCTTAGGGTATCGGGGTTCTACTCCCTCTTATCCTTGGAGGATTGGGGTTTTACTCCCCTTGCTCCCTGGCTCGAGATCCTATGGTGTCTCGGACCTAAAATAGATTCACTTAGTCTAATATGCATGCACATTTTATTATTGTTGTGATTTATTAGACAAGATCTTTGAATGATTACATTATTCTCATAAATTATATTGCCTCATTCTTTTGTTATACCTTTGACTTATATCTTTTTGAACTTACCTACATGATATAAGCCCCTATCTTATTGGAAGCATCCCTTTTCTTCTTACACCTCTATTAATGCTCAAATATGTTTATTATGCACATACTAAGTAGTTTACTAACCCATACTTTATGTATCTCTTTTTGGGTATTGTCCCAAACCACCCTGGTGTAGGTATCCTAGAGGACAATGACTGTGAAGATAATTTATGAGAATTTAGAGTTGAGGATAGCTTGAGATGGCCAGGTTGCCATCTAGAATTGGTTCGATGTACAACTAAATGTATCATTTTCCTTATGAGTACCACTTTTAAGGTGAGGAACAATTGTATATAGAACATCTTGTAATTTTGTTGATAGTTATAATTCCGCTGCTCATTAATCATTTTACTCTGTATCACATACCATTTGAGAAATAAATACTTCATTCCCTTCATACATTTTGGTATATTTTGAAATTGGTTGGTTTCATTCCTCTTATTATAAGGAGTGGATCTCCTCATCCCACTTTTTATAATATGGTATCAGAGCCAAAAGCAGTCGGTAATCTAACTATTTCAAGATATCCTCTCTCGTTCCTTAATCAAGAAATTAAGTGACCCAATATAGGTTGTTACTATATCTATTCCTGAGTCGTGGAATGCCAATTAGGGTTTCAATCCATGTCCAATTTGGTGACTTCCACTTCCAAGCCACCATTGTGGTTGAGGCTTAGTTTGTGGGTAACCCTAGTTGCCCTTACCTTCTCTATTGAGGTAGATTTTTCCTTACATAAGTTTGAATCTTCTAGTGTTTAGTTTCTATCTCCCGATTTATGGGAATTCAGGTCAAATACTATAAAGGATAGGCTGACCTAAATACACATAGCCAAGTTTAATCCTAGTTCTCAACTTCAAGCCTTATCTTTGTTAGCTTTTTGAAAATTCTTGACTATGCCCACATTAAAGACCGAGCATGCACACCTTCAAGCCTTATCTTTGTTAGCTTTCTGAAAATTCTTGGACTATGCCCACTTTAAAGACTGAGCATGCATAGACAACAAACCTTGATTCATGACATAAGTTTGAGTTATGATGTTTCCCGTTAAGTTATAACCCAGATTGTTCCATTATGATACGGTAGACCTTACTCTCAATATCGAGTTTCCTTAACATAGCTTTGCCCAAAGGTATATGTCTAGGGATGGGTACTATCATGTTGAGCTTCAAAGGCCTCGTATACAAAGATAGGTTGCTTTTAGTTCATATTCTTAAGGATTCACCTCTCTCATATCCATTTTGTAATTAGTATACCTAGTAATTAAGATGATGAGTCTTTAGTCCACATAGATTGTGATGGAGTGACTTTTGAGATTCTTGGATATCCAATGAGGTAATCTAATTCATAAGTTTGAGAATAGATGGTCGTTAATGTGATGATGTTCAAAAGTTTCTACAAGAAGTTATAAGCATTTGATGTCGTGAGATATTGGTGTATAACAAGAATAGAACTAAGTTCTTATTCAATGGATTGTCTCTCTCGTATTATAAGGTTGAGGCGTGAACAAGTTTTGACTACATAAATTAACTCAACAGACAAGAGATGGAAATAATGGAAACGATCAGGCCGTACCCAAATGACTCCTTTCTGGGAACCACTTGGAGAGCATGGAGCCGGTAACGAACATCTTTCACATATCCACGATTAGTGATCGTGGGGGGCAGTTGTTTTTGACGTGGAAGAGATAACCTACGACTTTGGATCCCTTACTCGTGTAATACGAAACTGAGTACTACGACAACTCCCTCTCCATTGTCTCTCCACCATAAGTTGAAGGAGTTCGACGAAGGAGTTACAAACGCACACAAGGAGCCTAGAAGAGATAGAAGGAAGAGCAGGGGTGAGTGATGTAGAAACACCGCAAGTCTGGAGAACTTCCTCACAGAGACAGTGTTGTGCGGAACAACCGAGTCTCACACCGAGTTGATCTGATTGCGACACCGCGGTGATCCAAGAAAGCCAACCAGGAAGAAGTGCAACCATCCATGAAGACCGACAGCGCGCAGCAGAAGCAGTCGATTCCCTTGGTCATGAAGAACCATGAGGAGAATCCAGAGATCGGCTTCCAGGTCTCGCTGCAGTGGAAGCATACCGGCGGCGCTCACAAACACCTGGAACAGAGTGCAGCGGAAGCTCTAGGCAGAAAACACACTCCTCGTACAAGAGGCACCCGGAGACGGGGAGAGTAGAGCTGCCACGGCGGTGGCCTTTTTCCAAGAGAAGGCGCACACAAGCGGGCTTCGAGGAGGAGACGCAGCTGCGGCAGCATCTTGAGAGGACGGCGCGTAGAGGGATGAAGCTCGGAACTGTTTACGGCATCACGAAGCTGATGGAGGCCTTCGGATCTAACTAGGAGCTCTCTAGGGCGGCTGCCTCCTCACCGGAGCTTTCCCAGCTGCGGCGGCCAGTTCCACAGAAGAATGGAGCCCCGCTGGGGACTCACGAACAAGGAACGAATGAGAGAAGAGGACGGCCCAAGTCAGCCCTGAACCGGCCGGCTTAGTGTGGGCAGGGGGAGAAGTGAGCCGCGCCCAAAACAGGACACGTGGCTGCCTTGGATTTGCCAGAAGAGGTAATTATCTCAGAAAACATTCAGATCTTGTATAATTCATAGAAATTAGCTCGAGCATCAGAAAAATAAGTATAATATACCAAAATTCTCAAACAAATGTGTAGAACACAATAGAATGATAATATCAGCCTTTTGATACCTAAATATCAGTGATATCATGTAATTAGTGAAATGCTTTTTTAATAGATAATAAATACCAAATGATGATATAAAATTATGGAAAAATGTCAGTAAGTCTATAATCATGTTTATAGTGCATATGATGTCAGATATGGTCATGTTGATGCATGAAAGCATATAATTTGATTAATATGGCTAATTAGGGCTAATAACACTAAAGATAATGCAACTAATACATAGATGCTCAATAAATGATAGAAATTACAGAGTAAGTTCATATTAGTATATGGAACCTCAGTTTTAATTATGTGATCAATTTTATACACGAAATGCATGTTATATGAAGTTGACCTTTAATACATGGTTTAAGATCCTAAATTAGGTTAATGATGTAACCTAGGGTTAATGTATGCACAAAATGACATGGAAGCTAATGATTCAGATAAGAACCATAATCTAGAGAATGACATCAGTAAGATAAATATAAGACAAGAATGCAAGTAATGATGAGAATATCCTAATGAGATAAGTAAACCCTAAAATGGACATAACTAGGGTTAAGATGAGATGTAAGATGATGAGAACCTGATGGTGATATGTAATCTTGTCTTAATCAGGGTTGACCAAGGATATAGATGACATGAGGAATATGTGATTAGGATATCTCTTTGGAAGGTACGCCATTACCTCTTGCTTGGCTTATTATACATTATGCTTGTGTTATATGGTAGTAAAGACATGGCATATGGTATTGATTGAAATGATTGTTCTTGCATGATATGTTGTTTGATTTTTTGTACTTATGGCTATGAACACATGAAACATAATATATATGTTCCATTATATGAAAGCACTATATCTCTTTGGTAAGCATAGTGCTAGTGAGTGATCTATCTCTTTGGTAAGCAGATCACATGTACAATGATCTATCTCTTTGATAAGCAGATCATAAGGCCTAAATGCATCTATCCCATTAGTAGGCAGATGCACGAGCATATAATGGAAAATGTGCCTAAAATATGTGTTCTCTTATGTTAATGAACATCTTTGTGCAAGTATATGTTTTTTCTTATATTTCTTTATAACTGTCAAGTATTAGTTTTATCTTATTGCCAAGATATGATGAGAGGTATATAAAAGATATGTAGGCGTACTCAGTACAATATTCTTGAATATTGTGCTGACGTGTACCACATGTAATCTTTTGTTTAGGTTGTGGTTATGCTCTTGAAGAACCAGGATAGTTGAGAGTTGTGTGGCGAGCTGATGTACGGGTGGACCTGTTGTCTTAAGATCCTGTAGTTTAGTGGTAGTACATGTATATGTTAAAGTTTGTTGTTCAATATGTAATATCAAATGTCGTAACAATTCATGTTGTAATTATATGTTGAATGGTGAACATGTGTTGTATGGTTTTATTAGTGTTCATGTACATGTGCTACTGATTGTTTCCTTTTGACTTCCTCTGATTTTCTTCTTCTTAGCCTTATGTGGGATGTTTAAATTGGGATTCTCGCTAAGGTGAGGGTTTAAATTTGGACGTCACACATCAGATTAAGTTTTAGAAAATTCGGGGACGTCACAGGTGGTATCAGAGCATGAACAATAGCAAAGCCTGACATTTGCTCATTATGCAACTCAAACTAAGAACCTTAAACTTAAAATAAACCTTTAGGGTTAGATTAGTTGTCTTTTAGAGACTAGATCTGACATAGCCTCTAGGTTAGCACCTAGATGTCTGAGAACTAGGTATAGACTAGTGCTTGTTGAGTAGCAAGTCCTTAGATGTCGTTCTTTCCTTGTAGTGCAGCGGCATGGGACGTTGTACTATTTGGAAATGACGTGCATCAAGGGAAGAGAAACCCTAGACATATTGTGCACGTTGTCTAGAGTAGCTACACTAGTCTACCCCTTGTTCTCACCCTTTTCACTAGTTTTCATGACACTGTACTCTCTACTGTGTGTGGGACACTCGTTTTCAGGATTTGGTTTTTTATTCCAAATGGATCGAACCTAGCTAGTTTTCTCTTACGCTTGTTTTATCGGAGAAAAACTATATAATATTTTATTATGTATATGTATTCAAACATGTGTCCCCACGCATGTATGTGTAGAAGGTGATCATACAACCTAAGTGAAAGTGAATGACATCAGTCTAGAAGAGAGTGTAGTTCTAGATTAGATGTCTAGAGCCTTGTTGGAATATATGTGATAGATGAAATAGATGAAATAAGTTTTGATGACATGATATAAGTCTTATATAGAAGACATAAGATTGTTATGATGATATATGTTTGTCTTTGAGGACTTAAGTTCACTTTTGAGGATGCAAGATAAGTTTTGATGATGCAAGTAAATAGGCTTTTATGAGATAAGATATGTTAAGATGAGACAAGATGTGAGTCAGCATGAGCCTCAATCTCTTTTACGAAGGAGGACCTCTAGTGTTAGGACCAGTTTCAGGGTTAACTCCAGTGAGAGTGAGACCCAGAGGGAGAAGGTCAGAGAACCTAGACTCCAAGATATGAGAAATATGAGATTTATGCGATATGATATGTCCTAAACTAGAATACTCTTGATTGATTGAGTTGAGTCGCTTTATGCATGATTCCAATAGTCTTGTTGAACCCTAGACGTCCTTGGAAGGACCAAACCCTAGAGACAAAGAGAGGATGGTTATATGTGCATATGTGAATAAGAATATGAGTTCCTGCCATCTGGGTGAGGGAGAGAGCCCAAGACCCTGGAGGAGGTAGCTATATTAGTTTCTGTGAAGCCTCATACTCGGGTTGGTGGTTTCTCACATAGGAATCTAGTGGTGTATATAAGAAAGTTATGGGTATAAGATGTTTCATGGGTAGAAGACCTATGAAGAGTATGTCATAGCATGTTTTGGTTTGTGCTTATGTGGCCAGAGCTTGTAAAGCTATCACTAGTGCCAATGAGGTAATCCGAGAACCCTAAGCTAAGAGAGGAAAGATAAAGTATGTGCTTTTGAGATACTCATAGAGTTGTTTTAGCTCAGAGAGACTGAGCATGGCATTACCCTCAAGATATGGATCAGGAGAACCTCAGTTGGACTAGATAAAGTTTTGATATATGTTTTAAGAAGCCACTAGTATAAGTTTGTTTAGAACAACCATGGTATAATATAAGTAAGAATGTGATCTTATCTTGAAATGTGATATAAGTAGATATGTCATGATGAAAACCTAGAGATGGTTTTTTTTAGATACCAATGTATAGATGGTTAACCATATGCATGAATAATGTTAACATTATGTGGTTGGTGAATCCATTAGTAGAGTCACTAATAAAGTTTGTAACCTAATCTGAGAAACTGAAATGAGATCGTCTCAATGATATTCATTAAATAACGTGTTAATGTATGTGTTTAATGATCATGTTGATTATCACAACATAATGATGATGGCATCTTCATATGATCATATGGATAACGTGAGTTAATTATAGTTAACTCCCTCCTAAAAGGCATATGTTAATGATGAACATGTTCTAACAATGAGCTAAATAAAATGTTGATGACACCTTGATGTATGAGTTAATCTTAGTTAACTCCTTTAGAAAATGGAATATGATGTGAGAACCCTAATGCATGAATTAAGATAAGGAAGCAACTCTAACATATGAGATATGTAATGACATAACCTAAGTTTCTAAACCCTTGTTTCAATCCTTTGTGAAGGGTGAACCACCCTAGATGTTTTTTAAACCTCCTAGTAGTGGGTTGGATATGAGTAACGAGCTTTGTTTTTGGATATGTTACACCTAGAAAGGTGCCCTACATGTAGAAGCAGACTGTTTGGTTTTCCCCTTGGAGTAAAAGGATGGCTGAAATTCGAGGATGAAATATTCGTTTAAGATGTATATGATGTAATAGTCTAGACTTTTGGTTTAATTTCGAGGACAAAATTTCTTTTAAGGCGTATAGGATGTGATGGAGTGACTTTTGAGATTCTTGGATATCCAATGAGGTAATCTAATTCATAAGTTTGAGAATAGATGATCGTTAATGTGATGATGTTCAAAAGTTTCTACAAGAAGTTATAAGCATTTGATGTCGTGAGATATTGGTATATTAACAAGAATAGAACTAAGTTCTTATTCAATGGAGTGTTTCTCTCGTATTATAAGGTTGAGGCGTGAACAAGTTTTGACTACATAAATTAACTCAACAGACAAGAGATGGAAATAATGGAAACGATCAGGCCGTACACAACTGACTCCTTTCTAGGAACCACTTGGAGATCATGGAGTCGGTAACTAACATCTTTCACATATCCACGATTAGTGATCGTGGGGGGCAGTTGTTTTTGACGTGGAAGAGATAACCTACGACTCCGAATCCCTTACTCGAGTAATACGAAATTGAGTACTACGACAACTCCCTCTCCATTGTCTCTCCACCATAAGTTGCAGGAGTTCGACGAAGGAGTTATAAATGCACACAGGGAGCCTAGAAGAGATAGAAGGAAGAGCAGGGGTGAGTGATGTAGAAACACCGCAAGTCTGGAGAACTTCCTCACAGAGACAACGTTGTGCGGAACAACCGAGTCTCACACCGAGTTGATCCGGTTGTGACACCGCGGTGATCCAAGAAAGCCAACCAAGAAGTGCAGCCATCCATGAACACCGACAGCGCGCAGCAGAAGCAGTCGATTCCCTTGGTCATGAAGAACCATGAGGAGGATCCAGAGATCGGCTTCCAGGTCTCGCTGCAGTGGAAGCATACCGGCGACGCTCACAAACACCTGGAACAGAGTGCAGCGGAAGCTCTAGGCAGAAAACACACTCCTCGTACAAGAGGCACCCGGAGACGGGGAGAGTAGAGTTGCCACGGCGGTAGCCTTTTTCCAAGAGAAGGCGCACGCAGGCGGGCTTCGAGGAGGAGACGCAGCTGCGGCAGCATCTTGAGAGGACGGCGCGTAGAGGGATGAAGCTCGAAACTGTTTACGGCATCATGAAGCTGATGGAGGCCTTCAGATCTAACTAGGAGCTCTCTGGGGCGGCTGCCTCCTCGACGGAGCTTTCCCAGCTGCGGCGGCCAGTTCCGCGGAAGAACGGAGCCCCGCTGGGGACTCACGAACGAGGAACATATGAGAGAAGAGGACGGCCCAAGTCAGCCCTGAACCGGCCGGCTCAGTGTGGGCAGGGGGATTAGTGAGCAGCGCCCAAAACAGGACACGTGGCCGCCTAGGATTTGCCAGAAGAGGTAATTATCTCAGAAAACATTCAGATCTTGTATAATTCATAGAAATTAGCTCGAGCATCAGATAAAATAAGTATAATATACCGAAATTCTCAAAAAAATGTGTAGAACACAGTAGAATGATAATATCAGCCTTTTGATACCTAAATATCAGTGATATCATGTAATTAGTGAAATGCTTGTTTAATAGATAATAAATACCAAATGATGATATAAAATTATGGAAAAATGTCAGTAAGTCTATAATCATGTTTATAGTGCATATGATATCAGATATGATCATGTTGATGCATGAAAGCATATGATTTGATTAATGTGGCTAATTAGGGCTAATAACACTAAAGATAATGCAACTAATACATAGATGCTCAATAAATGATAGAAATTACAGAGTAAGTTCATATTAGTATATGGAACCTCAATTTTAATTATGTGATCAATTTTATACATGAAATCCATGTTATATGAAGTTGACCTCTAATACATGGTTTAAGACCCTAAATTAGGTTAATGATGTAACATAGGGTTAATGTATGCACAAAATGACATGGAAGCTAATGATTCAGATAAGAACCATAATCTAGAGAATGACATCAGTAAGATAAATATAAGACAAGAATGCAAGTAATGATGAGAATATCCTAATGAGATAAGTAAACCCTAAAATGGACATAACTAGGGTTAAGATGAGATGTAAGATGATGAGAACCTGATGGTGATATGTAATCTTGTCTTAATCAGGGTTGACCAAGGATATAGATGACATGAGGAATATGTGATTAGGATATCTCTTTGGAAGGTACGCCATTACCTCTTGCTTGGCTTATTATACATTATGCTTGTGTTATATGGTAGTAAAGACATGGCATATGGTATTGATTGAAATGATTCTTCTTACATGATATGTTGTTTGATTTTCCGTACTTATGGCTATGAACACATGAAACATAATATATATGTTCCATTATATGAAAGCACTATATCTCTTTGGTAAGCATAGTGCTAGTGAGTGATCTATCTCTTTGGTAAGCAGATCACATGTATAATGATCTATCTCTTTGGTAAGCAGATCATAAGGCCTAAATGCATCTATCCCATTGGTAGGCAGATGCACGAGCATATAATGAAAAATGTGCCTAAAATATGTGTTCTCTTTTATTAATTAACATCTTTGTGCAAGTATATGTTTTTTCTTATATTTCTTTATAACTGCCAAGTATTAGTTTTATCCTAGGAGGCACGGACACGGACACGGATACGGACACGAACACGGACACGGGACACGGCGATTTTCAAAAATGTAGGACACGGACACGACGCCGACACGGCAAAATATATATATATAAATATATATGTATTCAATTCAAATTAATTTCTATATGCAAAAATCATGGAACTAGAATAAATGAACAAGATCAACAATATCAAAATTGCCACCAATCCATATAGCAACATCAACAACTAGTTAACTCTTTCTGTAGCAAGACATTAAATCAGTAAAAAAGATTAACTGTTTCTAAAACAATAAATATTAACTGTTTCTAGAGCAACATTAGTCAATAATACATATAACAACCAATTTTATAGACAAGTTGATGTTTTTCTATAGCAAAATCAGTAAATAAACTCAAATATGAAATATATTAAGCAGCATTGTTAACTAATCTTTAGACAAATACATAATAGAACTAGTTTGTGAACATTTTTTTGAGGAGAAAAATACAAGAGGATGGCAACCAGTAGTATACGTTGAGAAGGAGACAGAATTGAGTGTATAGGGAGGAAGAGGACAGCAGCTAGCAGGTTATTGTGGAGGTCGTTGCTGCTGGAGGAGTGAAAAAGAGGGAGAAGAAGAGAATACATGGTGGTCGAAGAACAAAGGAGAAGAAACAGAAAACAATGTTGAAGATGAAAAAGGGAAAGGGGAGGAGATACGTGGAGGGGAAGAAGTGAAGGAAAAGACAGGGAGAGGAGGGTGACGGAACTACAGTGAAAGCAAGTTGAAGAAGAAAGGAACAGAAGGAAGGCAAGGTGGAAGAGGGGGAGAAAACGTGGAGAAGGAAGGGGACAAGAAATAGGGAGAAGAAGGGAGGATGTTGTTGTTGAAAGAAGAGTAGAATGTCAGGTGGAAGAGGAAGAGAAAGGGGAAGAGGAGGAGAATACGAGGAGGAGGAAGAAGGGAGAACAACCACCGTTCAAAAGAGAGAAAAGGAAGAGGTGAAGGAGGTACCTTTCACCGGAGGTTGTTGCTTCACCGGAGGTGGTAGCTGCTTGCTCTAAGTCGCGGCCTTGCTGGCTCCTTCAAGCGGCGACTTGTTGCTGCTTCAAGCTAGCCGGTGCGCTGCTTCAAGGGAGTGGCTGTGCTGCTCCAATCGGGTGGTTGTGGTGCTCCTTGTGAGCTGCTGCACTGCTCCGCTCCTTGGGTGCGGCTGCGCTGCTCCTTGGGGACATCCATGCGGCTTCTGCTTGCGGCGGCCAAGGTTGTTGCTGCTTGCAGCGGCAATCATCGGGAACGGGGGAGCGGGAATCGCTGGAAGCGGGGGGTATCGGGGAGTCGGGTTAGTCGGGAAGGGGGTGTGCAGCGTGCGTGCTGAGTGCCATAGTGGGCCGACTGGCGTGTCTGGCCGTGTCCAAGTGTAAAAAAAAAAAAAAATTGGACATTGTCGGGCCGTGTCCACCGCGTGTCCACGGCGTGACCGTGTCCGACACGTGTTGAGGACGGCCACGGCTCCTCCCGGGAAGTGTCCGTGCTTCCCAGGTTTTATCTTATTGCCAAGATATGATGAAAAGTATATAAAAGACATGTAGGCGTACTCAGTATAATATTCTTGAATATTGTGCTGACGTGTACCACATGTAATCTTTTGTTTAGGTTGTGGTTATGCTCTTGAAGAACCAGGATAGTTGAGAGTTGTGTGGCGAGCTGATGTACAGGTGGACTTGTTGTCTTAAGATCCTGTAGTTTAGTGGTAGTACATGTATATGTTAAAGTTTGTTGTTCAATATGTAATATCAAATGTTGTAACAATTCATGTTGTAATTATATGTTGAATGGTGAACATGTGTTGTATGGTTTTATTATTGTTCATGTGCATGTGCTACTGATTGTTTCCTTTTGACTTCCTCTGATTTTCTTCTTCTTAACCTTATGTGGGATGTTTAAATTGGGATTCTCGCTAAGGTGAGGGTTTCAATTTGGACGTCACACATCAGATTAAGTTTTAGAAAATCCGGGGACGTCACATAGATCTCCTTACCTTGTCGATACACTATGATTGTAAACCGACAAGTAACAGGAGAACTCAAAATTTCTTCTTGTGATATTGGATGATGATATGACCGCCCTATGTCTTGAGATGAGGTAGTGTGAATTATGATTAGAATGAAATAGGGAATATGGATGTAGTGCCTTATTAGGGTTTGATGGAAGTTGATCATGCATGATAAGAAACCCTTCCCCCTCCTATGCTTATGCATTAGAGATGTAGTTGAATGTCCTTTTAGGTGTTAAAAACTGGGCCTTATAGTGGAATGAAATGATAATATATGTGTTGTATTGTGGAAAGTGGCTGACTTGGTTCCCATTTTGGGATTTCCATCGTAAAGTGTTCATCGTAATTTATTTTCATTATTAAACTATACGTACAAAAAGAAAAGCTTCCTAGATTTTATCGATGGTTTTGGAGCCAAGTCGCCACTAAAAGCAAATTTGAGTAGTATAGAAATCCTACAGTGGAGGAACCCTTGACTAGCATGATCAACCATGAGAACTTAGGCATGAGTATGATGTTGTGGGTACGAGACAGTTTTGGATATATAGGACCTAATTGATCCATTCTTGCTTTCCCTCTAAGATGTATAGAAAAGCTATAGATCCATCCTTTGAAGAGGGAGGGTGTACACTTTACTCATTAGGAATGTAACTTAACTTAAGGTCTAGATTAATAAAGGTTGACATAAGTGTTACTTGGGTAATTTCTAGTAATAATGTCAAACAAATGTAGCTACAACCTAACTAAGGTCAATTGTAGCCCTTGTTAATTTGACAACTATGAATGTTTCTTGAATAATAGAAATTATTTTAAAATCTATCTTCACTTATCTAAAATGGTGAACATAAGTAAGGTAACTTACTAAGCTCTATAAAAACAAAGTGATGTTGACCACAACATGAGGACTAAAATCACCATACCAATGTAGGTAACCATAATGTATACACACTAATAACAACCCTAGATGTTGGTGTAACCAATGTTCTGAAATATGTTATGCGGTATGCATTCGGTCAGGGTACCGCATAGAGTATAAGCGGAATGCGGGAGCATAAGCGGGGCATATGCGTTTTTTGATTTTTTTAAAATAAATTCTATATTTTATACATTTATTTAATAAAAAAATATAATCATAATCATAAATTTCATACTATCTAGTTTTGTAGCCTAATAGCCCAAAATGTACCAATGGATCATTACATCATGGAAGAAGAAACACATTTTCCAATCATCAATAAGAAAAATCAATCAACAAAAGCCTAAGTTTATATAATGTACTAGAATATACAAGTAACAAAACACACTATGCAGTTTGTAGCAGAACATTTATTGAATGAACACTATAAGAAAAACCACAGTAACACAACATATGGTACTTCAAAGTAGAAATAGAAAAAGAACATCAAAAACAAAATCAAAACATCAAAATGATATGAAGAAATCAAGTCACTAATAAATAGAGAAGAAAAAATCGTAGGGAATATAAATTACTCCCTAGGAAGCACACAAATTTGATACTATGTAAAAGAAAATATCATATCCAATTAATATCTGCAATAGGTTCCCCTTTTAAACAAGACAAAATGAGTTTCATCTCAAAAAGTTTTCATCGCCAAAAGATAACTTATATTATACTACTATATGTACAAAAAAATTCTCTAGTTTATCGAAGTTTTCTTTAACTAAGACACAATGAAGAGAAATTGTAGTTTGAGTAGAATCCAACCTTAGTTTTGTAACTAGGATTGTTATAATGGTATAGTTGACCTACCCTATGACTTTTGTTGCAAGTGCAACATTTTCTAATCTTAGAGCAAAATAGAAGAGAAAAAAAAGAGCAAAGGAAAGAGCATAATGAAACATTAACAATTGTAAAATATAATAAAATATTTTGCACTACTCATTCAAAATAGAATTATTTCAGAGATAGCAAAATTTCAATATCTGATCTTAAACCAACTATATAGAAGAAGTTGTCATTTAATTTGGTTGATTTTATTTGAGGTTTTTTTTTTACTTAAGTCACCAAATGAAATGCGGGGACTAAGCTGCCGCATATTCGGTCCATGCCCAAATATAGCACTGCATAGCTATATGCGGAGCGGCTGAGGGTCGCATACGCATATGCGGCCGCATAAGCGACCTCATGCGGGGCATATGAGAACACTAGGTGTAACATCCCTAAGTAAAGATCTTATATGAGAAGATTAATGGAGATACGATGCATGGAATGACATGGCTTCACCTTGGGAATAGACGGTTGCACGACCGTCTCCCCTTCTCCCATTCTTCCTCCTCTCTTCCTAGTTCCACCCCCTCTCATTCTACCTCCTACTCCAGACTCGTGTTAGGGACAGCGTACAACAAGTTTACATGTTGCCAACATTTGTTCTTGCAAACAAGTTTGCTAATTCTAACTTGAACGGTTGGGTGACGGAATGTTACATCCAGACTCAAGGTACAAATTAACAATATCCACCATATCCCATTGTAATTGTATATACACAGGTGAATGAATAGTGAAATCCAGTGTATTAAAAAACAGCCCAGGCAGCCGCTTAATCGGCCAAGACCCCCATCCGCTTAATTTTGCCCTTAAGCGCCCGCTTACTCAGTTTGAAGAAAAGTGCCCGTTTTTTCCCGCTTCACCCGCTTTTCCCCGCTTTTTGCCCGCTTTTTGAAAAAAATGTTGTTGTAAGCATGTAATGTTAATTAAATATATAATCCAAGTAGTATTGAGTATAATATATGAAGCTTGTATACATTAAATGTTCTATGATATACCTAGCCCTACTTTAGAATGCAAACTTTGTATGTAAGTTGTATATAATAGGGTACTGTTGTAATATATCCAAGTAAATATCGTATTACTCTATTATACTTCTAATGGTTTTACTGATTTTACTGATTTTCTTGCAGATTTCATTCATTACTAATTGATACTACTGGTTAGTATTACTGATTTCCTTAGAAATATATTTTTTATATACACATACATGTAATTTTGTATATAAATATATAAGATTTTAAGCATCCACTTTTTCAAAAATCGCCCGCTTAATCGCCTGCCTGCCGCTTAATCGGCTACAAGGTCCCATCCGCACGCCTCCCGCTTCACGCTTTTTAAAACATTGGTGAAACCTAGTAGGTACGTAACCTAAACTATTGGCTTTAAAAATGCTTATGGGAGTATATCTATATTATCAATGATTATAGTAATCAATAAGAATACTTAGTTGTCTGATTTAAAGAATCAAAAAGAATATATAAAATAGTTAATTGGTATATATATAAAAGTCAGTAACAAGCTGTAATACTTGAATCTACAGAAAATGAGTGGATGCATAACATCTAATATACGAATTAGTGATAGTTTGTACTTGTTGAGTATCATCTATTGATGATTATATATGTATACACAATAGCATATTTATATTAGTAAATAGAAAGTACAAAAAAGTCAGTTATTAACACATTATTCATATTCTAAATGCCAATGCTATTATTGTCAGGGATTAGAAATTCTAGATATGAATATAGACTTCATGGATTTTAAAAGAACAAATGCATCTAGGAAGTATGTCTATCCATATTGGTCTTTTCCAAATAGATTGGAAAATGAAAAAAAGATACATATAAGAAGGTTTCTTTTATAAATATATTAATGTCCTTGAAGTACATAAACTTATGTAGAGAAAGACAATGTTAGCAAGAGAATAATATTTGCGATAAGAATGGTTACTGGGAAAAGGACCTCGATTATAAATATTGACAAAGTATAACTTGAATCATCAACACCTATAACTATGTAATAATTACACACATATGTCAGTGTCTCCCAACCCTAACTTGACATTAGGTGACCGACTAGGTTTAGCTGTACTTTCAATCACAAATGGGTAATTTTAGGCTAATGTGTATAATATACCTTTAAATTGAGCAGGACGGACTGTAAAGTTCACCCATAGAGATGGGGTTAATCTTGAAGATTAGGTATGTGCAATACCTATTTACATTTGAGCATTAAATTGTTTATAACTCATTTTCCCATAATGAGGCATCTTTGAACATTCTTCTTCTTGACACCGTTTTTATACTCCATAAGATATAATTCTTTTAGTGCTTCTAAAAAATGTGGAATATCCTTGGATGTTGGATCTATTATCCATTTTGTCATCTTTACGTTGTTGAATATGTTGTTCATGGGATAATTTCATCTTGCATTATATCACATGCTTGTTATTAGACTAATAATATCGAGTAGCGGTATTTTTGTACAACCATACATTTTTATATATGTTGGGTATCGGGGTTTTCCTCTCCCTTGCCCTTGGGGTATCAGGGTTCCACTCCTCCTTATCCTTGGAGGATCGAGATTTCACTCCCCTTGCTCCCTGGCTCGGGATCCTATAGTGTCTCGGCCCTACAATAGATTCACTTAGTCTAACTTGCATGCACATTTTATTATTGTTGTGATTTATTGGACAAGCTCTTTGAAATGATTATATTGTTCTCATAAATAGTATTGCCTCATTCTCTTGTAATACCTTTGGCCTATATTTTTTTTAACTTACCTACATGATGTAAACCCCTATCTTATTGGAGGCATCCCTTTTCTTCTTACACCTCTAATAATGCTCAAAAATGTTTATTATGCACACACTCAGTGGCTTAAAGACCCACACCTTATTTATCTCTTTCAAGGTGTTGTCCCCAAACCACCCAGGTGTAGATACCCTAGAGGACAATGACCACGAATATCATTCATGGGCTAGGAAGCACGGACAAGAATATAGACACAGACACAGGACACAACGATTTCTAAAAATATAGGATAGGACACGGCAATGGACACAACAAATATATAAATTTATATATATCAAAATATATATGTGTGTGTCTGGCACGTGTTATGACATATAATATGCTATATGTGTAAACACACAAAATGATCTAAATAGATTATCCACATGGGCAATCACCATAAGATCCAACAAGCAGACAACACATAATATCATATCCATGAGTCACAATATGGATAAATCACAACACATATTAAGATGCTTGATTACAAAATTGTTGTCATAAAAATATATGGAATTGTGAAACTTATGAGCCTTAGAATTTTGGGGACAATAGTTCTTTTATTGATGGTGGAAGTACTTGTGAACAATATGTATAATCAAGATGAAGAAGGGGAGGGGTGAAGAAATATGTTGATGGTGGTGGAGAAGATGGAAAATGGTATCTTGGTGGTTGATAGGAAAAGGAGGGGGAATGCAATGTAGAGCTACTTAAGATGGAGGGACAAGAGAAGAGGGGAGATGGAGATGTAGATAAAAAAGATAAAGAGTAGGCGTAGGGAGGAGAGTTTTATGGTACTTTTTCCTAGAGGAGCAAGAAGAAGAGTAGGGGGAAATGGCAAGAGAAGATCAAAGCAGATGTGGAGAACCAACGTGAAATAAGGAGGGGAATAGGAGCAATATTATTGTTGTTGCCACATTCAAATTGAAAAAGAGCTAGGGCATAAATGAGAAGAGAAACAAGAGTGGGAGAAGGAAAAGTAGATGAGGGAGAAGCAAACATAGAAGAGTAGGAAAAAGATTAGGTGAAGGAACATTATTGCAGCTACTGCAACATTAGGGTAGGAAAAAGAAGAGAGGGACAAGAAGAAGGAAGAGGATGAGGGGCGAGAAGCAGAGGAATATTTACATAGAATTGGAAGAGAAGGCGGTGAATCAACTACTTTCCTCCTCGCAGTTGATGTGGTAGTCTTTGGATGTTGTAGCAATTGGTGAAGATGATCCGCTAATGAGGGTTGCTATAGTTGCTAAAGAAGGGCGTCGAAGTCTCTTCTATAGCAGATGAAGCTTAACCACCTAATGTTAGTTGGGCAACAAGTAGCAAAGGACATGAGGCGGTGATCGGCCTCGAGAGGGGTGATCGGACTTTGAATTTATAACCTGAAACCTTCAAGGACCGCAGCAACTTTATTACGGGGTCGAAGTAGATATACGGGGTCAAACACAGGGACGTGGGGACGTTTAGGACGCTTAAGATCTCACTCTTAAGTCAAATAAGCCAATCTGAAAGCCGATAAAAGTATGGAGGTAGAACTAGTCTAGAAGGCTGTCACGAAGTAAAACAAAACAAAGAAAAGAAAATAGAGTCTGTAGGATTCTACTAATCAGAGAGGAGGAGTTCCTGGCTATGTAACCACGAGTTGGGCAGTCTATGCACCCGTTCTCGGGCGTAGACAACCCTCGAACACCTCAGCAAGAAACCTACATCTAAACATAGTACGTACTGTGGTGTATGTTCCTGTGGGGTCATCCCACTCGCTTTCGTGAAGCGTGACTAAAATCCATCAATGATATGAAACCTCTCTCGAGGATGACAAATCAACACTCTAGAATATTCTAGATACCCTCTCAGGTCTAGAATATTCTGGCATGCTAGGAACAGGTGTGATCAGTGAAGAACCAGGTAGTGGCCCGTCCGTGCCCAAGTCTACAGTTTTGCACAGATCACCTTGAACCGTCCTCCTTTCAGATTCCGATCCAAACTATCTTCTCTTATCTATTTCTACAACAAATCTCTCGATATAGGCAGAAATAGAAGTTCAAGCAAGAAAGAGATCAACCAAACTAGCAATCATAACCAGAAAGAGAAGATAGAGTAGAAAACGTACTAGATCTGGAATAAAACTACTTGCTTAAGGTAAAAGTACATAAACATACCCAAAATGGGCTACATAGCCAAGAAGGAGCTCAACTAACCATGGACAAGCATAGTTGGCACCGAACAAAGATGGAACTATGCAAGAACATCATTTGTACAGAAACAAAGGAGAACAGTAGAAGAAAGGAGGGGAAGAAGATATTTAGCCCGTAGAGGAGAGGTGCTCTCGCTCCTTAGCCTCCGTATAGGCCGGATCTCGTCTTTGGGTCGTCCTACTTGATCTTCTGGACTCTTTGGCCTCCTTTCTCTTTGATTTCGCCCCAAACAGCAGCTTGGTGGGTTTATGGAGGTGGAAGATGGTTGGGAATAGTAGGATATGGGCGTATGGAGGTGGAAAATGATGGTAGATGGAAGCAAACTGGAGGAACAGACGTAGGATGAGCACTTCAGCCCTTTCAAACCTTGGAACTCTCCCACGGGGCTCTGGGAACCAAAACGGGTCGGAACCAAAACGTGCAACCTCCAAAAGTTTTGGGACCGCGGACCTCCCAAAATTCGGAACCCCTCTCTAGGTCGCGAGGGGTGGGTATTTATAGGTGAAGGCGGAGTGTATGTAATGAGTGGTCGCGACACCTGTCCCGGTCGCGGCACTTGTCTCGGCACGGCCGTGCCAGGGGTCGCGGCTGAACGAATGTTGCGGTCGAGGCAGACGTCACGATCGAGGCAGACGTCGCGGTCGAGGCAGGTGTCGCGAGCGAAGCAGGTGCAGCTGACCCTTTTCCTCGGCACGGTCGTGTCAAGCGTCTTGGTCGCGACATATGAGATTTGTTCGATGTCGCGGCAGGTGCCGCGGTCAAGGTAGGTTTCGCAGTCGCGTCAAGTGCCGCGGTCGAGGCAGGTGTCGCAGTCGAGGCAGGCGTCTTGGTCGAGACACGTGCAGACGACCCTCGTCCTCGGCACGGCCGTGTCAAGCACCTCGATCGCGTCAGATGTCGCGTTCGCGACGGATGGAAGCTTAGCTGCTGCAAAAACATGTGTTGGGGAGAAATCTTAGAGAATAGATATCTTTTCAGGTTCGGTGCCTGCAATCCCAAAATTGGCTAGTTGAGCAACTTTATCTATGAAAAGATATAAAATACTGAAAGATAAGAATCTAGGGTTATTTTGGGCATATTAAGGCTATAATGACACAAAATCATAAATAAATGCTTAGCATAGATGCCTAAATTTGGGTGTTATCAACCACCCAAGCTTAAACATTTGTTTTTCCTCAAGCAAGATTGTGCTTAAAGAACAAAAAGATATCATCCAAATTAAGCATGGCGATAAATACTGAAGTTAAGAAAAATAGTTTAAAACATTGATTCTCCTGATCCATGTCGTTTCAGAACAAACCCCCACCAATCGAGCACAATCCTATTAAAGTATGACCAAAGAGCATCTAGGCAAGATTAAGCGAATTAACTGCAACTTTTCGATACTCATGAGGGTTTGAATCATAATTATAAAACATAAAAGCATTGTCACCTAGGTGATCACACGGGTGATGAGCAACGAGCCAACATCATGTCTTCATGTAGACCAATAAGGAACAACGTGCCTCCCACTTATTTAGGTCCTAAGAAGCAACAAAAGCAAAAAGACTCTAATGACTTCTAAGGATCCCGATCTGCGTCAGGTTGGTCCATGTAACGAGCAACAGTCCCTGCAGTCAGAGCCAGTGGGCCCAAAGCAGTGAGACAAACTCCTCGTATTGCGCTCGAACCAACCCTGCTACTGGGATGATCTCATAGGTCTCCTAGGGGCTCCTAGTGACTCTCTAATGAGCTGTAGGGTGACACTACCAGGCGCGACATACCTGCGTTCATGAGTGCAATCATGCACCGGATGGGCACCATCATCAACTCTCCTAAAAGAGAAAACAACGCTCATGTTTTTATTCACACTCGGGCTTTTATTCTCTGCATTCTAATTTATAGGCATGGGTGAGAACTATTTTGATATTTTTGGGATTTTATGGGCGGCCAAGCCTCTTTTGCATATTTTTTTTATTTTCATCTTTTTGACTCAATCTAAGGTATGAGGACACGCAGACAATCAAGGAAAAACACTTCAACTTGATTATAGATCAAAAATCATCATTATCCGCATGATACCTGTATGAAAAAATAGTAATTATGATTCAAGGATCCTTAGAGTAGAGGCAAGTTCGTGAAAAATGTAGCTTGGAGTTTTGATCAAACTATAGCTCTTTCCAACGATCCTATATCATGGATTTGTCGTTCACAACATAGATCAAGGGAATAATGTTTTAAGCTATGAAAGAGGTGCATAACCTTATATTTATTACCAAACTTAAGGAAAGAGTTAATGAGCTGGTCAAGCAAAAGATCAAGCAGTTTAAGATGAAAATTGTGATTTAAGGCAAAAAGATAAGCATTTAGTTCTAAGATTTGCATCTCATAGCCTTAATTGCAAAGCTACAAATTAGGAAACAAAGTCTGCAAAAAAATTAAAATTTATACTAAATGCAGGGAGTAGGCATGCATGCGTGAAAAATGAAGAGATAGAAGGGCGACTAGCCCTACCACCCCAAGCTTAAAACTTTGCTCGTCCTCAAGCAAGCCTTAAACTTAGTATAGTAGGGAAGGAATGCATGGATGTACGGGAAAGAATTGTATTGATGTCCTAGTATGATGCATGTATGCTAGGATATATTTAAGAAGTTGAAAGAAACTATCTAAGCAAGAACGTAAAAAACAAAATTTATTTTTAACAAAAAGAGAAAAGAAAGGAGTAAGAGGAAGGGGGTGGCTACCCCACAATACCGACACTGGGATCCCAAATCCTAAGTTTTGAGACTAATGTCACATGTGTCTTGCCGATGGGGTCCGCCATGTAGGAGAACAAGGGACGGAGATCTGGACCCTTCTGAGTCTGAAGTAGAGGAATAGAATCTGATGACTCAGTGAATTCATCCTTGTGTTGGAATTTTCTTGAACTGCACTGAGATGAATTCTTCGGCAAATCATCTTCAAGGTACCTTCCTAGATATGAATCTGAAAAGAAAGGCCCTAGGATGTCGACACATGATGAGATGGAGGGGAGAGGCTGAAAGTTTTCTAGAGGACTCCTCTCTTCTTTCTCCACCTCTGAACTTGAGGTTGGATGCTCAGATAAATTTTTACATACAGTCTGAGTCATCCAATCATCTTCTGAACAAGAAGTATCCCCAGTTGAATCTATTTGCAGTTCTACCACCCCAAGCTTGTCACCCTCTATGGGGTCCGGGGTATCTTCATGCTCAGCAGCCATGTTGTGATGGATTGTCCACCTTGCTCCTCTGATGTCCACCAAGTCTTGTAATGGGATGGTGGTGAATGTCATCTTGTGTTGCTCCAACTCGGCGTCATCAGTATATTCACTCCACTGTGAGGAAGAGTCGTCGTCATCCTCATCGAACAAATTGTTCCAAACCATGGTCGGCGTACTGCTCAAAGCGAAGTGACATGTCTCAATAGGAGAGATATCACCCTAGTCTGGGTCAATGTCTGATTCAGATTCCTCAAACTGACCTCCCTGTTGTGAGGTTGTTTGACTTCCCTGGTGAGGATAGGAGTCATCATCATCATATAACCATTCATGCATATGGCATGTATCTCCCATTGGTTGATCAGCTGAATCATCTGGATAACATGAAGGGCTTCCCCATGTGGGTTGGTCTTCACAGAAAAATCCTTGTGAATCCAGTTGATGGTCTGAATAGGCCCAATGGAATGGTCTTGATGACTGTAATCTTCATGGTTGTGTGATGGCATTTGCAATTGGATAGTGACCAAATCGATGAGCTATTGAAGTCTCCTGCCCTGTTCAACATCCTTATCATGAAGTTGTTGTACTTGAGCAGCTATGCTTTCAAGATCCATCGATTCCGCCATGCACCTCTGTTGGGAACCCGCAGTATCAAACTGATGCACTTGGACGAATCCTTGTTCAACAGTTTGAAGTAAACTTCTACTACGGTGTGCGATCTCAGTGGCTACTTGGAGCTGATGATCTTGCTTTTCTAGTAGCTGCTGGAGCGGATGTACCTTTTCTTGGAGATGAGGAGCTAGGGAGGAGGTGAGTGCGTTGACACTTTCTCCAGCTAGCTCCACTGCTCTAATCAGTTTTTGATCCCATGATAGCACGGAAGTCGAGGGTTGACCGGCAATCTCCGTTGCTAAAAGTTCTAAGTTTGACGACGACGGGGGCAAGTATAGCTCAACTAGTTGTAGAGCACGGCCTTCAATTATTTGCCAGCAGTCGGAACTGCGGAAAAATTAAGGAGGACAGGTGGATAGGATAACCAGTCTTGCAGACGCAAGATCCATGGCTGAAAAGATGTATAAGAAAAAGAAAAACTATTCAGTATATATGAACATGTGTAAAATAAAAAGAGAATTATGCATATGTATATACATGCTTAAGGATGACAGAACAAAATCTTTTAGTGTGTAAACGTGGAAGACCACGCCCCCGACAACGGCGCCTAAAGTTGATCGGCCTCAAGAGGGGTGATCGGACTTTGAATTTATAACCTGAAACCTTCAAGGACCCCCGCAACTTTATTACGGGGTCGAAGTAGACATACGGGGTCGAACACAAGGACGTGGGGACGTTTAGGACGCTTAAGATCTCGCTCTTAAGTCAGATAAGCCAATCTGAAAGTCGATAAAAGTATGGAGCTAGAACTAGTCTAGCAGGTTATCACGAAGTAAAATAAAACAAAGAAAACAAAACAAAACAGAGTCCGTAGGATTCTACTAATAGATAGGAGTTCCTGGCTATGTAACCACGAGTTGGGCAGTCTATGCACTCGTTCTCGGGCGTAGATAACCCTCGAACACTTTAGCAAGAAACCTACATCCAAACATAGTATGTATTGTGGTATCTGTTCCTGTGGGGTCATCCCACTCGCTTTCGTGAAGCGTGACTAAAACTCATCAATGATATGAAACCTCTCTCGAGGATGACAAATCAACACCCTAGAATATTCTAGATACCCTCTCAGGTTTAGAATATTCTGACATGCTAGAAACAGGTGTGACCTGTGCAGAACCAGGTAGTGGGCCCGCCCGTGCCCAGGTCTACGGTTCTGCACAGATCACCTTGAACCGTCCTCCTTTCAGATTCCGATCCAAATTATCTTCTCTTATCTATTTCTACAACGAATCTCTCGATATAGGAAGAAATAGAAGTTCAAGCAAGAAAGAGATCAACCAAACTAGCAATCATAACCAGAAAGAGAAGATAGAATAGAAAACGTATTAGATCTGGAATAAAACTACTTGTTTAAGGTAAAAGTACATAAACATGCCCAAAATGGGCTACATAGCCAAGAAGGAGATCAACTAACCATGGACAAGCATAGTTGGCACCGAACAAAGATGGAAGAACATCATTTGTACAGAAGCAAAGGAGAATAGTAGAAGAAAGAAGGGGAAGAAGAGATTTAGCCCGTAGAGGAGAGGTGTTCTCGCTCCTTAGCCTCTGTATAGGCCGGATCTCGTCTTTGAGTCGTCCTCCTTGGTCTTCTGGACTCCTTGGCCTCCTTTCTCTTTGATTTCGCCCCAAACAGCAGCTTGGTGGGTGTATGGAGGTGGAAGATGGCTGGGAATGGTAGGATATGGGTGCGTGGAGGTGGAAAATGACGGTGGATGGAAGCAAACTGGAGGAACGAACGTAGGATGAGCACTTCAGCCCTTTCAGAGCTTGACACTCTCCCACGGGGCTCTGGGAACCAAAACGGGTCGGAACCAAAACGTGCAACCTCCAAAAGTTTTGGAACCGTGGACCTCCCAAAATTTGGAACCCCTCTCCAGGTCGCGAGGGGTGGGTATTTACAGGTGAAGGCGGAGTGTATGTAATGAGTGGTCGCAACACATGTCCCGGTCGCGACACTTGTCTCGGCACGGCCGTGTCGGGGGTCGCGGCCGAACGAATGTCACGGTCGAGGTGGACATCACGGTCGAGGCAGACGTTACGGTCGAGGGGGACGTCGCGGTCGAGGCAAGTGTCGCGGGCGAGACAGGTGCAACTGACCCTTTTCCTCAGCACCATCGTGCCGGGGGTCGCGGCCAAACGAATGCCGCGATCAAGGTGGACGTCGCGGTCGAGGCGGACGTCACGGTCGAGGCGGACGTCACGGTCGAGGCGAACGTCGCGGTCGAGGCAGGTGTCGCGAGCGAGGCAGGTGCAGCTGACCCTTTTCCTCGGCACGACCGTGCTGAGCGTCTCGGTCGCGACAGACGATATTCGTTCGTGGTCGCGGCGGGTGTCGCGGTCGAGGTAGGTGTCGCAATCGCGTCAGGTGTCGCGATCGAGACACGTGCAGACAACCCTTGTCCTCGGCACGGCCGTGCAGAGCATCTCGATCGCGTCAGATGTCGCGGTCGCGACAGATGGAAGCTTAACTGCGGCAAAAACCATGTGTTGGGGAGAAATCTTAGAGAACAGATATCTTTTCAGGTTCGGTGCCAACAAGTCCCAAAATTAGCTAGTTGAGCAACTTTATCTATGAAAAGATATAAATTGCTAAAAGATAAGAATCTAGGGTTATTTTGGACATATTAAGGCTATAATGACACAACTATAAATAAATGCTTAGCATAGATGCCTGAATTTGGGTATTATCAGGCGGAGAGTTGGAGAAGGCTTTTTTTTCATACACTTAAGCTTAAGTGGGTCGGGATGGCATGTCTTGGATGTGTCCACATAGTGTCCAAGCCGTGTCCGGAACTCTAATAAAAAAAATCAAAAGTGGACACGCCGGAGGCATGTCCGCTATGAGTCCAGGTGTGTCCAAGGTGTGTTCATGTTGGACACGTGCTAGATACGAACACGGCAGGCTCTGGGAAGTGTTCATGCTTCCTAGTTTATGGGAGTTTAGAGTTGAGGATAGCTTGGAATGGCCAGGTTGCCCCCTCTACAACTTGTCTGATGTACAATTAAATGTAATATTTTCATTTTGTAGTGCCACCTTTAAGTTGAGGATTAATTGTATATGGAACGTCTTGTAATTTTGTTAATAGTTATGATTCTTCTGCTCACTATCATTTTTCTCTGTATCGCATACCATTTGAGAAATATATTCTTCATTTTCTTCATTAATTTTGGTATGTTTTGAAATTGGTTGGTTTTATTCCTCTTATAGTAAGGAGTGGATCTCCTCTCGGGTCCCACTCTTTACACTCGTATCTCTACTATATAGCATAGTTATTATCAACTAAATATAAATTTAATTACTTAATACCTATATTAGTATATACTATATATTTGTCTATACTAATATTTTTAAACTTTGATGTAACAATGTATTCTACTGTACAGCATATCATATCTCTTATACTGTTATGTACCTTTGTGTATGTATTATCTACTATTATGTAATAATTTACTCATATAAATAATTAGATGCAACAGACTAGTGTATGTATTATCTACTAGTATGTACTTAACTACATATACTTAAATAATTGGAGGTAACTGACCACTGTATCTATGATGTACTGTGTACCACTAGTTGATGAACTATAATTATATATAGTGTACTGGCTACTGCTGTGTAAATTAATTTTGTATATTATTATATTAGTACATTAGAATTCAGGTAACTTATGACAGTTACAGCAGTACTCAAATTTATATAATTGTTTTACATTTTTTTTTGTAATATAGTTATGTTACAAACTAGTTACAAAGTCGTGTAGGGTGACGTTCACACTTATCATGTGGTTTAGATATGTATATAAATGTTCCTCCACAATGATAATTTTATATGAATATATGTAATTTCATACAAAATTACATAGTAAAATAAGCATCTGCTTTTTCAAAAAGAGGTCGTTTCAGCATGCGCCTGGTGCTCAAGCGGCCACAAGGTACTGTCTACTGCCTCCCACTTCCCGCTTTTTAAAACATTGATTGTTACAACTATGTTAACAAAGAATACATGGGATCATATACTAGGGTAAAAGCACAATTGCCAAAGATTGTATGCCATGGGATCAAAATTTTCCAAAAGTCACAGACCCAGGAAAGAAAATATCTGATTTTGACGCCGTTTTGGTGGCCACAGAAACAGATATTTCGGAAAATTTTGACAAAAATTTCGACATATGCATTCATGATGTTTTGACGACCAAATGATTGAATTATTTCACAAAATTTTACTAGAACGATCTACGAGTGCAGATCTATTCAAATATGCAATAACATTTCATATAGGATATGCGGGGGTGGGGCTCCTCATGTGTGAGTGAAGGAAGCGGAATTGTTTTGATGGGGATTTCAAGGTCAACTTAAATGGTGAAATGAATGAATTAAGTCATTCTAGTTTGCATGCACAACATATAAATTTATAGACACAAATTTATTAAAACACGACTTGATATAGGATGGTAGGACCTCTAGGTAGGATGACAGGGCGTAGTACATATACAATATTGTAGTGGTATGTGAGTGAGTATTAAGGAAGCATGAGACGACTATAATTTATGTGTCTAGTTGAACCATGATGTTTGCCATCCTCGTTGACTATACCTATCAACATATTGGCTCCAGTTTAATTTGTTCTATACAAGCATACGTGTCTGAATCTTAATCTCTATATGCCTACTAATGATAAAACGCATACTCATGGATTAACTCGAGCTTTTTTCTTGGTCGGGTGCTTTTGTAGCTAGAGCCTATAGGAGGCAACCATGTAGTTAGAGCGCATAGTTTAAAATTTCGACAAAATTGTCGAAATTTCCACAATTAATTCCATATTGATGGCCATCGGACATCGAAATGCACTGTCAAAATGCACTGCCCATCGAATTTTTTCATTCTTTTTAATATACTATGGACTGCCCAAAGCTTTTTTTTTGCACATTTTTGTGTTTTTAAGTCTATACGTTGTGCTTGCAAACTATAATGACTTAATTCATTGATTTCACCATTGAAAATCGACATCAAAATTCTCCATCGAAATCCCCATCTAAATAGTTCAGAGTCCTTCACTCACACATGAGGGGACCCCCACCCCCACATATCCAATATGAAATATTATTGCATATTTGAATAGATCTACACTAGTAGATAATTCTGGTAAAATTTCATAAATTAATTTGTTGATTTTGTCGTCGATACGTTAGGAACACATTTGTCGAAATTCCCATCAAAATTTCAGTAAATTTTTGTTTCTGTGGTCAACGAAATGGCACCAAAATTGGACATTTTCTTCCTTGTTAGAGGTGTGATTGATAATGGCATACATATAAAATATCTCGGTGGTCATGCTAATTTTGCGCACTATCATTACAAATCATGTGACCACAGATATGAAAGCTAGCTGGTCATCATAGCAATAGATATAACTCCGACATCCATTTTTAAATATTTCCTTCATAGATTTTTATAAAGTAGGAGAAATAGGAGAGACAGGTAGAATTAGGCTAGGAAGAGAAGAAACATAACTTAGATTGCCCCTAAAACGCCGAAGTAATCATATAGTAAAATATGCTTGTACCCTGTTTCTCAAAATAATACATGTGTTTCTCGAAATTTAGTCAAAATGCGGACAAAATGGACCCTTTCTCATCAAAATTTACCTAATTTGGCCAAAATTCAGAAGAAGAAAAAAAATATCAAATCTAATTTTTTTCTGGCGAAATTCCCTATGTACAGACTGTGAGGCCAATTCTCTGTCTGATGGTTGTAGGCATCGAAATAATTGGCGAATTTTTGCCAATTTCGATGAAATTTGGAGCATTGATGACACCTAAGTGAAATGTAAAATGTTGTTCATGAGGTTGAACAAAGATTTAAAATTTTGTCTTAGGAGATCCCTTTTCTGTATATTTAATTATTTATCTTTGTATAAATGCGATGGTTAAAATTAGAATTTTTATGAATACAAATAATAGAATATTTAATTTTAAAACAAAGGATAATTGTTTTGTTGTATCCATTGTCGTACCGGTATCCTATACTTCACAAAATTAAAGTATCCTATGTCCATACCCGTACCCATACCCATGTTTGTATCCGTGCTTCATAGTTTAGTATCAAACTTGAATACTTCATAGTCAAAAAGTATTTATTGCAATTGAACATAAATGTTAGAATGGGCATTGACATAAATGCCAGAATGAGCATTGATTGTTTAAAGGCTTTACATGGAAGAAAATTAGACAATCAAAATAACGATACTAAAATAATCCATTATACAGATTGCATATGTACAGCATTCAAAAGGTAATCGGCATATCTCTATAAAAAATAAACACCTAATTTCTTGCAAAATTTTGAAATAATTAATTATACAGATTGCATAGGTACGGCATTCAAAAAGGTAATCAGCATATCTCTAGACTGATGTACTCTGAGATGCGAACTTCTTACCAAAAATTTTCCCATCTCCAATTTCTCCAGTTCTTGCTTCTTCAATAATTTTCTCAACTACAGCCTCTACCTGATAGGTAATGAAAAGACAGATTCATGTAAACAAGAGTTCATAAGGTTAAACTGAAACAAAGTGGTGAAAATCAATTAATTAGACATACATAGGACAGAAAGCAACATATATAGTTTACTGTTTACAGAACATGGAATTGAAACTCTCTCTTTTTACATAGAAATTAGCTGTGCATTCCAGGAGTCTTCCGTACAGTGGAAAAGGAAGAATGCAAGCTGTTTAGATAGACTGATGGTTGGGACTATGAGTAAATACAGTCAATTCTTGATTCTAGAGGTCTCTTCAGAAGTAGTGTAGACTGCATACCGAGCTATGTTAATTCTAGTTTGGAGATGAAGCTTTTGATGATGGCTGTATACTTGTATTCACCAATCTTCACAAACAGAAATTTTCACAGCGGGGTTCACTGCATTTCCTGTATTTCCTGTGTATTTAGTTACTTTTAGGGATATTTCTACATGTTTAATTATATAGTTACAGTGTAACTCATTCTGGTTCCCTACGTTGAATTTACTTTTGGGAAAATGCAACATCAAAATAATTCAAATAAAAGCAATTGAAAGGCTTTCTTTCAAGGTATATATATGATCTTAATGGCCACATACACTTGGTTCAAGTTCCAAGATTTACTGTCTTTACAAACATATTTCACTTTGAATCTCACTTTTAGATAGCAAATCTTCAACTAAGATAGGTCAAATTAGTACAGAATTAAGAACCTGATAGTACCACCAAAAAACGAAATTTCAGGTTGTCTTATTCAGTAAGACAATGAACTGAACTGAAATTCAGAACATGGGGTTATCAGAGCTTTGGCAACTGGCACATTCATCAAGTGGTGTTTATTGCCGCTCTAACTTATTTCTTGACAAGTCCGATTTTCCTGATGAATCATATACCTGACTACTAGTGTCTTCATCTAAGCGATTTACCAAATGTCAGTTTACTAATAAGACTTCAATGTGCTCTGACATAACTTGGCAGCTGACCCATTCACTGATCGAGGAACATGACGTCACTTGCCATATACATGTTTCACCAATGCCGATCTACACAATGTCCAAATTGTAAATTGGTGTCAAATACCAAAGTCGATTCACCTTTCTCCATTTCAATCATACCAGAAAAATCTAGTTTGTTAGAAAGTAACTTCTATCAACAAAAGCATGCTCTCTTACCGAGAACCCACAACATTCGCAACCTGCTGGACAAATCCAAGAGATTATCTTTCCAAATCCAAAAGAACTTCAGCAACAGTAAAACTACTACATTTAGAAGGTTTAATGGTTGATACTCATAGATTACATGCATCTACATATACGATAAAACTACTACATTTAGAAGGTTTAATGGTTGATACTCATAGATTACATGCATCTACATATACGATTGAAGAACAAACCTTCAATTGAATTTGTTAACCAGGCTGACTAGAACCCAACCAGAAGCTGGAGCAATTACATGGGCTGGGTATGGACCAAAATTTTCAAACATTATCTGGGCCTAAACCCGCCCAACAACCCATTTTTCAAAATGGGTTTGGGCATGGGCCTACCTACTCATCCCTAGCGGGTATGAGTGTTTCTATTAATTTATAGGCTAGAATGCATCAATCATGTACTAGTGTCTACTCTATTGTGTCACTCGACTCACTCCAGTAACCTATTACTAATCAAGTTGAACTATTTTAATATTTCATGGAGGACAAGATCCAATCAACAATCATGTACAATGATCGGGCAACTATTACATTTTTTAAGCCAATTGGCTCCAGCTATCCATTACAGATGAATGTTTTTTTCATGTTCCTTGAATCATGAGACAAAGTTAAATTCGTGTACTCACAATCATCTGCTCAGAAAAGTGCTGACTAAAAAGAAATGACAGCCAGGTCCGACATACCATATGAAACCCCAAATCCTAGTCAAATTCATGTTGTCATCTATTGCAAAGGAGGTTTGGAAAGCACCCAAGAGGCATTACACCCATAAGATAAATTTTCTCTGTTAATTTGTTGTCAAAGAAATAGGGCAATTGTGAAACATTGATTACTGATCTCACTTTATTGAAGTAATGAAGCCATGCAAAGAAGCTCATTATTATCATTCCATGATCTCTGATGCTCAAACTAAATACCAAGAAGGTCTTATTCTGCCAAGTTTCATAATAGATTGTACCCAAAGCTTGCTCATTATTAGGACAACCATTATGGCTACTGATTGGATACATACTCTAGAAGAGGTTCACACCGCATTCATTAGGCCAACTTAGTTTTTTCTAATGCATTTGATGCTCTCAGTAGCCACTACCACTAAAGAATGTGATCGAGTAAGGGTCATGCGTCCCAAATGTACTGTCTGTGAGAAAATGGGACACATTACAAAATGATTCTCTAGAAACATTGGCACCCATATGGTTGTTGTCGTTCCAAGATAAAAAGTACAAGGCATTTCTCACTTTTGGCAGACTAATAAAGCTTCGTCCATAGCCTCTCTTTACAAGGAGTATGATCAATGAATCCAGGTTTCTCAGACTTCTGTGCAATACCCACAGTGATCCATCCAATCTCTGCCAGCTAAACTATTCATCTTGCTTCCAATCTAGGTAAGAATGGTCAACTCTAGTGCCAAGCAACACATGGCATATACCTCTGTTACCCTAACTAATGAATCAATCGAAACAGTACTTATGAACAATTATTCCTCTTCCTCTCTTAAATTGTCGTTTGTTCATTACGGACCTAATTCATGTATATTGCAAAGATAGTTGACTCCTTGCACTATTGGTAACATGTGTACCTTCTAGACTTGTTCTGCAGGATTCTCAGAGCTTCCAGGGGATTCGTTAGGGTATGAAATCTGGATATGTCTACTATTTCAACGCCAAAACATCTTGTCAATCTGGCTTTTTGTATGCTCGCCTCTTTATCTCCACTAGTGAATGGTGATATGGCCATCTTCCCTTATAAAAGCTAAAGATTGTTGAACCTATGTGCACCATTTATGCATTAAATTGTTTAGAGAGGCATAATTGATTTTTGTGCACCGATCGGGATGGTTCATCAACATCACCATACACACAATAAAACAGAATTGAAGAATGTAAAATAGCCACCTTCTAGACATATCTCACACTTTCATTAGATATACATGTTTCCCTAAACATTCTAGTCAAATCTTTCCTCACTGCATGTTTACTATTAATCCCTCCTTTTGATTGCTGAGGTGAGGCCCCTTTTTTACTGTATACCTAAAAAATATTTTTTTCGTGTTATCTTAATAGTTTTTGTTAAAGTGTCTATATTAGTCTATTAGTTAAATAGGCTAATTAGTTTAGTGGGCCTTTATATTCCGGCCCATCTAGTTTAGATTACTTGGGTCCTAAGTAATAGGGCGTCTCTCCTCCTATATAAAGGAGAGGTCGTCAGTCTTTGTATCCATCTATTCCTATTCAATCAATCTTATATTTTAACAGTTTTCAAGTGCACCCGCCTTTGTCAAAACTTTGACAAAAGGTATATTCAATTTTCACCATTTTCCATTAGCATTACTTTCTTGGAAATAATCGAAAAGGATACAAACTTTGATTGTCCTTCAAAATGGATAATGTATGTATCTACAAGTCTGGCTTTTAATCAAATTGAACGGTGATCTAGCTCATCTTGTGGCCTAAGAAATCGCCCACTCCTTTGCACTTGAATCACCATTCCCAATACTAAGCCACCAAGTGTCCATATTTCTACCATTTAAACCTTTTTCCATTTTTTTAGAAAGGAAAAAAGCCAAATATCAAGAATGAAGCTCCTACATCATTTGTTCAATAATGAAATTACCGTACAAGCTGATCAACGATTACAAAGAGTGGTTACCCTTTACAGATTATAATTGTAATCAACAGGGGCATTGCACAATGATTCATTGGCAAAAATGGGATATGTCTAGCTTAAACAATTGCCCAGAGCATAATTTAACAAACATAGCAAGATCCGTGAACAGCTTGAACTCTTTCATTAAATCATGTTAGCGGCCACTCTTTCGTTAATTCATGTAAATAGACAGGGTATAGTTCTGGGCCTTCTGGCAGTGTATGTTGATGACATTATCATCACTAGGGATGTTTCTCAGGGCATTTCTGGCCTAAAGATGTCTCTGCAGACAGATTTTCCACAATGGAGCTTCGAGCATTGAGGTGTTAGATCAGAGCAGAAGTTCTAAAATCCAGCCCAGGCATCAAGCTATTACTAGGAAAGTATGATCTCGGTCTACTCAAGGGATTGGAACGAGCTTTGCTGAGCATGTCTCTATTGCTATTGAGTATCACGATAAGTTGAAAAGTGTTGGATGAAAGATCTATGGTGATCTAGAAAATTGTACAAAGGTGGTTAGGAAACATATCTAACAATTACAGGCCTGACATCTCTTGTGCACTTGGTTCTGTTAGTCAGTTTATGAGCAGGTCAAAGGAGCCTCACCGAAGTTTTGTCCAGAGGACTTTTTGATGCTTGAAGGGTGCACCAAGTAAATGTCTCTTCTAGCTAGTGTGATGTTTTCATGTAAATATACAAAGTGTAGAATTGCTACAAGTGAATGTTCAATATTAAAAATAAGCTACCAGATCTACTTTCATGGTATAATTAATCAAGAAGATAGCTCATAACTACAAGACATTCGACACCTTGATAACTTTCGGAGCACCAAGTAAATGTCTCTTCTAGGTAGTGTGATGTTTTCATGTAAATTATACAAAGTGTAGAATTGCTATCAACCAAATGTTCAATATTAAAAAATAAGCTACCAAATCTATTTTCATGGTATAATTAATCAAGAACATAGCTCATAACTACAGAACATTCGACACGTCGAAAAAAAAATATTACTCGTAGCAAGATCTAATATAGTAACCAGATCTACCAAATTCCATTATGTTCTTTTTATTTACCTCACTATACTTCAAGATCTAAAACTTTCAATTTTCTTGATATAATCATATTAACCTGGTTTTTAACCTCTAGAAGCTTTAACCATATAAATTTGGTCTACTGAATGATATAACTGAGACAAAACAAATTGAGGAAGCGTAGGGTTACACAATGTGTGTACCCTGATATATATACTAGTGGAACAATTACATGTAGGTCCAAATAGAAAGGTAAAATAACAAGACAGTAAATAAAGACATATATTAACACTCCCCCTCAAGTTGGAGCATAGATATCAATCATGCCTAACTTGTCCACAAGCGAGTTGAAATGTTTCTTGGCCAGTAGCTTTGTAAACATATCAGCAACTTGATCTTCAGAGCGAGTGAAAGGAGTGCAGATCTTGCCAGATAAGATAGTCTCTCCAATGAAGTGACAATCGACTTCAAAATGCTTTGTGCGCTCATGATATACAGGATTATTAGCAATGAAGATAGCAGCTTCATTGTCACAGTGCATCGGGATAGCAGCATAAGATTCAACCCCGAAGTCTTTCAACTTCAGCACTGGATCTGGCAACAACATTTTGCTTTTTACTTCTCCAAGTGACCAGATTACCTCCAACATAAGTACAGTAGTCTGAAGTAGATTTTCTGTCAATCTTACTTCCAGCATAATCAGAATCAGAGCAGCCTTCCAGAGAACAATGTCCATGTTTTCTATAGTAGAAGCCTTTGTCAGGTGATTTCTTAAGATATCTCAGAATATTACAAAGAGCATCCCAGTGACACTATCTAGGCTTATCTAGGTACCTTCTCAGAATACCAACAACAATAGAAATATCAGCTCTAGTAACAGTCAGATAAATCATCTTACCAATCAGCCTCCTATATTTTTTACTGTCTGGAGACATAGGAGAAGAATCATCATCCCAATTAATATTGGGATCCATAGGAGTATTAACAGGACGTGCACCAAGCATCCCAGTCTCCTGTAACAGGTCTAGAACATACTTCCTCTGAGATAAGACAAGAGCATTAGAAGTCCTAGATACCTCAATGCCCAGAAAATATCTTAGCCTCCCCAGATCTTTAGTACCAAAATGTTTGCACAGGTGTGTTTTAGTAGCCTGAATCTCAGAATGATCACTGCCAGATAGAACAATATCATCAACATAAACAATCAGAATGACAATACCAGAAGAAGTCTTTTTCATAAAGACTGAATGATCAACATGTGACCTCAGAAAACCAAAATCAGTCAGGATTTTACTCAGCTTATCAAACCATGCCCGAGGACTTTGTTTGAGTCCATAAATAGATTTTTTTAACCTGCAGACTTTATGTGACTCCCCCTGAACAACAATCCCAGGAGGTTGCTCCATATAAACTTCTTCTTGAAGGTCCCCATACAGAAAGGCATTTTTAACATCCAGTTGAAAAAGAGGCCAATCTAAGTTAATAGCAACAGAAAGAAGAACTCTGACAGAGTTAAGTCAACAACAGACGAAAATGTCTCAAAATAGTCAATTCCATAAGTTTGAGTATACCCTTTTGCAACCAGTCGTGCCTTTAGACGTTCCACTGTTCCATCAGGTTGATACTTTACAGCATAGACCCATTTGCAGCCAACAGGTTTGCCCTCAGGAGGTGGATCCACAAGCTCCCAAGTTCCACTATCAGTAAGGGCAGTCATCTCTTCTTTCATGGCAGTCATCCAGGCTGAGCTTTGTAAGGCATCATGGACAATCTTGGGAACAGCAATAGCAGATAGAGCAGCCACAAAGTTACTAGCATGAATAGTCAGGTGTGCAGTAGAAACATGATTAGCAATATTATGAGAAGTACAAGAACGAGTGCCTTTTCTGAGAGCAATAGGCAAATCTAAGTCAGAATGTACCTCAGCAGGAGTAGGACCTTTGTGAGGAGAAGATTGGTGTTGTATGGGGGGGTCTTGAGCAGGTTGGGATATGTTCCTGCGTTTATACACAATAAGTGGAGGAGGAGTAGTTTCAGCAGGTGAAGTTTCACAAGTGCAATCACTCATGACAGGCAATGGTGATGTGATTATATCAGAATCCATGGTATCTCCTTTAGCAGAATAAAAAGGTGTATCCTCAAAAAAGACTACATCACTGCTTGTGAACCATTTTTTTGTAGTAGGACTATAGCAATGATACCTTTTTTGAGTACGAGAATAACCCAAGAAAATATATTTTTCTGCTCTAGGAGATAATTTATCATAGTTTGGTCCAAGTAACCGCACAAAACAAGTAGAACCAAATATTCGTGGAGGTACAGAAAACAGAGTTACATTATGTTGTAGAACTTGAACAGGAATCTTATTGCCAATAACAGAAGACGGCATTCTATTAATCAGAAAACAGGCAATCATGATAGCTTCTGGCCAAAAATTCCTAGGTACATTAGAATGCAGCTATAGATATACTGTGTTGTTTACTTGTGTTGAGTTTATCAAACCACGCACGCGGGCTCTGTTTAAGATCATAGATAGCCTTTCTGAGTTTACATATTTTGAAGGCAGACTCCCCCTGAGCAACAAATCCCGGAGGTTGCTCCATGTATACCTCCTCCTGTAGATCTCCATATAAAAAGGCGTTTTTGACATCGAGTTGAAACTGAGGCCAGTCTTTATTCACAGCAATAGATATCAAAATGCGAACAGAATTTAAGCGTGCAACTAGAGAGAAAGTCTCAAAGTAGTCAACACCATATGTTTGTGTGTGACCTTTTGCAACTAATCTGGCTTTCAGGCGTTCAATAGTGCCATCTGGTTGATATTTAATAGTAAATATCCAACGACAGCCCACGGTAGGGCAAGAAGAGTAGATCAGAGACCCACGAAGGGGAAGATAGCAGTAGCAGGGATCTGACAAGTCAGATCAGAGAACCCGTATAGGGCAGAGTATGCATATAGAGAAATCAATGCCGTCATGAGGAAAACTAATGTTCCTTCATGAGGCGCAGACAAAGAAGACGGTGAGATGAGAGACTCTCAACTTAGATGGCCAGTGGTTGTCCGGACGTAGAGTGGTAGTTTACCCAGACACAGAGAGAGAAGAGTGAAGGATAGCAATAGCAGCCGTAGCAGAAAAGGGAAAGAGGAGGGGCAGGAGGGTGGCTGCGGTGGTGAAGGGAGAGAAGGTGGTTGGGGGGTGGCGGGGAAGAGGGGTGGGGGCGGCGGTTGGAAAGGGGAGGGGAGGGCGGCAGGAGGAGAGAGGGGAGGGGGGCAGATCGGCGGTCGGGGGGGTGAAGGCAAGGGCCGGCGAGGGGGTGAAGGCAAGAGTCGGCGGGGGGGTTGTTACGTCACTGCGGACCGATGGGTGGGGAAAAAGAAACCTGCTCTTGATACCATCTAAATAAAAAAGGAATTGTTTATTGAGTGAGTAAAACAGGTTACAGGGTAGTTTCTAATATAGCAACTGAGAGTAGAGACATAAGTACAAGTAAGCAATATGGGACTAATATCACAAGAATAAAAAAGCAGCACAAGTAAACAAACACAGTATATCTATAGCAGCATTATAGTTCTAGCAACCTCAAGTAAATGCCTATTTTTCCTTTCTATAACTCTATTTTGTTGAGGCGTATAGGCGCACTATGTCTGATGAATAGTACCCACAGATTGACAAAATAGTCTAACGTCTTTTTGAACAAACTCCAAAGCATTGTCGGTTCTCAAAATTTTAATAGCCACAGAATATTGAGTTTTTATTTCAGCAAAAAAGAATATTATTGTAGATAGCACTTGAGACCGATTTTTCAACATAAACAACCAAGTGGCACGAGAAAAATCATCAATAAACAGAATAAAGTATTTATTGTCAGACAAACTTGGAACATGACACGGACCCCATACATCTGAATGAACAAGATCAAAAATGTTTTTATTGCTAATCTGGGACCGTTTAGGAAAGACAGTTCTAGACTGTTTCCCTAATTGATACGACTCGCACTGAAAATTGTGTGTTCCTACACCAGAGATAACATGCTTCAATTCATGGAACAAAATTTCGATCGAAATTGCAAAATTTCCGATTTTTTTCCAATCGGACATCGAAACGCTGGTACGCAGAGATTGGTCCGTCATTTCGCAAAAATTTCGACCCTAGGTGCAAAATTTCGCAAAAGAGGGTGAAATTTCGCGACAAAAAGGCCAGTTTGGGCTGTAATTTCGTGAAATAGTACAGAACACAACTTAAATTCGAGAAATTTGTTCCTAAGGCTGCTAATACTACATCTTGGGTATTTTGGCAATTGTTTTTGAATCTCTTGCTTCTAAAGCCTATTTTTCTTAATTCTAAGGCATGTTTCCCCTATCTCTAGACCATCTATACATTACCTTCATCAATTTCGAGAAATTTGTTCCTAAGGTTGCTAATACTACATCTTGGGTATTTTGGCAATTGTTTTTGAATCTCTTGCTTCTAAAGCCTATTTTTCCTAATTCTAAGGCATGTTTCCCTTATCTCTAGACCGTCTATACATTACCTTCATCAATTTCTACACTACTCTATAGAGATATGGAGAAATACTCCGAAAATAACAAAGTTCTTTCAAGGATCTATGTATAAATGTCCCATGTAACCTTGTTAAATGTGAACATTAGACTTGTACAACTTGTAGTTCGTAAGTTTGTAACTTGTAATTGTAAGTTATACGTTCTAAGTTGTAACTTGAAGTTTTTAACAGTCTAACTGTCTAGCGGACTTGCCATTTCTGATCATTTGTGCAGTCACTCATCAAGACATGGATCCCACCCTAACCTCTAAACATATAACTTTATTATATAATCTAGTGTATCTATGTCTAAACATTGTGTATGCAAAATTTCATAATTTAATTCCTTCATTTTGTCATCGAAATTCTGTCGAAATTGTTCAGCTTCCTTCACTTACAAATGTGGGAGACCCCCACACATATCCAATATGAAATATTATTGCATATTTGAGTAGATCTTGGTGATTTGATCATCCTGGTAAATTTTCATGATTTAATTCGCTTATTTAGTTGTCGAAATTGTTAGGGTCGTAAATATCAAAATTTTGGTCGAAATTTCAAAAAAATTCTGTTTCTGGACCATCGGACACGGCATCAAAATTGGATATTTAATTCTATGCTTCAATTTCTCAGAAGATGGGTGTCCAAGTCTGTAATGCCACTGCAAAGCTGAAATTGATGAAGATAGAGCTGAAGCTAGTGCCAAGTTGTCAGTCTTTTTCAATTCATCCAGATAATATAGGCCATCAGGTCCTTCATGCCCCCCCACCAATCTTCATCCTCGTGCGAAGGTCCTAAAAAGTACAAATACCAGGTATGAATGTGAGACTGCAGTTTAAGCTACGTACAATTTTGCTAACAGATAATAAGTTAAGTGGAAATCGAGGCACATATAGAGCGGATTTTAACAAAAAATGAGAAGTTATGTCTCCAATCCCAGTTACAGCAGTCTTGGAGCCATCCGCAAGCATAATAGAAGAATTAGAGACCGGTTTAGATAAGGTTTTTAAAAAAAATGATTTCCATATATATGAGACGATGCACCCGAATCAATCACCCATTTTTTATTACCAGTACTATGCGAAGGGGCACTGAGGAAAGCAGTATCACAACCAGAATATGTAGCAGCTCCAGAGGATGACCTAGTACGCTCTAGCAACAGACGCTCCACCTCAGAATGGATGAAGTCAGCAGTAGTAGAATTGGATGCATCAGTAGCAGTAGGCTGTGACACTACCTCAGAGGTAGCATGGGCATCAAAAGCTGCATTAGCCCAGGCAAGCTTTCCATATTTCTCCCAGCATTTTTCTTCAATATGATTAGGCTGGCCACAGAAGCTGCAGAACCGTTGACCAGTCTGGGGGCGAGCAGTATTGGGAGGACCAAAGGGTGCTCCACGTCCAGAAGAACTCCTCCCCCTTCCAGCACCAAGAGGAGGACGAGTTTCGTGAGAACGACCACGACCGCGACCACGACCACGGCCGGACATAGCAGCCAGAGTAGTAGTATCGCCAGTTACAGAAGGCGACTCAGATGAGGATGACGGCAGTCGTTGTAGACGCTGAAAGGCACTTTGTAGAGTAGGTAGTGGATCACTAGCAAGGATCTGATCCACAACCCCAGCATAAGATTCATGTAACCCACACAGGAACTGAACTACCTGCAACTCCTGGCGTTGACGTTGCATGGTAGCCAAGTCAGTAGACAAGGGATGGTAGGCCTCCAATTCTCCCCATAGTCCCTTGAAGGTAGAAAAATAGTCAGTAAGATCAGATCTTGAGAAGTGTAGACGGCTAAGTTGCTTGTTGATATCAAAGACCTTCGGATTCTGGCTGTGAGAGTAAGTACTAGCAAGTTGATCCCACACTGCTTTGTTGTAGGCAGATATAGTAAGGTGACACTGATTTTTGTCTCACTGCTATTAAGAATCCAGGTCATCACAGTGGAATCATCTTTGACCCAGTCATCATACGCTTTGACATCCTTGGAGTCGACATTGGCAGCAGGCACAGGAGGCGGATCATGCGTCAAATGAGACAGTTTCCCCTGAGATTTAACATAAATCTGCATAGAACAGACCCAGTGTTGGTAGTTTCGCCCATCCAGCTTAACAGTAGTAACTTGACGACGCAGATCCTCATGTGAAGACGCCATGATATGCAGAACACCAACACTGACGCTAAGAAGAACAAGCAGGCACAGGCAGAAAACGACCGCCTAGTTCCTCAGCTAGGCAGCAGTAGGGACAGTGGAAAAACCAAACGGACCAGTTACATACGGGCTACGGCGAGGCGCAACAGAAAATCCGGTGGCTCAAAGGCTTACACGGGCAGGCAGGAGGCGGATCCGAAGACGAACCTTCAGACCAGTGTCCAGGAACCGGCGAATCGGAGGGTGGCTATGAGTAGATCATAGCTACGGGAGCGAACTGCGGTGGGCAGTACCGATGGCACCCGGGCAGAGGCAGGCCCAGCGGCTCGCGCTGCTGCGGCGGCCCGGTGCTGGCGATGTTGTTGCCGCTGTGGCCGGCGAGCGGGGCGGGGCGGGGGGGGGGGGGGGGGGGGGCAGGTGAGAGAGAGAGAAAGGAAGGGAGGGAGGGGGGAAGAAGGAGAGGCGGCTCCCCGAATCTAAACCTGCTCTGGTACCATGAGACAAAACAAATTGAGGAAGCGTAGGGTTACACAATGTATGTACATTGATATATATACTAGTGGAACAATTACATGTAGGTCCAAATAGAAAGGTAAAATAACAAGACAGTAAATAAAGACATATATTAACAATAACATAGTGACCATGTAATCGACTATCAAAAGTTGCATTATTTTGAGAATGTTAGTACTAACTTAATATGAAATTCAGGCTTTTTTATGGCTTTTGGTAGCTCGTGCATAATGATGGCTAACAATCATAGAATAGCGATTGACAAACCTTAGAAAAAGACTATTGTCATTGTTCATCTGAATACATTCATAATCGCTTTATAGCTGAATTACAGACTAGTCATTGACCATTTCAGAAGAAGAGGCAAATCTAATGGGGTCAGGAAGTTTGTATTATGCTAAAGGTGTTTCATTTTGTTTATTAGGCGTGAAAGGGTGCCAGGTACATCAGAAGGTGTTGAACCCAAGCATTTGTTATAATGATGAATTTATAGCTTCTAGAATGATACTTCCATTATTCAATTGGTAAGGGATACTTACATTCAGTGATGCAGCACCATTTTGAATGACGGTCTGTTAAAATTAGAAGATAGAAAGAAAAGAAACAGGAAAAATATAAAAATAAAAAAAGCCAAAATTAGATGTTACTATCACAGTGCTAAATCTTGTGAGTTATTTGCAACCACTGTCAATCAAGTACCTGATTTATAGAAATATGAATATACCTGGTCCTTACATACAACAATTTCCATCTTCGTCTTAGTCACAAAATTGTCTTCCGAAAATTCAGATCCTATAAACCAAAAAAATATGATTACCAGTAAAACAACTACAGTAAAAGAAGTACGAAGAAAAAAAAGGACAGATGCATTAAGGGCATTCTTGTCCATATCATGGGTAGATGTGTGCCTTCAGATGCTAGTCATTTGCATTTCCATGCATTGCATAAGATAAAAAAATAACATATAAAGTATCCGTTGACTGACCTGTTAGGATCAAACCCTAATCTTATATTCCAATATGAGGAGCCCAAGTGCAAAAGTTAAAATCCTGTATAATCTTTGTGGAAGGAAATACATTCTGTTTGTTACAGTCTCAGCCTGTAACAGTATCTACTGAAACAGGGGTATGTTGCCGTGTCTTTTCAGTAATAAGGTTCCTATTCACAAACAAATGATTGTTGTTGGGCAACATTAATAGCTTCTCAGTTTAAATATAAAATCAATCAAAAAGGTTTAGTAGTGGATCTGTGGAAGTCTGTAACAGCTAAATTTGTTTCCACAACCATTTTTTCATGTTGTTCGAGTTATCTTAGAAATAATAAGGTTCCTATTCACAAACAAATGATTGTTGTCAGGCAACATTTAATGGCTTCTCTTTAAATATAAACTCGATCAAAAAGGTATAGTGGTGGATCTGTGGAAGTCTGTAATAGCTGAATTTGTTTCCACACAACCATTTTTTCATGTTGTTCGAGTTATCTTTGAAATAGTATCAGAGTCCTAGAGTTTGATTCTGAGGACAGCAGCACTGCACTGCCCCTTCCTTGAATTGGTGCCCCCCTCTTCCATCTATAGCCAGAGCCACTACTTCCTTCACTCTCTTGTATGTTTTAACGGCTACTTAGTTCACCTAGTCACCATCTTCTCTAGCAAGAAAGTCACCTTTGCCATCTGCTCCTACCTCAGGGTGAGAATGGCCCCTACTCTGATTTCTAGCTTATGGGTTTAGGCTTGTATCTCTACCTTCATATATAGCCATTTATGGCTCCTTCTCTGGGAACTACTCTTCTACCATGGTTACATTATGTGCCTCAATGCAATTCAAGTCTAAACAACAAATATCTTATAGAGTAAGTTAAAAATTTTAGGAACTGGCTTAGGCTTGGGTTGGACTTTTCTTTTGTAGATCAAGGTGATTAAGAGGTCATTCACACTCAAGGGAAGATGTTTCATGTCACTAAGTCTGCAAGCTACAACAACAGATAAAAATTGATGTTAAAGAAGATGAGCATGGGCTTATGGAACCACGTTGTAACTAAAACCGTTCTTGGTAATACCTCTTATGCCTTCTACCCTAGGAAGCACGGACACTTCCCGAAGGTTGCAGCGTGCCCATCTTGGACACACGTCCAGCATATTGTGGACATGCCTAGACACATGTTGGCCACACGAAAAGTGTGCGGTGTGTCCTCGTCAGACACGTCTATGATGGCCACAATAGCTTCCCAGAAGTTTCCTCCTTTTCTTCTCCCTATCAGCCCATCCTCTTCTTTCTTTTCCATACATGTCTTCCCATCTATTTCCTCATGCTCTAGTAATGGTCTCCTCCCCTTCAGCGCCATTAAAATTTGTCCAAAAGTAGCACTCATCCTCAGTATGTCTATTGTTACCGTCCATTCATCTTCCATATACTACTTCGAAACACATCATCCTCCTACACCACAAGCACAATGAAACTACAATCCAACACACATCCTCTTCTCCTATGCCATTCTTATCTCTTTTCCCTCCTCTTCACTTTATTATTTTATGCACATCCTCTTCTTCCTTTTTCTAACTACTGATAGTAAATTTTTATTGTTCTCAAATATACATAATTCTTCCATTTTAGTGCTCTTACAATGCGGGTTCAAATTTTAATTTCTTGAATATAATGTTGATTTGATTTTATAGTGATTTGCACTATGGGCTTGATTTATATGCAATACATTGTGATATTGATTGTATTTTTATTTATGTTTATATCTTGAATTGGGAAATGATTCAGGCATCTTTGGAGTTTGAAGTGAAGGATGACTCCACGCACATGTATATGTTATTGAGTTAGAAAATATGATTTGATTTTCTTTAAAATCTTGTAAGATCATTTTGTGTTTCTATATTAATTATGTATACACCCACACATATATATGTACATAGAATTTGTTTTGTCATGTCCATGTCCCATATTTTCCAAAATCGTATTGTCCTATGTTCATGCTTGTGTGTATCCATATCCATGTCCATGTTTCTATCCGTGATTCTTAGATTCTACTATCTACACATATTATCTTATGCCCTAGATTGATCAGATTAATTGACAAAATACATAATAAAATATTGGATAAATGCTTTGAGTGATTAGCTTTTCTGAAATAAATGCCTTGAACTAGAGATGTCACTCGACAGTGCTACTTGTGTTCAAAGTAAACCTTGATTTGTTCATTTTTCTAATAATGCATCATGTTGTTGATTTTAAGTAGGGATCAATAGACTTGTATAATTGAGTAGTAGAAAATCAAAACAAACACAAATAGAACCAAATGTTGATGTGCCGATAATTTTTACCACATAATTTGTAGAACTATGGTGGATTCATTTAACTAGCCATAAGATTAATATAGGTAACCAGTTTGATTGAGCAACCCTAGATGTATGTAGTTGTAATATTGGGGCTCCAAATGAAAAACTTGGATAACTAGATTAGCATATAGCAATACTAACTACTTAAATGTGATTCATTAGGCTTGCTAGTTTAATCAACACTTTAAATCAATTGATAATAAGGTTTTTCAACATACTTGACGTCCCATCATATTACTCATGACCTCGCGGGTCCACATAATTATCCTTGTGAAAACTAGAGCAAAAAGTGGGAGAATCCCTCAACCTATTTTCACGGTTAGGGTGCTTCTATATTTACATACAAGAGACTTTACACATAGATCTCTGACTTTTATCACACTTACAAGTAGGTCCCTATACAAACATATTAACACTCCCCCTCAAGATGGAGCATATATATCATATGTACCCAGCTTGTTACATAAGTATTGAACCCGACAACCATTTAGGGACTTTGTAAACAAATCAGCTAACTGGACTTCTGATCTGACGGGTGACAACTAAATTAAATTTTGTTGAATCTTTTCACGCATAAAGTGACAATCGACTTCAATATGTTTGATTCTCTCATGAAAGATAGGATTTTGGGCAATGTGGACAGAAGCTTGTTTGTCACACTTCAAGTCAATGGGAGTTTTCTTAATAAAGCCAAGCTCCTCTAGCAAGTGACGAACCCATAGCAACTCACATGTTGCTAGGGCCATAGCTCTATACTCTAATTCTACACTAGATCTTGCAACTACAGTTTGCTTTTTGCTTTTCCATTACACCAAGTTTCCTCCTACAAATATGCAATAGCATGAAATAGACTTGCTGTCAATGCTAGACCCAGCTCAATAAGCATCTGAGAAACCCTGAACCTGTAGATGTCCATGATTTTCATATAGAAGCCCTTTGTAAGGAGACTTCTTGAGAAACCTCAGAATGCGCATCACAACCTCCATATAGCATGTGCATGGCTTACCCATGAACTGACTAACAACACTAGTAGCAAAGGCAATGTCGGACCGAGTGACAATCAAATAAATCAACTTCCCAACAAGTCATCTGTCTCCATGGATCATCAAGTAACTCCCCCTACCCATGGACAATTTGACTTTAGGATTCATTAGAGTATCAACAGGTTTGGTACTCAGCATCCCTGTCTCAATGAGAAGATCTAAGACATATTTTCACTGTGAGATAACTATCCCAGACTTGGATTTGGCAACTTCAATTCCCAGAAAATATTTGAGACCAACCAAGTCCTTTGTCTGAAATTGGCGTTGTAAAAATGTCTTTAACTATGCAATGGCATGCCTATCATCACCAGTAATCACAATATTGTCAACATATACCACTAGAAAAATGCTCCCAGAACTATGTCGTCTGTAGAAGATTGAATGATCCATAGTACATCTCTAGAGACCAAACTCTGAAAAAGCATTGTTGAATCTTCCAAACCAGGCACGAGATGACTGCTTTAGACCATAGAGGGACTTGTGAAGACGACATACTAGATCTGACTCCCCCTGAGCAACAAACCCAGGTGGTTGCTCCATATAAATCTCCTCATCTAGATCACTATGAAGGAATGCATTTTAATATCAAGTTGGTGTAGAGGCTATTAGAGAGTCTGTTTATTCATGTTATTAAGTGTCTTTGTAATATGAGCCCAAGTATGTCTTGGTCCATTAGGGTTTAGTCTTGAGACTGTACGCTTCCCTGTTTTCCTATATATAGGAGCAGGGTAGCCTCTTAGCAATACATCAACTGGCTGCCTTTTATTCTCTGACATGGTATCAGAGCAGTGATCCCAAGTAAACCCTAGAGCGGATAAAAAAAAGTTTCGTCCGCCTGCGGGCGGCAGCCGCCCTTCTTGGCTTGGCCGCCCGCCAGGCTTCTATCCAGTGTAGCCGCCATCTGCCCATCATCTTCCTCCAGTTGCAGACCTCCGACCTCCGCACCCTGCTTTTGCCTCTATTTCTCCCCCTTTCGTCATTGGCGTTTTCATTCACCGCAAAGGCCAGCCTCAACTTTCCCCTATTTACCGCAAAGAATCCGACACCAGGACTCGACTCCCTTTTTTTGCACTCGCTGCAATGTCTGGGCCTGTTTTGCAGCTTCTGGGAATGATAATCCAGATTCACCCAAAGTTGTAGTCGTTCCGTGCCATTTGTGTTGATGAAGCAAAGGCATGTGTCCCTTTGAGCCACACAAAGCAAATCAAGTTGTCACTCTGAGAGCGAGGCTGCAGTTCCCAACCACGACGATCAAAAGTGCTTGTGGATGCTTTTGTAAAAATTAAGCAACTATTGTGCTTAATTTCAGATCTAGGATATCTCCTCGCACAAATCATTATACTACTGCACTTTCATCACAGCAAGCGGGCATCCCTCCATGTCCAAGGATTTTTTATTGTTACTTTCAATTCGCCATCTATCAGTGAAGCAAACTTACCACCGGCCATATAAGAGTTTTATATATATCTCCCAACCGCTACATGCAAATACGAATCCAGCCGTTGAATGCTTTGTACAACAGTCTGTTCCCACCTGCTACCAGCCATCCACAATCCCGTTTCCATACAGTCGCAGTCTCCCAGCCAACTCAACTAACCGCTGACCCCTACCCACATATCTCCTGTAATCTTCTTTTTTTATATCTTTCTCCGTGTCCATGATCTGTAGTTGTTGCATGCAAGACTCTTGATGGTTCAAGGATAAAGATTGAAATTTGCTACCACCAGATTTCCAATAATTGGATGGTTTGGGTGATGCTAAACACACACCTGAACACAGTTCCCACCTGTGTGATTAGGCGAGGAACCCAGGCAAGGTACGATTGCAAAGTAAAAACAACCTTCTACAAAACATTCTCAATATCCATCAAAGCTTGTATCTTTAGTTATTTTTTCTTCTATTTGATTCTTGTCTGTTGGTCTGAATGCAAGAAGTATGTTAGATTTTCCTCTAAAAAATTAATGATAGTCGTGCCCCCAAACCCCCAGCAATGTTATACTTGATATTTCTTTCGGGAGCGTTTCTTTATCATTATCCACCCCAACCACTCTTGGCTCTTTCTGTGGTTGGTGTGAGGGGGAGAAATAGAGGAGAGAGATGAAGAGGAAAATTATATTCTGCTGGTTGATATATATTTCTGGATCTTTATGCACTTTGAAGATCTTGTGGACTTCTACAATTGATATTTGCATCTAAAAAGTCTTTTACTACTATATGCTTCTTGGAGAGCTTATTATCTGGAGATTCATATATAATGCTTGCTTTTTCAAGATGGTCTTCTATCCAGCTACGTCATCTACTTTGTTGTTGTGCGCCAGCACTCTCTAGCATGTCTGTGTTTTGACACGTTGACTCTATTTGTCTGTGCTTTATTAGCACGTTGACTGTTGTGAGCCAACACTCTTTGGGACTTTGACCACTTGTACGCCGACAATCTCTGGCATGTTAACTCTTTACTTGTCCATGCTTTCTTTGCACGTTGACTACTTCTACTGTGAACCAACACTCTTTGGGCTTTTCTACTGTGAACTAGCACTCTTTCGACTTTTCTATTGTGAACCAGCACTCTCTGGACTTTGTGACGATAGCGACTGTGATGAAGACCTGACGCCTTCTTCTTACCTTTTACTATTGCTCCAGATGCTGCATCTTTTTTATCAAGAAGCTTCTTCTACCTATTTGCGACCTGCACCTGCGACTTGCAACATACTTCAGATTCAGATTTGGCATTCTTCATATATTTTTTGGATTATCTACTTGAGGGGGAGTTTCTAAGTGTTTGAGTGCTTAATTGTAATATCGAGGGGGGGGGAATTCTTGTATGAGCTTGGTTTATCATTTTATTTCTGTTTCTTTGTTTAAAGCCCAACTCTCTATTTGCAAGCTGATTTGGGATTCTCCCAACTTCAGCTTGAGGGGGAGTATTAGAGAGTCTGTTTATTCATGTTATTAAGTGTCTTTGTAATATGGGCCCAAGTATGTCTTGGCCCATTAGGGTTTAGTCTTGAGTCTGTACGCTTCCATGTTTTTCTATATATAGGAGCAGGGTAGCCTCTTAGCAATACATCAATTGGCTGTCTTTTATTCTCTGATATGGTATCAGAGCAGTGATCCCAAGTAAACCCTAGAGCAGATAAAAAAAAAAGTTATGCCCGCTTGCGGGCGACAGCCGCCCTTCTTGGCTTGGCCGCCCGCCAGGCTTCTATCCAGCGTAGCTGCCATCTGCCCATCATCTTCCTCAGGTCGCAGACCTTCGACCTCTGCACCCTGCTTTTTCCTCTATTTCTCCCCCTTTCGTCATTGGCGTTTTCATACACCGCAAAGGCCAGCCTCAACTTTCCCCTATTTACCGCAAAGGATCCAACACCAGGACTCGACTCCCTTTTGCTGCACTCGCTACAATGTCTGGGCCTGTTTTACGGCTTCTGGGAACGATAATCCAGATTCACCCAAAGTTGTAGTCGTTCCATGCCATATGCGTTGATGAAGCAAAGGCAGGTGTCCCTTTGAGCCACACAGAGCACATCAAGTTGTCACTCTGAGAGTGAGGCTGCAGTTCTCAATCACGACGATCAAAAGTTCTTGTGGATGCTTTTGTAAAAATTAAGCAACTACTGTGCTTAATTTCAGATCCAGGATATCTCCTCGCACAAATCATTGCACTACTGCACTTTCATCACAACAGGCGGTCATCCCTCCATGTCTAAGGATTTTTTATTGTTACTTTCAATTCGCCATCTATTAGTGAAGCAAACTTACCACCGGCCATATAAGAGTTTTATATATATCTCCAACAGCTACATGCAAATACGAATCCAGCCGTTGAATGCTTTGTACAACAGTCTGTTCCCACCTGCTACCAGCCATCCACAATCTCGTTTCCATACAACCGCAGTCTCTCAACCAACTCAACTAACCGCTAACCCCTGCCCACATATCTCCCGTAATCTTCTTTTTTTAATATTTTTCACCATGTCCATGATCTGTTGTTGTTGCATGCAAGACCCCTGATGGTTGGTCGTTGTATAAGGATAAAGATTGAAATTTGCTAACACCAAATTTCCAATACATGGATGGTTTGGGTGATGTTGAACACACACCTGAACACACTTCCCACCTGTATGATTGGGCGAGGAACCCAGGCTTGGTACGATTGCAAAGTAAAAACAGCCTTCTACAAAACATTCTCAATATCCATCAAAGCTTGTATCTTTGGTTATTTTTTCTTATGTATGATTCTTCCCTATTGGTCTGAATGCAAGATGTTATATTTTCCTCTAAAAAAATTAATGATAGTCGTGCCCCCAAACCCCTCGGCAATGCTATGGCTGATATTTCTTTCGGGAGCGTTTCTTTATCATTGTCCACCCCAACCATTCTTGGCTCTTTCCGTGGTTGGTATGAGGGGGAGAAATAGAGGAGAGAGATGAAGAAGAGGAAAATTATATTCTGCTGCTTGATTTATATTTCTGGATCTTTATGCACTTTGAAGATCTTGTGGGCTTCTACAATTGATATTTGCATCTGAAAAGTCTTTTATTGCTATATGCTTCTTGGAGAGCTTATTATCTGGAGATTCATATATAATGCTTGCTTTTTCAAGATGGTCTTCTATCCGGCTACGTCATCTACTTTGTTGTTGCGCGCCAGCACTCTCTAGCATGTCTGTGTTTTGACATGTTGACTCTATTTGTCTGTGCTTTATTTGCACGTTGACTGTTGTGACCCAACACTCTTTGGGACTTTAACCATCTGTGCGCCAGCAATCTCTGGCATGTTGACTCTTTACTTGTCCATGCTTTCTTTGCACGTTGACTACTTCTATTGTGAACCAGCACTCTCTGGGCTTTTCTACTGTGAACCAGCACTCTCTAGGCTTTTCTATTATGAACCAGCACTCTCTGGACTTTGTGACGATAACGAATGTAAGGAAGACCTGATGCCTTCTTGTTGCTTTTTACTACTGGTCCAGATGCTGCATCTTTTTGATCAAGAAGCTTCTGCTACCTATTTGCGACATGCACCTATGACTTGCTACATACTTCAGATTCAGATTTGGCGTGCTTGCATATATTCTTTGGATTATCTACTTGAGGGGGAGTTTCTAAGTGTTTGAGTGCTTAATTGTAATATCGAGGGGGAGAATATTCTTGTATGAGCTTGGTTTATCATTTTATTTCTGTTTCTTTGTTTGACGCCCAACTCTCTGTTTGCAAGCTGATTTGGGATTCTCCCAACTTCAGCTTGAGGGGGAGTATTAGAGAGTCTGTTTATTCATGTTATTAAGTGTTTTTGTAATATGGGCAGTATGTCTTGGCCCATTTGGGTTTAGTCTTGAGTCTGTACGCTTCCCTGTTTTCCTATATGTAGGAGCAGGGTAGCCTCTTAGCAATACATCAATTGGCTGTCTTTTATTCTCTGACAAAGGCCAATAGGGAATAGCAACCAGAGACAATAAAATGTGAATAAATGTCATCTTTGCCACAGGAAAGGTCTTTGAGTAATCCTCGTCATAGGTCGGAGTGTAGCCCTTGGCTACCAAACGCGCCTTGAGTCGATCAACACAACCAACTGTACCCATTATGACAGTGTAAACCCAACAATATCCAACAACAAACTTGCCATGCATGCGTGAAACAAGAGACCATGTCTTGTTCTGGTTAAGAGCTGACATCTCCTCATCCATAGCATGACGCCAACCTAGGTGAACAAGTGCAACTAAAACAAACGGAGGTATAGAGACATGACATAGAAGAAATAAAAGCATGATATGAAGGTGAGATGTGGCTATATGAAACAAAGTTAGAAATAGGATGTTGAATATTTTCAAGTGTGCATGATCTGACGCATTTACTCAGGGCAATAGGAAGATTTTGTTGAAAAGATGGAGGAATTGTCTCTACCTGACCTTCTGACAAGGAAGCATCTAGAGAAGGAACTGAACTGGTAGGACCGGATGTACCACCTGCATTGGTGCCAGAACCAGACTGCCCACCTGTACCTGTACGACGAGTGCAAACCTGAGTGAGTGGTGGTCTAGATGGCTGGGTGGAATTACATCACGAGGACCATCATCGCTAGGGACTCAAAAATAGGAGACTCGACAATGATGGGAAGAGGCAAGAGTTCCTCCATAACTATGGGTGTCATTGAAGAACTATCATCAAAGTAGGATGTGTCTTCAAAGGAGGTGACATTTGCAGATACAAATAAGCGATGTAAGGTAAGACTGTAGCACTTGTACCCCTTTTGAACTCGAGAGTAACCTAAGAAAACAAATTTAACGGACTTTGGACTTAACTCATCCATACATGGACCAAGACAATGGACAAAACAAGCACATCCAAGCACTCTATGTGGAACATTATACATCGGTTTCATAGGATTAAGGATCTGAATAAGTATGCAATTTTGAAGAATGGATGATGGCATACGGTTGATGAGGTAGGTGGCAGTGAGGACAGAATTCTCCTAGAATTCTTTAGGAACATGCGTATGGAGAAGAGTGTGAGCGGTCTCAACAATATGACGATTTTTTCTCTCGGCTACCTCATTCTGTTGTGGTATATGTGGGCAAGAAGATTGATGAATGATGCCATGGGTGGAGGTGAAATGGATGAACTCACGACTGAACTACTCTCTGGCATTGTCAGAACGAAGCGTAAAAATTTTCTTTTTAAATTAGGTTTCCACTTCTGCAGTAAAGGATTTAAATATGGACAAAAGTTCAGATCGTTCCTTCATCAAATAAAGCCATGTAGCACGAGAATAATCATCGACAAAAATAACAAAATATCTAAACCCAAGCTTAGATGTAACACGACTCGGACCCCATATATCAAAATGTATCAACTCAAGCACAGACTTTGTTCTTTGACTCTCCCTAGACCCAAGGAATTAAATGACTGATATTGACGTCGTTTCGACGTGGAAATAGATATTTACAGGTATACCGACGGAAATAGCGACAGATGCAATCCTGGCCTTATCGACGCCTAAATGAACGAATTAAATAATGAAATTTTACAGGTGTGGTCTCAACACCTAGATGCAATGTTTTATGCAAAAAAAATCTATATTGGGTATGTGGGGGGGGGGGGGGGGTCAATCATGTGGGAGGTAAGGAATCAGTCCTTTTTTTGGAGATTTTGATGAAGGATTTCGATGACAAAATATAAGAATTAAGTTCTGAAATTTTACTAGCACAATCCATAAACTCATGTTTACACACTTATGCAATAATATTCAATTTACAACAAACATATAACAACATAGTAAATTACTAAGTACTAACTCACATTAGTTGTATGATGAGTGGCGCGCCGACTGCTGATAAGGATATTGTTGTTCCACATATTTCTCCCATGTCATCAAAGCTCTATACGATTTGTTGTATGAAACAACATGCTCCTCATACACTTCAGGATTCACATACTGCATCATCCCAATCTTTGGAAAATTTTCTTGTAAATCTTTGAGATATTGAGCCTTGTTTGCTGAATTCCTGGGAGGCTGAGAAGAAGCGGGAGGAGGTGCCCATGCTCGAGGAACTTGAGGTTGAGGAAAAGGAGGTTGTAATGGAACACCGGCAATAGGAAAAATTGTAGTATGCCCACCACTCCATGTTTGCCATCCATCACCAGAGTATGCTTTGGTGTTCACCCGAAAGCATCCATAAGGGCTACGGATAGAGTATGCTTCATGATATCCCATACCAGGTCCAAGTTCTAATTGTAATCTTGGTTGTGGTTCAACTTGATATCCAGAATACCCATGTTGGGACTGAGAAGCCTGAGATGGGTATGGAAGTGTATGCCCAAATAACATATCTCCAAATGAATGTTGAGATTGAGAGTCAGATATGCTCAATGTATCCATTGAATCAGCAAGATCAGAATAATAATCACTTGGACTCTGGTATTGTGGTTGTGGTTGTGGATTGGATGGGTAGGAGTAGGGGTAGGGGCTTGGAGTTGTGGGCATTGTGGCATTTGGTGGAGGTGCATCGTTGTAATCTTTCCCATTTTGAGTTTTTCTTTGAAAAGTTTTTTCAGCCATGGGATATTCTTGTTGTTGTGGAGGTGCACCCCTAGTAACATAAGGCCGATCATCATGTTGAGGATCCACAGCTGGAGGATATTCTGGAGAGCGTTGACTTTGATTACCATCATCACTGTTACCATCATCAGACTTAGATTTGGAACCAGCTGAAGAAGAAGAATCTGAGCTAGCTAACTGCTCTTCTACTGTTCTATCAATTTCCATATCAACATTTACATGTGCATCTTTAGGCTCAAGTCTTTCAGGCGGATTATCAAGAATAATAGCATCACCATTATTTCCCTCAAATTGCTCTTCTATATATGGATCTGGACGTCCATCTAAATTATCAAGAACAGGACAACCTATCTCATTCATCCATTCCTCTAAAGGATTTTCTAAATCTTCCTCCAACCCTCTACGTCTTTCAGTGGTGAAAGTTTATGTGATGCCAATGGGATCGTGGACAACAGAAAAATCCACTTCCCTGTAGTTGGCATCTCGTATTGCTCTAGCCCTCAATCGCATGTTGTAGTGAACGTAGACAAGGTCCCTCAACCTGTTTGCCCCAAGCTTGTTCCTTCTCTTTGAGTGTATCAGATTGAATTTGCTCCAATTTCTTTCACAGCCCCCTACAGATGTTGTTTGAGAAAGGAGGCGAACAACCACTTTTCTTAAATGGGGGGGGCACCTGCTCCATTCCAAACCCACCACTCACAAAGATCACCTGCCTCACGATCAGAAACCGCATTTGGATGTCCAAAACATCCAGTGCCTTCACGGAAATGGTGCAACTGCAAAAAAAAATATCATTTACGATATTTAGATGATGAAATCAAAGTGATGACTAATGACTAATGAGAAATTAAGAATGTAAGTTATATAGTTATATTATACCTCTTCCAGTACTAGCAATCGCTCTTCTGGAGAGGTAATGAACTTGTTGGTGACATCTCTCATTGCATTCATTAGAGTCGGATTCAATCCAAGCGTTCGTGAGTATTGGAACCTCAGATTCAAATAGTAAGTTGTCACAAATATAAATAAGGAAATAAGAATGACATTTTAATAGGTAGACTATGAGTTAGACAAATAACTTAGAAGTTAGAAACTTAGAACATAATTGAGATATATACATGCTTTATGCAATGGATGCAAAAGCATATTTATCCAACGATTCTCATAAATTCTGATGTATTGCTCATTGGACTTAGGAGCTACTTTTTTTATGTTGTCCACCATTGAGGTCATCGCATCATATAAAAAAGGCAGTGTTGCGGTTTTGTCACCATCTACCAGCCTCAATACCTTGACAATGGGTTCCATTATTCGCAGCACCCTAGTAACCTTATCCCAAAAAGGTTTGCTGGCAATCAACTCAATTCTTCTGCCAACTGGGGTATTGTGCTCCTTCATGGAGGTCCACTCCACTCCATTGAAGAGCCTCCTAAGTCCATCCTTTTTGGACTTTAATGATTGTAAGGCAAGAAAGTTTGTTGCAAATCTAGTTGCACATGTTCTAATCATATCACCTCCACAATACTCAGGTCGCCTCATTGCATTTAACAGAAAAGAATGGTTGTAGATGAATCCTGTGATCAACCTACCATCAATGACAACAGATTTAATGAAATCAATTGAGGCAATGTCCTTGAGAATGAGATCTATGCAGTGGGCAGCACATAATGTCCAGTATATGGGATATTTCTTCATTGAACTCTCCCCGGCCTTCTTGAAGGCAGAACCATTATCAGTAACTATTTGCACCACATTTTCCACACCAACCTGCTTCATGTATGTTTTCATTAGTTTCTTTATGTACCTGTGGTTTCCGACCTCACCTGAAGCATCAACAGAGTCTAGAAAAATTGTGGATCCACGACAATGTACAAGAAAGTTGATAATTTGTCATCTGTTGCCACTAGTCCACCCATCACACATAAGTGTGACACCATATTCAGACCACATATGTTTTTTGTCTGAAATCCATGCTTGTAGATCCTTCTTCTCTAGGGGAAGATACTTGTTCATTAATTCATATGAACTGGGTGCCTTGACGCCCCTCCCAGAATCCCCTATCACATCTACCATATGTTGCAGATACGGTTCAGTTGCAACATGTGCAGGTATACCATGAGCAAAGAAGAACTTACCCACTGCCTTGCCGACCTTATCTTTTGCACTAGTGAACATTGCTTTGATGCCTTTTTGCCTAGCCTCAGACTTCCTAACCCCTGGCTCATCAACATGGCTCAATCTCACACTAGCAAAACGGAAAAGTGTATCAATGCCGCCTTTCTTCCTTTTACCATGACCAGCTATGTCTTCATCGTCATCCAGGTCAACAACAGGAATACGTGCACCACTGCCTCCACCTGCACCAGATGGCCCATACCTCCTTGTAATTTGAGTTGCCTCCTCTCTTTCCCACTCATCTCTGTGGGAATCTTTGAGGGCACATCTATACGCACGACGTGAATAAGTTGTGTCACAATCAGGAGGATATGCAATGTCATCATCTGATTCAGCAGAAGAACATGTGCCCCTAACATTGAATAATGTATTTGTGTAACCTTTGTCAGCTACCTTCAGCTTTTGTTGTTTGTGTTTCTTTGCACCCATAAGATTCCTAAAATCATCCCTAACACTTTGGGGACACCTTTGGCACATTGCCACATTTTTGTCACCACCAGTAATGTGACGTTTGAACCTAGTAATCCCCCCTCCACCAATTGTCTTGTTGCAGTAATTGCAAACTATCTTTCCCCTATTGCCGTCAAGAGGCGTGCAGTGATTCCATGCAAAATCCATCACATTCTTAGCTCCAACATTACCGGCCCCAACACCCTCACCATCGCTTGAAGACATCTTATCAAAAGTCAAAAGTCGACACTGCAAAAAGACAGACAAATAAAAATTAGGTGTATGAAATCAATAACCCATTAAATTGCAAGAAATTAATCTATTTTATGTATTATAGAATCAAACACAACACTTTTAGGTGTATAAATGTTAAATGTATTTATAGAATCAAACACAATATTTTTTAAGATTTTTATTAACAAGAAAAAAGGTTTAAATAAAAAAATTAAAGTCTGAAATTAATTTAAAAATTATAAAATCTGATAATTATCTAGTATTAAGTCAAGTGATGTATTACAACTTTACTCATTCCATCTTACATAACACTAACACACACATTTCTGTAGAAAAAACAAAAAACAAAACAAAAAAATGGTTTTTTTTATTTTCAGCATTTTAAAAAAATAAAAAAACGAAAAATATAAATATATTTACTATATTTTTTTTGTATTTGTTCACATTGGAATTTGGTACAACTTCTTCTACTAAACCTAAGTTAGATACCTATTATTTCTTGTACTTATTGTATTATTACGAATTTAGTATTAATTAGTGAAATTATATGATAATACTAATTAAGAGCAGTAGATCTAGTTATACATTAGTAGATCTACATATAATAATCATAGATCTACTGTTAAACAGCATTAATCCTAAATTTTTTAAAGTAGATCTAAGATTTGGGTGTATTTAGAGAATTTTGGAGAGCTTTTATGGTGAAAATAGAAGGAAATAGATAGGAGAGGGGTTGGAAATGATGAAGAATGAAAGAAATTAAGAAAACATACCTTGATTAGGGTCGATTTGAGCTCCAAGGAAGAAAATCGCCCCAAATCTCCAACTTTCTTCACTCTAGCAGCAGCAACAGTCGCAAGATTGCAAATAGCGGTATGTCGGGGCGGCATACCGCCGATTATCACCAATAAGTTGGATTTTTTACACTGACCCCCTCCCCAATATCACCGAAATCGACCGGTTTTACCGGTAAACCCACCGGTTTACCGATATTTGCGGGAGTAACGGCAGGATTGCGTGAACCGGTGCCGGGTTGGGTCGATATCGGTAAACCAAGCGGTTTACCGACGATATTGTCGGTATCTTCTTCCTTGCCTAGACCTAAAGGCAGACCTTGTGTATTTTCCCAATTGACATGATTCACATTGCAAACTCTCCAAGTTGGACAAACCTGGAGCCAAAAACTTGAGCTTTACTATAGATGCATGACCAAGACGACTTTGTACTATTAAAGGAGACACAACTACACATGTTGTAGAAAGTTGTCGCAAGTAGTAGAGTCCAACCAGTTCATATCCTTCACCAATCGTCTTCCCCGTCTTCAAGTCTTGTATAAGACAAATATTCTTGTATAAGACAAATATCTGGTAAGAAAGTAACAGAGGCTTGAAGAGAACGAGTTAATTTGCTAATTGATAACAAATTAAAAGGAACTTGGGGAATGAACAATGTAGATGGAAGGGATAAATGTGGGGTTGGTGACACTATCCCAATTCCCTTAACAGTAGCAACAAAGTCGTCTACAAGGGTGACACTAGGTAGGTTGGGCTTATGGGTGTAGGTGGTGAACATCTCTGGTACCCCAGTGATGTGATCAGTTGCACCAGAATTAAGAACCCAATCTGACTTGGACGTCGATTTGGATCCATGTGAAATGCATGCTGACAAATCAAACCTTTGCGCACTGGATACTGAAGTCATTGCCTGTTTTGAAGCTTGAAGACGTATCAAATGAGCATATTCTCCTTTAGACAAAGACATTTGACATGTAGCTGCCTCCTGGCTCTTGAGTATCATCAACAGTTGTCATGTTAGTGGACTTCACAGGAATCCATACAACTCACTATGGATTGTCGCACAAGATTGGCGAACGGAAAACTCCTTATCATCCACGTTGACCAAAAATGCACCCACTAAATGAGATATTAATTAAATCAGCACAAGATGGACCGCGGACAGAAAAGCAAACTTTATGGCAAAGATTCAGACTTTTTCTTCAAGAAATCAGATTTGTTCTTCAAGAAATCAAACCAATGGACAATAGAAGACCTTAAATCCAACTTTTGCACACTTTGTAGAAGCTAAGGACCTTGAAATAGAACTGTTTGGCCTTGAAAAGAGAACTTTGCAAAGTCTGTAGCAGCCGTGCTACAGTACTCTGCGGCTATAGTACCTAGGGAGAATGACGAAAGCTCCCTCCTCGGATTACTAATGCCTGTGATCTTCTAGGGCAAGGTAATAGGATCAAAGACGCCCCTTATAGACCAGATTTGGGTGAGGAAAACAGCCCTTAAATCCTTTTATTGATGCCAAACTTCTTGCTGCGATAGAAGGCTGTTGACAGCAGCCCAATACAAGCTGATTTGGAGAAGCACATAGGGGAGTAGCAGCCAGCCACCGCCACCATGGAGTAGCTAAGATCGGGGGGATACAACACCCAAAAGGACTAATCCGAATCCAAGCAAAGGAGCAGCAGCCACTCCAAGGGCCTTTGTGCTAATACGGTAATGTAGCGAGCGGAAAAGCTTGGAATGTTGTTGATTCAGATGACTGAAGACCTTAAGTTGGGGATGACAACTTCCTTGGAGAGATTGACGACTCTCCTAGGGTTTTCCTTGTTGCTCTGATATCATGTGAAAACTAGAGCAGAAAGTGGGAGAATCCCTCAACCTGTTCTTACGGTTGGGGTGCTTCTATATTTACATACAAGAGACTTTACACATAGGTCCCTAACTTTTATCACACTTACAAGTAGGTCCCTATACACACATATTAACAATCCTCAACATCTTAATACCCCTGTTTGGGTTATAGGCCCACGCTAGAGAGCTTGGTCAAATGAATTTTTAATAAATTAACTAGAAGCATTTATATCTTAGATTAATTTATTTTTAATAGATGTAGATGTTTATTGAAGGTTTCCATTTTATAATACAAGACACTCCTAATTAAATCTATACAAATTTTATCTAGAGATTTGAAACTTGAATAAAAATGTACAAGTAAATCATGGTTTTGGTCATTAGGCTGACAAATCATGGCCATATATGGCGTGGACCCTTGGGGGTGTGTAGGTTGAAATGAATATCACGGATATGAGAAGTCAACATTGGATATGTGAGAAGACAAGAAAATACTGTTATAGAAGTAATTATATGAGTAAAGTGTAAGTGGAAATTTTTGAAGACAAACTACGACATAGTCGCCTTAGATGATTCAAGCATGTGCAAGATCAACCAGCTAGTATCTACGTTTGAAGTAACTCCATCAAGTCAGAGTCAGACAAAGCTAAAAGAATAAAGGTGGAGCAAAATCCTTTTCAAAGGAGCAAATAAGAAGAGATCTAGATTCATGTCATCTCGATGAGAATATGACCCAAAACAGAGCTGGATGGAAAGTAGAACTTGTGCAGCCAAATCTCAAATCAATTGGGATTTGAGTCTCGGATATTAATCATAATGATGAGCCATATGGTTATGAAATTTTTATAAAATTCAGCATTTAAACTAAGGGTTATTATGGATTATTGCATTCATCAACTATTACAAAGATTATATGAATACAGAAATTCATACATTCTAACCCTGACTCAAGGGTTGGTCATATACTTTGTGAAAGATGTGGGGTGACCTTTTGCCTATTGCACTTATCCAACTCGGAACTGGCTTAACTCGATTGTCCGATATCTACAAATATTGTATAATCGTACAGGTAGAGGAGGTGTTGGGGAGAGCAAGAAGATGAGGATGGGGACGGAAAAGGAAGATGATAGGGTATCATGTCGGTCCCAATGGTGCTTGCAACACTGCTCCAAGAATGTCATAAAATTCTTTGAATTCTTGAATTGTTCACCAATTTTTGTGATGAATTTTATGCCAAAATTTCACACAAACCCAAACTATTCTTGGATTTTTTGAATTATTCACCAATTTAAGAATTATTTTCAAATTTCATCAATGATTTGTTACAGGAATTAGAACATGCAATGATTTGACATTTGTGAATAGAGTGTGAATGTGTCAATAGTTTGTGTGCAATGTATATAATTATAGGCTAATGTGTTTATATATGTATCTATATGAAATGCTTATATGTATATATATATACACATATTGTATTAAACCTTTTTCCCATATATTTGACTGCTTTGTTAGATAGCTCCCAAAAACTTTTCACCCTCGCCAAGGCCTAGTTTGGCCGCATACTTCGGAAATCCCAGTGATTAATGTAATAATTGGTAGATCATCACGTTGTACGTGGAACTCACAATCACCATCCCTTAAATGCTCTAACGGCAATAGACGCATTTTCCAATCACGCCGAACTGGACGGTACTGGGGAATGTCGGCTTCCTACCCAATTTGTTGGACTATCGCATCATATCTTCCCGCAAATCAACACTGAAGCATGGAAACATGTATACCCCACCTGCTCCGGCTACTGAAAAGTAACAACGATATGTATCAGACTACTGGGATTCAGAAAAGAGGCAGCCAAACTAGGCCCAAATGTATTCTGAATCCCAAATTTGTGATTATGCTCCAGGAGAATGCTGTGGGGTTGTTGAATAGAATCAAGGGCGGGGAGGAAGATCATGGAAGCATGAGAAACTATGCTTTGTTGATTAGCCCAAATTTCATCCAACTGGACTACGAAATGTTGACTCAAGGTCTAAATTGACTAAACCCTTGTTTTGATGATGACTAACTATTCTACTTATTTGTGTCTAATGCTTCTACTTGAGTGATTTCAGATTAGGTATAGACACACTTCATATGTCCTAACTTGGGCATCCTAACTTAGAGAAAAGACAAATCAAAATCAATGCAAGTGGACTTTTGTAGAATATTGATGTAAATCCACTAGAATCGTGTTGTAAATCACTTGTAATGTTTGTATGGCTTGTAATTAAGCTTAGAAAAAATCAAAAGCACTTAAATCACATATTCTATCACTCTAATGATATTTTTCAAAATACATCACAGAGTGCCTATTCGGTTGAGTTTCTCCTGTGACAAACTCGATCGACACCCTTGATGCATTTTGAGAATGTCCAGGTTCAGTGGAGTTTCCAAAACACAGAACTCGACTGACACCCTGCACCAACAAATCAGATTAAGTGACCGGCCGAGTTTTATCCAGGATAAACTCGGCCGATGCTTCAAATTTGCTTGTCGCATAGTGCAACCGGTCGAGCTTCCCAAAAGTAAACTCGACCGATCGGACTGTATGGAAAGTGCAGAAAAAGTGTTAGTAGTTGTTGGAGTGATGCAAAACTCAAAAAAATATCATTTCAACACCCCCAAACGGCTAGTATTCGTCCTTAAATGTTTCTACTGGCTAGTAGACATCCCCATCTATAAATAGGACTCCTTGAGCTTGATATCATGATCAGCCAAACACTATGAAGGTCCCTATATTATAGTTGAGTGTCTCCAACATCATCATTCCACTCTCAAACTTAATCACTTGCTACTTCCATGAAAGTGGATAGGAGATTTGTAAGAGAGCTAGTCCTACATGTATATCTTGTGAGGCTCTTACTTCCTCCACCTCTCAATCTCTCATTTCTACCATGAAGATGAAGATTCTCTCTCTTAGCTAAGAGAGGTGAATAAGAAGGGAAGGAGTCCCTTGGTGAAAGCTTCTCCTTAGCGAAGGTGGAGTCGAACATCTATGAAGAGTGGGTAATTCCTTCAAGGTGGAAGACTTGTGCAAAAGTGGGTAAGTCCTTGGTGAAGGCGGAAGACTAGTTACAAAGTGTGTAAGTCCTTGTAGAGGTTGAAGACTCTTGGTCATAGTTAGGTAAGTCCTTTGGCAAGTTGTTGGCTCTCTTCTCCTTAGGGAAGGTTGGGTATCCTTGGCCCGGAAAAGGAAGGTCATATATTGTATGTCTTATAATGGAATATAAGTGCAATGATTACAAAATCCTAAAGTTTGACCTCTTTAGGTAGTTGACTGACTTTCTCCTAGTTTGGAGATTGGAACCACACTACATAGCTTATGTTCTTGTGCTTGTTCAATCTCTCTCATCCTTGCTATGTATGTTAGTTGCACTCAAAGATCATATTTTTCATATTAACTTAGAAATATCTTGAAGGTCTAATGAATTTTGTTTTATTTTTAGCTCTATTCACTCCCCCTCTAGAGCCCACCACAAGTGGTATCAGAGCGGGTCTTCTCTAAGAATACTTCCACAAGTAGGAGAAGAAGGACAATTATCAAGCTAGGAGATACCTCATCAACATCTCAATATTTGATGGGACCAATTTCCTCTATTGAAAAAGAAGGCTACAATTCTAAATCCAAGGATCAAGTCTTGAGCTATGGAGAATGGTGGACCTTCCATACAAACTACCGGAGACAAAGATAGAAGAATGTGATGAGGCTACTTTGAAGAAAGCAACCTTGAATGTAAGAGCAAACAATATTCTCTATGTCTCCATATCTCCCACCGAGTTCAACCGGATTTCCTCTTGTGAGACAGCCTGTGAGATATGGAGAAAGTTATGTGTCACTTATGAGGGGACAAAGCAAGTGAAGAAAAGCAAAGTCTACATGCTCAAAGGCCTCCTTGAAAACTTCAAGATGGGAAAGGAGGAGAGGATAGCCGAAATGTACTCAAGGCTCAACACCATTGTGAATGGTGTTGTTGTTCGAGGTCATCTTATGGATAGAGAAGAGATCAACTCAAAGATCCTTAGAACTCTCCCCAAGAGTTGGGAATCCAAGGTGACCTTCATTGAAGAAACAAAGTCTCTTGGTGATATACATATTGAAGAACTCATAGGAAATCTACAAGCCCATGAAGTCAAACTTGACAAGCAAGATGAAGAAGAAAGAGAAGAAGAGAAAGATCTAAAGAGAATGAAGACGGCTGAAATCAAATCACAAATTGAGACTATTGTTGGTCAAGCTTCTCCATCCTCTCAAGTTGAAGAAGATGTCATATACTCTAAGGGTAGACTCTATAAAGGCAAGTCATCCTCCTTCACTCAGTGCTTCAAATGTGGAAAGAAGCTCACTTCAAGGAAGATTTTCTACAAGGCAAAAAGATCCATCATCACAAGAAAAGAGAAGAGAAGCACAAGAAGAAGGAGAAATGGCACAAAAGCTCAAGTGACTCCTCCAACTCAAGCTCTAGTGACTCCTTCAACTCAAGCTCAAGTGAAAAATCAAGTGGAGGATCTAGCTTAAGCTCTAGTGAAGATGGAGGATGTCACTTTGCTCTCATGGCATCAACAAGTGAAGACTCAGATGAGGTAAATCTAAACTCTTTAGATTAAGAATCTCTTATTGCAATTATTCATGCTACTTGTGCCTCTCTTAAGTCTTCTAAGAAGAAAAAGAAAAAGCTTGTTAAAATTTTTGATAATTTGAATGTAGAAAGAAATGATCTTGAACATGCTAATATTTTCTTGTTAGATGAAAACAAAGCTTATCTTAGTCAAGTAGACTCTCTTAAACTTGAAAATTCTAGCTTGCTGGATAAGGTTAGATTTCTAGCAGCTCAACCTCTTATGCCTAGTTCTAATGAAGAACATAGTAATATTGTGAATTCTCTCATGCTTGATATTGATATTCTTAAAACTGAAAATAAGGACAAAGATTTTGTTTTGCAAAGATAACAATTTGAAAATAGTGTTTATCTTTCTAATATTGCTTTGCTTGAAAAAGAAAATGCTTCTTTGCTTACTAAAATCAATGTCCTTGAATCTTATTCTAATTCTACTAGTAGAGAGAATAATGTTGTTGCTCTTCATATTGATAAAGATTCTTATATGACCAAAGCTTTTTGTTTAGAAACCGATCTTTTGCATGCTAGAGATAATATCAGTCAACTGTCTTCCACTATTGCTTCTCTTATGCATGACAATCATAGTTTAAGATCTTCTATGCAAAGATTCTTAGATGATAAGAAGAATCAATCGGATCCTAGATCATACTACCGAACACATGGGTAGAGATGATATTGGACTTGATAGTAGCCAAAGGAACACAAAGATAAAGGACCTTCAATTTTCACTAAAGAATCCTCTAGTTCCAAGGCTAGGAGATCGTGTAATCGTTGCAATGATATTGGTCATTATTCTTTTAGGAAAGAATCCAAGAAGAATAGGACTTGGGTTGCTAAGATACTCCCTCCGGACCGAAAAATATAATTGGGGATCATTTCATCTTTCTTCTTGTAGGTCAAGTGCAATTGGATTGACATGAGCTATTGATTCGTGAAATGGTTTCTCAATCCACATAAAAGAAGAAAGGTGAGATGTGTATGGGATGGCAACAAGTGGAAAAGAAATAATAAGAACAGAAGTAATGATATTCTTGCTCATATCCATTCATTTCTTGTTCTTGGCAAGCTTGCATGCACTTTACATATGATTTTTGAGTCAAATTTGGTATATTGTGATTCTCATCACCTTCTTGCTCAAAAGTTGTCCCTGATACTTTCATAGTGCATTACTAACTTGGTGACACATGTTTAGATATGATTTATACTTTTATCTAACCTCTAGATATGTTTTTTTCTGAAAAATATATGTTTTTGACAGTAGTATACTTTTATCTAACCTCTAGATATGTTTTTTTATGAAAAATATATGTTTTTGACAGTAGTTGTTGTCGGCCGAGTTTTTCCTAATAAAAACTCGACCGACAAGCACCAATTGGGGTTGCCAACAGCTGTCATCAGTCGAGAAGTTCAACCCAAAAATTCGACCGACAACACTGTGCACAGAATATACAGTTGGCTTTTTGGATGAGAATCTCCCTCTAGCTAGACTTTCTCAACCAATAATCTTATTCTATGACACTCCCCTTGGTACCTTTATATATGCATATTGCCATGTTTTAAATTGCCTATCATGCTTACAACTCTGTCCCTTTAATACTCTAAATTGGTATCTTCATACCTTGCAATTATCTATCTTGAGTTGTTATGCAGGTTTTGATGATGATCTATTTGGATCTCTTGGTTGTGTCTCAAATTGCTTCCGTTGTGCTCTAACTTGCTACATATATTTAGTTTTGATCCAACCTTGAGTTTCTTAGTGGTAATCATCTTTTGGTAATGATGCATGTTTGCTAGTGAGTAATATCCTTTCATGCTTCTGAAACTGCATATCTTTTTGTTTGGATATTCTTCTACATCTACTCATAGCTTGTTCTTTAACTTGTGTATCTTATGTTATAATCTAGATCCTACTAGTAGCCTTAACTTGTGATATCATCTACTAGAATCTATATACATGTAGTTCTAGCCTTGTTCATCTTTTGATATCTAACACATCAAGTGGTGTTCTACTATATGATATGCTTGTATCTTGTTTCATACTCAAGCTTTCTCTAGACTTGCATATACACTATCTTGAGTTGCTTGCATAGTCTTATCTTGGTTGTTTGCTAGAACTGCATCCTGGGTTGTTCTAATGTGTGTCTTGATTTGCTTTATATACATTGCTTGGACAAGTCCTTAGTTTTTGCTCTTCTACTCTCCTTTCTAACTTTTAATATCTTCTTATTCTAACATGTTTCGTTTTAGCTCTTCAAACCCCCATTTTTTGAAATGACAAAGGAGGAGAAGGCATGTCTTGTCTTATGTAAGACGGGGAGAAGGCATGTCTTATGTTAAAGGGAGAAGACGTAAATGTAGAACATACATGAGTAGAAGACATAGTTTCTATAAATGTTGTGAAAGCTAACCATGCATGAGAAATAACATCAATTGAGGGGGGTATGAGAACTCCATGAGCGTCAATTGAGGGGGAGCATATGAACTCAATTCTATTGAAACCCCTAGGTTTCTCCAAAGGTATGATTTTACTTAAAAGCTTCAATACATTAATGGAATGGTTTGTCATCTTCAACAAGGGGGAGAATTTTGACTCAAGGTCTAAATTGACTAAACCCTTGTTTTGATGATGACTAACTCTAGAATATGAGACTAATTGTCTTATTATTGAGATGATCAAAACAGAGTACAGTGGTTCTCTTTTATAAGACAAGAGAAAGACACATGGTTTAGATATAACCAATATGGGATAAAACAAGACAAGGAAAAGAGAGAAATAGACTAAGTAAAAACACAGGAAAGTCTATATACTAATACTCCCCCTCAAGCTGGAGCATAGATGTCAAGCATGCCCAGCTTGGATGTCATATCAGTGAAGCGCTTCTTCGGAAGAATCTTTGTGAAGATATCAGCAATCTGCTCATCAGTATGAATGTAAGGGGTAGAAATCTGACCAGATAGAACCGCCTCACGAACAAAGTGACAGTCCACTTCAATATGCTTCGTGCGCTCATGGAAGGTAGGGTTGCTAGCAATGAAAGTGGCTGCTTTATTGTCACAATACATAGGAATAGCAGATGAATCAGAAACTCCAAAGTCCTTCAGCAGGCTCCGAATCCAGAATAGCTCACAAGTAGTATGTGCCATGGCACGATACTCAGCTTCAGCACTAGAGCGAGCAACTACAGACTGCTTCTTGCTTCGCCAAGTCACAAGGTTACCTCCCACAAAGGTACAGTAGCCAGAAGTAGACCGACGGTCAACCTTGCTGCCAGCATAATCAGAATCAGAATAGCCAAGGAGTTTGCAATGCCCATTTTTTTTGTAAAGTAGACCTTTTCCAGGAGAACTTTTCAAATACTTCAGAATATGACAGACAGCATCCCAATGGCATTGTCGAGGCTTATCCAGGTAGCGACTAACCAGTCCAACTGCAGCAGTGATATCAGCCCGAGTAACAGTAAGATATATGAGTTTCCCAACCATACGTCGATACTGCTGATTGTCAGGGTAAGCAGGAGACTCCTCATCATCCCAGTTGATGTTGGGATCCATAGGTGTGCTAGCAGGTTTCGCACCCAAAAGACCAGATTCAGATAAGAGGTCCAGGACATACTTCCGTTGAGATAAGCAGAGACCAGAAGAAGACCGGGACACTTCTATCCCAAGAAAATACCGAAGTGAGCCAAGATCCTTGGTAACAAAGTGTTTCTCCAGATAGCACTTTGTAGACTGAATACCAACAGAATCGCTGCCAGAGAGAATAATATCATCAACATAGACAATAAGAATAACAATACCCGCAGACGTATTTTTCACAAAAACAGAGTGATCAGATTGGGAACGTCTGAAGGAAAAGTGTTGAAGAATATTGCTGAGCTTGTCAAACCACGCTCTAGGGCTCTGTTTCAAGCCATAGATAGCCTTTTTTAGCCTGCAGACTTTGGAAGCCTCCCCCTGACACACAAAACCGGGAGGTTGTGACATGTATACCTCTTCATGAAGATCACCATACAGGAAAGCATTCTTGACATCAAGTTGATACAGAGGCCAGTCAGAATTAATAGCAACAGAAATTAGATTCCGGACAGAGTTCAGGCGCGCTACTGGAGAGAAAGTTTCAAAGTAGTCAACTCCATAGGTCTGGGTATACCCCTTTGCCACAAGTCGCGCCTTAAGTCGTTCGACAGTACCGTCAGGATGGTATTTGACAGTGAACACCCATCGGCATCCAACTGGAGAGCAATCAGCAGGTGGCTCAACTAGGGTCCAGGTATGACGATCAGTAAGAGCCTTCATCTCTTCTTCCATAGCCTGACGCCACGCAGGATGGCTAAGAGCCTGAGTAGCATTCTTAGGTACAGATATCGCAGACAGTGCCGCAGTGAAGTTAGCAAAATTAGCACTCAAATTATCAGTAGAGCAGAAATTTCCAATCGGATGCATAGTGCAAGTACGGGTCCCTTTCCTCAGACTAATAGGAATATCAAGATCAGAAAATACCTGCGAGGATGGTTGATCTGGCACCGAGGAAGAGGACGATGGAGGGGCCATGGAGGGAGTTGTCGGCTTCGGTCTTCTTTGATAAACTTTCAGAGGTGGCTTTTCAATCAGATCCTCAGAAATAGCAGGTACATCGTCCATCACAGGCAAAGGTGTATCAGCAAGTAAATCAGAAGTGAGCGCAGAACCACCCGTGGAGTAGAAAGGCATATGCTCAAAAAACACCACATCCGCAGAGACAAACCACTTTCTAGAAACAGGATCATAGCACCTATATCCTTTCTGAGTGCGAGAATATCCCAGAAAAATACACTTAGTTGCTCTAGGATCCAATTTAGTAAGACCAGGCCGAAGATTTTTAACAAAACAGGTGCTCCCAAAAATGCGAGGCGGGACAGAGAAAAGAGATGCATCGGGAAACAGAATCTGAAAAGGAATCTGATTGCCGAGCACAGATGAAGGCATGCGGTTAATTAGGTAGCAAGCAGTGGCTATCGCCTCGGGCCAAAAAGCTTGGGGAACATGATAGTGAAAGAGAAGGGTACGAGCAACCTCGAGAAGATGACGATTTTTGCGCTCAGCAACACCGTTTTGTTGTGGGGTGTAAGCACAAGAGGTTTGATGGATTGTGCCCTGGCGACGACAGAAAGAGCTAACAGATGTTTGCATGAATTCCAAAGCATTATCAGTACGAAGAATTTTGATAGGCTTAGCAAATTGAGTGTGTATCTCAGTAAAAAAGTCAGTAATTTTTTCAAGGATAGTGGATCTATCTTTAAGTAAAAACAGCCAGGTAGTTCTAGAAAAATCATCAATGAAGCTCAGAAAATATCTAAAACCGGAAGTACTAGTGACAGAGCAAGGACCCCAAACATCAGCATGTATAATATCAAAAGGTGCTTTAGAGCCGATACAAAATTTTTGTTGAGAAAATATGCTTTGTTGAGCTTGCTGAGGGAGGAGAGACTTTAAATAGGAATGTAGCTGTAAAGGTGAACTTGCTCTTGCTCACCAGGAATGTGCAGTAAAATGGTTCAGTATTAAGGGGAACAAGAATTGTGACATATGCAAGCAAGAAGTCCAAAACCTGCCTGTGACCCTGCTTAGAATACAGAACCCTCACTTTGGTACTAGACGAAGACAAGGTGACAATCAATTTGGACAAGTTCCCAGATACAGGGTTTGGCAAGATGTACCTGTTGTGAAGCAACCTGTATCTAAGTCGATACCATCGACATCCTGTCGATGGTATCGAGATCTGTCCAGGTTCATGATGGAGCAAGCCGCATCTTGGTCGATACTATCGACATGTGTGTCGATAGTATCGACCAAGATGCGGCTTGCTCCATCATGAACCTGGACAGATCTCGATACCATCGACAGGATGTCGATGGTATCGACTTAGATACAGGTTGCTTCACACTCCCCCTCAAGCTGGAGTGTACACATTGTGAATACCCAGCTTGCCACATAAATTCTGGAATACTGCTGGACCCAATGGCTTTGTTAAGATGTCAGCTAATTGATCCTCAGACTTGACATATGGCGTCACAATATTGCCATTCTTTATCTGATCTCTGATGAAGTGACAGTCAACTTCTATATGCTTTGTACGTTCATGAAAGACAGGATTCCTGGCGATGTGTATAGCAGATTGATTGTCACACTTGAGTATCATGGGAGATTGAATCAAAATCTTTAACTCGAATAGGATAGATTTGACCCATTGTAATTCACAGCATGCATGTGCCATAGCACGGTACTCAGCTTCAGTACTGGATCGCGCTACCACATGTTGTTTCTTGCTTTTCCATGTGATCAAATGGTCACCAAGAAAGGTGCAGTAACCAGAAGTAGATCGTCTATCAACTTGATTTCCAGCCCAATCTGCATCCGCATAACCTGTAAGAGACAAAGGTGATGAGGAACTCTTTGGTTTATAGTAAGTTATCCCCTTCCCAGGAGCACTTTTCAGATATCTCAGAATCCTGCATACAGCTGTCCAATGCGACTGTCGTGGTGTGCACATATGTTGACTTACTACTCCAACAGCAAAAGAAATATCAGGTCTTGTGACAGTTAGGTAAATCAACTTCCCAACTATTCTCCTGTAATGACCTGGATCTGAATATTCAGTATCATCGTCTACCTCCTTGATGTGATAATCCATAGGAGTGGATACGGGCTTAGAATCAGTCATACCCGTTTCCTGTAGCAAGTCAAGAACATATTTCCTCTGGGAGAGATTTATACCTGCATGGGATCTAAGAACCTCAATCCCTAGAAAGTATCTCAGCTTCCCCAGGTCCTTCGTGTGAAAGTGATGTTGTAGTCCTTCCTTCACACGTGATATGCCTGTAGAATCGCTGCCAGTAATCACAATATCATCAACATAGACAGCAATAATGATGGACCCACCAGAAGAATTTGAATAAAATAGAGAGTGATCAGTCATGGAACGAGAGAAGCCCATCTGTAACACAACAGCACTGAACTTGTCAAACCAAGCTCGAGGAGATTGCTTTAACCCATAGATAGCCTTCTTCAATCTGCAAACTTTCTGACACTCCCCCTGAGCAACAAAACCGGGTGGTTGCTCCATGTACACCTCTTCCTGAAGATCTCCATGAAGAAAGGCGTTCTTGACATCCAGCTGGAAAAGAGGCCAATCAAAGGTAGTAGCTAGAGATATAAGGATCCGCACAGAATTGAGACGAGCAACTGGAGAGAAGGTCTCAAAGAAGTCCACTCCATATGTCTGTGTGTAGCCTTTAGCTACCAATCTGGCCTTCAACCGCTCAATCGATCCATCAGGGTTGTGTTTGACGGTAAAGACCCATCTACAACCCACAACTTTCTTGCCCGCAGGTAAAGTAACAAGATCCCATGTGCCATTGTCAATCAAAGCAGAGATTTCCACCTGCATTGCCTGCTGCCAGCCACTGTCCTGCAGAGCCTCTAAGTGGTTTCGTGGTATCTTAATGGAGTCCATCCCAACAGCAAATGCACGAGCCTGTGTAGATAAGTGTGACAAACAACAGACATTCGATATGGGATGTCGAATAGTACATGAACGTATACCTTTTCGGACAGCAATAGGAAGATCAAGGTCAGAAGCTTCTGCAGGAATCTCTTGAGTAGAAGATGACGAAGAAGGCTCATGGACTTGTGCCGCTACCTCATCTGGATCCTGTCTACCTCGCCTGTGATAAACCTGGTTATAGGGTTGAATGGCAGGTGGATCATGCGGTATGTCCTCAACAATGATAGGTGGCACTCCCTCACTTTGAATTACGGGTGGCACTCCCTCACTCAATTGCTCCCCCTTGCTCATAGCATGTGCAAAATATGGACTGGTTTCATGAAAGGTGACATCCTTAGAAACAAACATACGACGCAAACTCGGGCAATAACACTTGTAACCTTTACTCGTACCAGAGTAACCAAGAAACAAGGTTTTCAAGGACCTAGGAGAGAGTTTGTCTTGTTTGGGATCAAAGTTATGAACGAAGGATGTACAACCAAAAACTCGAAGCGGAACATGAAACGGTTTATCCATAGGGCGTAAGACAGAAAAGGGAGTACGCCCATGCAAAACAGAAGAGGGCTGCCGATTAATCAAAAAACAGGCAGGGAGAAGAGCCTCAGACCAGAAACGTTTAGGCACATTGGATTCAAACATGATAGACCTAGTGATATCCAAGAGATGGCGATTCTTTCGCTCAGCAACACCATTCTGCATAGGAGTGTGAGGACAAGAGGTTTGATGAATCATACCAACTGAACTGCAAAACTCATGCATTGCTTTCTGAACGTACTCAAGGGCATTATCAGATTGAAAAATTTTAATATTGCAGTGAAATTGAACTTGAATTTGTTTATGAAAATGTTTGATAATGGAAAGCACAGATTCACGACTTTTTAAAAGATAAATCCATGTCATGCGAGAGTAATCATCCACAAAAGAAATGAAATAGCTAAAACCATTATAACTCTGGTTTTTAACAGGACCCCATACATCACTATGGACTAACTCAAACGGACTAGAAGCCCGATTATTGACACGAACAGGATAAGACAACCGATGGTGTTTGCCCAACTGACAGGACTGACACTCTAATGAGGACACATGAGCTAGATCGGGTTCCAATTTCTTCAAGCTTTCTAAGGAAGGATGGCCATATCTGCAATGCCACAACAAGGGGGAACTACTCAGCATGGCGGAGGAAACTGGAGCAGGAGGTGGATGGCGAGGTAGATAATCACCAGGAAAGAGGTAGAGATCACCTTTCCTAGGCCCCCCACCAATCATCTTCAAACTCTTGAGATCCTGTAAAACAAAACAAGATGGCCCGAAAGTTACTGTGCAGTTCATAGTGTCAATCAACTTGGCAACAGAAAGCAAATTGAATGGAAAATCAGGTACAAAATGGACAGATTTCAAATCAATATCTGGTGTAAGGGACACAGAACCACTAGCTACCACCTTCCTCACAGAACCATCTGCCAAGGTAACAGAGGGGTGAGGAATATATGAGTCAAGTGTGCGGAGCAATCGCCTCATACCAGTCATGTGCTGGGAGGCACCAGAGTCGACCACCCAGGGAGTTGCGGATCCGGAAGCCATAAAAGAGGTAGCCTGATTACCCGCGGTAGATGCAAGATGTGCTGTAGAAGCAGATGAGGCGCCCATATTCAAATGTTGAGTGGCCTGAATGAATCTGTCATATTCCTCCTGAGTAAGTGTGATGCCAGAGGAACTCGAGCTCGCAGTAGTAGAATCTGAAGTAGCACAATTGGCAGCTCCAACAGGTGGGGCTGCAGGTCGCCCATGTTTCTTCCAGCATTTCTCGACAGAGTGCCCGGGTTTGTCACAAAAAGTACATCTAGAGCGAGTCCCACGTCCTCTGCCCAAGCCAGGTCTGTCAGATGAAGTAGATGCAGGTCGTCCTCCGCGAACTGCTACAGCAATAGAGGCATGAGAATCTCCAGAAGGAACAATAGGAGTAGGACCAACGGACTCAAAGGTGGACTGTTGAATCCTAGAGAAGGCTTCTGCAAGGCTCGGTAATTTATCAGATGCAAGTATCACACTTCTTGCTGAACCAAATGAGGAGCTAAGGCCAGATAGAAATTTGGCAGTGACAAGATCATCTCTATCCTTAATCTGCTCAGCAACCTTCACTGGATGATAGTAGCTCAACTCCTGAGAGATAGCTTGAATCACACCGAAATACTCTTCAAGTGATCTATCACCTTGTTTTTCCGCAAACAGACGATCATAGATCATAAACTGGCGAAGAGCATTCTTCTCTTGAGCATAGTGTTGCTTGACGGCATCCCAAATCTCCTTAGCGGTGGAGTAGAACATGAACCTAGAAGCAATAGACGGTTCCATGCTACCCCATAGCCAAGTCTTCACTAGGCTGTCAAGACGTTTCCACTCGGCATAGTCTTGGTCAGTGCTAGTGAGAGGTGCAGAATCAACAAACTTTGCTCGATCGCGCGATTCCAAGACAGTATGAACCGCATTCATCCATAGCAAAAAACTCTTCCCATTAAGCTTGATAGGAATAGGCGAGACCTCATAATAGGTCTTGTTCTCCATGATGCAGCTGGGATATGTGTGACGGGGTGATACACGTCACAAAAAAAAAAAGGTTGAGTGGACGGATAGATACGCGTCCCGTGACGGAGAGATACACGTCACAACTGAAATAAGATAGAGGATGCGTTACTGACGCATCAACAGCCTTCAAGAGAGAGGTTCCTAATCACACATGAAGGAGATGTGATTAGGAAGGCACTTTGGAAGAGACGAGACCTCCGGTTTGGCTTTAGGTGGCCGTTTGATCAACCGGAGATCTTCAAACCGGAGAACAACAGCTCTACCGGTTGCTGCGGCGGCGGCTTGTGGAGAAGAAGTTGCTGCGGTGGCGCCTTGTGGAGAGAAGGTGTGGCGGCGCCCTGTGGAGAAGAAGAAGGGTAGGCGGCGCTTGGAGAAGAGGCGATGGACCGGTCGAAGTTACAGCTCTGATACCATGTTGAGAATGACGGAGGAAGAAGATGAAGAACACCGATTACATGTCGGCTGCTATGTGCAGCAAAACGTGAGTAGGGTTAGAGCCTACACACTTGTATTTATACATTAGGGTAGAGTACATGAGATACAAGAAGAGAAAACAAATAAAAATAACATTTTATAACAAAAATAGGTCAGCCGCCGGTTTACTGTTCCGCCGCTGTGCCGGTGTCGATACCATCGACTTGTGTCGATGGTATCGACGGAGTATTCTCTTGCGCCTGAACCAATCTCGATACTATCGACATGTGTGTCGATAGTATCGACCAAGATGCGGCTTGCTCCATCATGAACCTGGACAGATCTCGATACCATCGACAGGATGTCGATGGTATCGACTTAGATACAGGTTGCTTCACAATTTTTTTGAAAAAGTAGCACGAGTTTGCTTGCCAAGCTGACAAGTTTCGCAATGAAAATCAGAACTAACTATATCTGGTAACACGACTTTTAATTTGCCAATAGAAGGGTGTCCCAATCTATAGTGCCACTGGATGTCGGTCACCGATGATGTCAGATATGCAGCTGTCTTTGGCTCGTCCAGGTAGTAGAGTCCATCCGGTCCCTCATGGCCCGAACCAATCGTCATCCTCGTGCGCAGATCCTGAAATAAAACACCATCCGGATCAAAGTAATTGAGCAACGAAGGCTCTTCACAGTTTTACTCACAGACAGAAGATTAATAGGAAACTTCGGGACATAAAGTGTAGAGCGCAGAGGCAGACGACCAGTAGGACAAATATCACCAATGCCAGTAACAGGGGATTTAGAACCATCAGCTAAGGTAACAGGAGGTATAAAAGAAGTCTGCTGCAGTTTAGAAAATAAAGCAGGATTGCCAGATATATGAGAAGTCGCACCAGAGTCAATAACCCAGGAATTTTTACCAGCCGTAGTCAGAAGAGCAGCACTGCCAGTATTTGAAGCCTCAGTAGAAGACGCCAGACGAGCCTGTAGGAGTTTTTCAAACTCGGAGCGGATCCAGTCAGCCGTCGGCGGAGCAGGTTCATCAGTTGTCACTTTGTTGGCCCACTCCGGTTTGCCATATTTGATCCAGCACTTGTCTTCATTATGGTTGGTACGTTTGCAGTGAGTGCAATAGCGGGACTCAGCTTGATCGGATCCAGTTCCACGACCAGGAGCAGAGAACCGTCCTCCGCGACCACGACCTCTACCACGGCCACGACCACGGAAGGAATCACCAGAGCGGACAGCAAGAGCAGCACCGTCAGAGGTGTCAGGCACAGGTTGAGACACAGAGGGTAGACGTTGAACCCGTTTGAGAACATCACGGAGAGTAGGCAAAGGGTCGCTGGAGAGAATCTGGTCCACAACACCAGCGAAGGACGCAGGTAGGCCGGCGAGGAATTGAACTAACATAAGTTCATTCCGTTGTCGGTGCACTTCTTCAATATCAGCAGTCAGAGGGTGATATACCTGGAACTCATCCCAGAGAGCACAGCAGGAGTTGTAGTAGTCCTCCACGGAGTCGGTGGCCGAATACTCCTGTTTAGCAAGCTGTTTGAATATCTCGAAGACCTTCTTCGGATTCTGCTGGTGAGAGTAAACATGGGAAAGCTGGTCCCACATTTCTTTGGCAGTCTGAAGTCGAAGCAAGGACTGGCTGATTTTTGCTTCAACACTATTCACCATCCAGGTCATGACCCCATAGTCCTCTTTGGACCATAGATCATAGGCTTGCTTGGTTTTCTCATCAGCGTCTGCAGCAGGAAGATCAGGGCCCTTGGTAGTCAGGTGAGAGTAGCGTCCTTGGGATTTGACATATAACCCGAAGGAGGCAGCCCATAGATAATAGTTGGAGTGATCCAACTTCACCGTAGTAACACAGAGAGTGCGTGGCGGGAGATCGGAAGTCGCCATCGCAGCAGTAGCAGAAGAAGAGAAGCAGCACGGGCACAGATCCAGACAGTAGTCAGCAGCAGTAGTAGACAGCAGTAGAAGTCCAACACATGGACTAGTAGCAGTAGATAGGAGATCCGAGCATGGACCTCAGAAAACCCTTATAGGGCAGGAAGAAGGAAACAGAACCTACGCCAACATGGAGAAGAGATCACTCCACCATGAGGCGTAGGCAGTCAGAGCCGGAAACTGGTTTTTAAGCCTTCAACGTGCCAGACTGGAAAGTGACCGGGCTGTACGTAAGCTTTTCGGAAAGGAAACGGAGACCGAAGAGAGAACCTGTGGTTGTCTAAGCCACAAGGAAAGATGTGCTTAGGGTACGGAGGTTAGAGGAGAGGGAAAGGGTGGTGGTTTGTGGCGGTGGTGGCTGTTTGCAGCAGGGCCGGCCGGCGGCAGGGGGGGGGTCGGCGGCGGGTGGAGGAGAAGGGAGGGGGGGCTGGCGGCGGGTGGAGAAGGGAGAGGGGGTGGCGGGGTGGGCGGAGAAGGAGGAGGGGGTGGCTGGGGAGGGCGGGGAGAGGAGAGGGAGTGGCGGCAGCAGCAGCCGGTGGAGGAGGTGGGCGGCGCGTGAAGCAGGTGGGTGGCGGCTGGAGTGGGGGGGGGGGGGCGGCTGGGGTAGGGTTAGGGAGAAAGGGCTAGGGTGGATCGGGTGGCTCTGATACCATCTAGAATATGAGACTAATTGTCTTATTATTGAGATGATCAAAACAGAGTACAGTGGTTCTCTTTTATAAGACAAGAGAAAGACACATGGTTTAGATATAACCAATATGGGATAAAACAAGACAAGGAAAAGAGAGAAATAGACTAAGTAAAAACACAGGAAAGTCTATATACTAATACTAACCATTCCATTTATTTGTGTCTGATGCTTCTACTTGAGTGATTTCAGATTAGGTATAGACACAATCCAAATGCCCTGACTTGTGCATCCTAACTTGGAGAAAAGACAAGTCAAAATCAATACAAGTGCACTTTGGTGGAATATGACGTAAATCGATTAGAATCATGTCGTAAATCACTTGTAATGATTATATCACTTGTAATTAAGCTTAGAAAAAATCAAGAGTACTTAAATCGAATATTTAAGCACTCTAATGACATTTTCCAAAATACATCACAGAGTGCCTATTCAGTCGAGTTTCTCCTGTGACAAACGCAACTGACACCCTTGATGCATTTTGAGAATGTCCAGGTTCGGTCAAGTTTCTAAAACACAGAACTCGATAGACACCCTGCACTGACAAATCATATTTAAGTGATCGGCCGAGTTTCATCCAGGATAAACTCGACCGATGCTTCAAATTTGCTTTGTCGCATAGTGCAATCGGTCGAGTTTCCTAAAAGTAAACTCGACCGGTCGCACTATATGGAAAGTGCAAAAAAAGTGTTTCTAGCCGTTAGAGTGTTGCAAAACTCGAAAAAATGTTCGTTGCAACACCCCAAACAGCTAGTATTTGTCCTTAAGTGTTTCTACTGGCTAATAGGCATCCCCTACTATAAATAGGACCTCTTGGACTTCATCTCATGGTTAGACAAGCATTGTGAAGGTCCCTATATTATAGTTGAGTGCCTCCAACAGCCTCCTTCCACTCTCAACCTAAATCACTTGCTACATCCATTAGAGTAGGAGATTTGTAAGAGAGCTAGTCTTACATGTATATCTTATAAGGCCCTCACTTCTCCACCTCCAAATCTCTCATTTCTATCATGAAGATGAAGATAAAAATTCTCTCTCTTGACTAAGAGAGGTGAAGAAGAAGGGAAGGAGTCTCTTGGTGAAAGCTTCTCTTTGGCGAAGATGAAGTCAAAGGCAGAAGATCTGTGAAGAGTGGGTGATTCCTTCAAAACAAAAAACTAGTGTAAGAGTGGGTAAGTCATTAGTGAAGGCGGAAGATTGGTTGCAAAGTGTGTAAGTCCTTGTAGAGGTTGAAGACTCTTGGTCATGGATAGGTAAGTTCTTTAGTAGGTTGTTGGCTCTCTTCTCCTTAAAGAGAAGGTTGGGTATCCTTGGCCCGGAAAAGAATGTCATATATTGTATGTCTTATAATGAAATATAAGTATGCAATGGTTGCAAAATCCTAGAGTTTGACCTCTCTAGGTAGTGGACTGACTTTCTCCTAATTTGGAGATTGGAACTACTCTACATAGCTTGTGTTTGTGTGCTTGTTCAATTTCTCTCATCCTTGCTATGTATGTTTAGTTGCACTCAAAGATCATATTTGACATATTAACTTAGAAATATCTTGAAGGTCTAATGAATTTTGTTTAAGTGTTTTTAGCTCTATTCACCCCCCCCCTAGAGCCCATCCTAGATCCAACACGAAGATGTGGATCAACATGCAAAAATTAATTGTATTTTGGCCGACCCAAAAAATGGCCCAAATTCAAATCTGATTAAGGATCCAATTGTGGTATTAATTATATGAGTACTCTTCTTCTCTAGTCTGATGTCAAAAAGTTCTCTTTTTGTGGCAGTTGTGTTCATACCTTTTTGCTCTAGCAAGTACTTCTTTTGGGGTTTTTGGGTTATTCCGTAACAGCATTTTCTTGTTTTACTCCTCATTTTTGCTTGAAAATCCTCTCCTCTCTTACGGTGAATATCGGTCACTCTGACCAAACCACGTATATTTCCTGTTATATTTTGTGGTTGTATTTTTCACGCGATCATGTTTTGTCGCACCAATTTTTCTGACATGCTTATGATTTTAACTTCGTGATAGGTGAACCATCCAAGGTTGTAAAGTGTGTGAGGCGTAATGAGGCATTTTTGTCTTAGTGAGGCGAGGTGTAAGCCTCGAGGCGTTTGAAGCATAAGCTTCAAAATACATGAGGCGTTCATAACAAATAAATTTATATATGTATACATATATATAGTTTTGTCGGGCAATAGTTTACCAAAAAAGGGGTCGCAGTGACCAGGCCCGGGCAACAGTTTACCAAAAACATAGTGTTAAAGTGTCTATATTAGTCTATTAGTTAAATAGGCTAATTAGTTTAGTGGGCCTTTATATTCCGGCCCGTCTAGTTTAGATTACTTGGGTCCTAAGTAATAGGGCATCTCTCCTCCTATATAAAGGAGAGGTTGTCAGTCTTTGTATCTATCTATTCCTATTCAATCAATCTTATATTTCAACACGTAGGTCTCCGCAAAGTCGTAAGACCATGTATGGGACGCCTGCCCAGTGCCGTAGCCGGTCCCAAGCCCGGGTAAAGGAGGGTTGGTGGTAGGTTGACAGCCAGCCTATAAAAACTTTGGCACTCTTTCTATGACATGGATCCTTATAAGAATATCGTTGGAGCATCCCTACCTAGCGACGCGCTGCATCGGCACCCGGGTGCAGTGATAAATATGCAAGGGGTTTCGACACAGCGACGCCCGGTTGTGTTGAAGGACAAACAAGGGTTTCCACATCTTGGACGGGTGTGGGTAAAGAAGCTAGTCCCGCTGCATCATCGCCCGGATGTAGTGAAAAATGTGCAAGGGTTTCCACATCTTGGAGGGGTGTGGGTAAAGAAGTTAGTCCCGCCGCATCATTTGCCCAGATGCAGTGAAAAATGTGCAGGGGCAACATTTTCGACGAAGGCAAGTAAAGAAGCAAGTTCAACAAAAAAGGATTACAGTTAGATCTTGGAATATTGGCTCTTTGACAGGAAAATCTTTGGAGATAGTGGATACCATGATGAGAAGAAAAGTCAATATAGCTTGCTTGCAGGATACCAAGTGGACAGAAGAACGTTGTAGAGAGATTGGAGACACATGATACAAAATCTGGTATACAGGTATTGATAAACATAGAAATGGCGTAGGTATTATTGTTGATAAGATGTTGAAGGATGACGTCGTCAAGATTACAAGGATGGGTGGTAGAATCATAGCTATCAAGGTTGTTCTTGGGGGAAATATTTTTAACATTATTAGCGCTTATGCCCCCCAAGTTGGCCATAGCGAGGATGCGAAGAAGGATTTTTGGGATGACATGGATGAATTGATGCAAGGAATACCGATCGAGGAGAAGATTATTATTGGGAGTGATTTAAATGGCCATGTGGAGAGTAGCAATGTCGGATATGAGAGAGTTCATGGTGGTTTTGGATATGGCAGCAGGAACGGAGAAGGAGAGAGGATATTAGATTTTGCATTTGCATATGATATGATTTTGGCAAACACCCATTTCAAGAAAAGAGAATCTCATAAGATTACTTTCAAGAGTGGGCACAACTGTAGCCAAATTGATTACCTCCTTACAAGGCGGGTGGATCATAACATATGTAAGGATTATAAAGTAATTCCTGGCGAAAACTCACGACCCAACATAGGTTGGTGGTTTTGGATATTAACATGAAGATCAATAAAGGCAAGCATAACAGAAACCAAGATAGTAGGATCAAGTGGTGGAATCTTAAAGGAGAAAAGAAATTGAATTTTCATGATAAACTTATCAAGGAGGTAACTTGGAATTTGGAGTCTGATGTTAACACTATGTGGCATAACATGAGCTCCTGCATAACAAAAATTTCCAAAGAGGTTTTGGGGGAGTCTAAAGGTTGTGGGCCTCCACAGAAGGAGACTTGGTGGTGGAATGATGAAGTACAGAAGGCTATTAAATTGAAAAGGGAGATCTATAGGAGCTTACCCAAATCTGGAGATGATGCAACGTTCCAAAGATACAAGCAAGCAAAGAAAGAAGCTAAAAAGGTTGTTCGGGAGGCAAGGTCTAGATACTTTGATGATATGTATAAGAAGATGTACACTAGAGAAGGGGAAAAAGATATATCTAAAATGGCTCATATAAGAGAAAGGAAAGGAAGAAACTTGAGTCAAGTAAAATGCATAAAGAATGAAGATGGTAGAGTATTGGTGAAGGACGATGATATCAAGAACCAGTGGAGAAATTACTTCCATAAGCTTTTCAATGGAGATACTGCATATAATGTTAGCGACTCGTGTGACATGAATACAAGAGATATCATTTACACACAACGAGTTTCACCATTTGAGGTCAAGAATGCTTTGAAAAAGATGAAAATGAGACAGGCATGCGGACCAGACAATATTCCCATTGATGTATGGAAGAGTATGGGGGATGAGGGAGTTACGTGGTTAACAAATTTCTTTAACAAGATCATGAAGACCAAGAAGATGTCGAATGAGTGGAGAAATAGTACTATAGTCCCAATCTACAAGAACAAAGGTGACGTTCAGAGCTGTACAAACTACAGAGGTATCAAGTTGATGAGTCACACGATGAAGCTTTGGGAGAGGATTAATGAGCAGAGGTTAAGATCTATAACGCAGGTATCAAACAACCAATTTGGTTTCATGCATGGAAGATCAACAACAGATGATATTTTTCTGATAAGGAGGCTTATGGAGAAGTGTAGACAAAGCAAAAGAGATCTTCATATGGTGTTTATTGATCTAGAGAAGGCTTATGATCGAGTACCCAGAGAAGTGTTATGGATGGTTTTGAAGAAAAAGGGTGTGCATATCCAATACATTGACTTGATCAAAGAAATGTCTGATAGCTCTACTGCAAGTGTCAAGACTCATGGAGGAGAGACACCAACTTTTCCTATCACAGTTGGGGTACACCAAGGATCCACACTCAGCCCATATCTATTCGTTCTTGTTATGGATGAGTTGACAAAGAATGTTCAGGATGATATTCCTTAGTGTATGTTATTTGTTGATGATATTGTTTTGATTGACGAAACTAAAGATGGATTGAATGATAAAGTTGAACGTTGGAGAAAGGCATTGGAATCAAATGGATTGATGATTAGCAGGAGCAAAACTGAGTATATGCATTGCAATTTCAGTCAATCTCGCAGTGTGAATGATGGAGCCAAGATGGACGGAGTAGATATACCAAAATGTGATAAATTTCGTTACTTGGGTTCTATTATTCAAATAGACGGGGATGTCCAAAATGATGTTTGTCACCGGATCACTGCAGGATGGTTGAAATGGAGGAGTGCAACTGGAGTATTATGCAATCAGAAGATCCCTCTCAGGTTAAAAAGTAAGTTTTATAGAACAACTATACAACCAGCCATGCTCTATGGGAGTGAATGTTGGGCGGTGAAGAAACAAGGTCTCAACAAGATGAACGTGGTTGAAATACGTATGCTGAGATGGATGTGTGGGAAGAGAAGAAAATATCACTTGAGAAATGACTATATCAGGAATAAAGTGGGGGTGGCAAGCATTGAGGACAAGTTGCGCGAGGGCCGACTCATATGGTACGGACATGTGCAACGCAGACCTACTAGTGCGCCTATACGAAGCAATGCTATTGAGCCAAACACTATAAATAGAAGAAGAGGAAGGCCTAAATTAACATGGGATGAGCTTATAAAGAGAGATTTTGAATCTCTACATCTCAATCAAAATATGGCCCATGATAGAGCTGAATGGAAACGAAGGATCCATGTAGCTGACCCCAACATAGTTGGGATTGAGGCTTAGATGATGATGATGATACATATATATAGTTTTATGCATGTTATGTCTATGCATGTGTATAACATAAATAGGTATATAAAAGCAAAGCCAAATGAAATAGAAATCAATTTGAAATTTAATAATGATAAACAACGACCAAAGACCCACCACGATACTAAAATAAATATGTATAAAAATAATGATATAATAGTTTTTTAATGTTAAGAGCAAAAGATATCCTCAACAAAAAAAACTAAAGGAGATAGAATTTCAAATTAGTAGGAACAAGGAACCAAAATTAGATAACAATGACATGAAGTTCACCGACATAGTGAATAAGAAGGTAGCAAACAAAGATAAATTTAATAATGAAGATTGAAGGATATCACTCAGAGAATGATGATTAAATGTTATAAAATATGATAATTAACTACAAGAACTCTGATCTTTTTTAAAAGAGAGTGTTTTTAATAATCATTATTAGTATATACACTATATTGCTTTTCTTTACTTAGTGTATTTGCTTATTTCTCTTTATTCTCTTCTTCTCTTTATCCCATATTGCTCATCTCTAAATATTGTACACTCTCTTGTCTTATAAAAGAGAGACCATTGTATTCTTTTTACATTATCCAATAATAAGCAATCTTGTTGCCAACTTCTAGATGGTATCAGAGTGGGCCGATCCACCTTAAACCTAATCCCTCTCTCACCCCAACCCTAGCCGCCATCTTCTCCACCAACCCTAGCCTCCGCCACCCCCACCTTTTTTTTCACCGCTACAGTACAGCTACAGTACCGCCGCTACAGTAGTACTACAGTACTTCTACAGTGTCGTCGCCCTCCCATCCAATCTCTCCACCAACCTCCTTCCCTTCTCCCATCCTTGTGGCCTAATCCACCACAAGCCCCTCCGTCTAGCTCCGTTTCTCTTTCCGAAATCTCGGGACAGCCTCGGTAACTTTCCCGTTCTGGCACGTTGACGGAGTAACGGGCTTCATCCTCTCTGTTTGCCTGCGCCTCATGGTGGAGTGACTGATCCTCCATGTTGGCGTAGGTTTTTCTTTTCATCTGCTGCCCCTACGTGGGTTTTTTTAAGATCCATGTGTGGATCTTCTACCTTCTACTACTAGTCCATGTGTTAAACTTCTGCCTCTGACTGCTGACTACTACTGCTCTCTGCGCCTGTGCTTCTGCCCCTGACTGCACCTTCCGATGGCGACTCCGGATCTTCCGTGTACTCTGTGTGTTACTACTGTGAAGTTGGATGGCTCCAACTATCACCTCTGGGCAGCTTCCTTTAAACTCTATGTTAAAACACAAGGGCACTATTCTCATCTATTGACTAAGGGACCGGACGCTCCCGCTGCTGATGCTGATGACAAGACCAAGCAGGCCTATGATCTCTGGTCCAAGGAGGACTATGGTGTTATGACCTGGATGGTCAACAGCGCCGAACCGAAGATCAGCCAGTCTCTCCTTCGTCTGAAGACTGCAAAGGATATGTGGGACCAGCTCTCCCATGTATACTCTCACCAGCAAAATCCAAAGAAGGTGTTTGAGATCTTCAAGCAGCTGGCCAAGCAAGAGTTTTCTACTATTGATTCTATCGAGGACTACTACAACAACTGTTGTGCTCTCTGGGATGAATTTCAGGTGTACCATCGCTTTCTACCGACATCACTGAAATCCAGCGTCAACGGAACGAACTTCAGCTTGTCCAGTTCCTCGCTGGTCTACCCTCCACCTTCGTCGGAGTTGTTGATCAGATTCTTTCAAGTGATCCTCTGCCTACACTGCGAGATGTTCTGAAACGTGTTCAACGTCTACCTTCTGTATCTCAGTCTTTGCCTGACACTTCTGATGGAGCAGCCCTTGTTGTTCGCACGGGTGACTCTTCTCGTGGCCGCGGTCGAGGACGGGGTCGTGGTCGCGGGCGCTCCTCTGCACCTGGACGTGGCTCTGGTACTGAGACTACTGAACCACGCTTCTGTACTTTCTACAAGCGCACGAATCACAATGAAGATCGTTGTTGGATCAAGCATGGCAAGCCAGCCTGGGCAAACCAAGTCACTACAGATCAACATGAGACTACCACTACCTCTGTTGCTCTTTCTGCTGATTGGATCCGGTCGGAGTTCGAGAAACTTCTTCAGGCTCATCTTGCTTCTTCTGCTGAAGCCTCTACTGACGGGAGCGATGCACTTCTGACGGGAGCGCTGCACTTCTGACCTAGTCTGGTAAAAATTCATGGGTGATTGATTCGGGTGCGACATCCCATATCTCTGGAAATCCTGTGTTATTTTCTAACTTACATAATACTTCTGTTATACCTCCTGTTACACTGGCTGATGGGTTTAAGACACCTGTTACTGGCATTGGTGATATCTGCACTCCTGGTTGCTTGCCTCTGCGGTCTACTCTTTATGTTCTAAAATTTCCTATAAATTTGTTATCTGTAAATAGAACTGTAAAAAGTCTTTGTTGCTCTATTACCTTCGACCCGGATTGTGTTGTATTTCAGGATCTGCGCACGAGGACAACGATTGGTTTGGTCCATGAGGGACCATATGAGCTATATTACTTGGACGTTCCAAAGACCGCAGCATATCTGACATCCTCTATGACAGGCATCCAGTGGCACTACCGTCTAGGACATCCTTCTGCAGCGAAACTGAAACATTTACTTCCTGATGTTTTAGATTCTATTTTTCATTGTGAGACTTGCCAATTGGGCAAACAGACGCGAGCATCTTAATCTAAGAAATCATGTATTAGTTCAAAGCAGCCATCTGATATTATTCATGTTGATGTTTGGGGTCCTTGTTCTGTGTTCAGTATTTCTGGATTTCGCTACTTTTTGAGTTTTATTGATGATTTTTCTAGAACTACCTGGATTTTCTTGCTCAAGGACAGATCTACTATACGTGATACCATTACTGCTTATTTTGCTGAGATCCGTACCCAGTTTGCCAAACCTATCAAAAAATTTCGCATAGATAATGCCCTTGAATTCATGCAAGCCTCGGTCAGCAACTTTTGTCGCAAACAGGGTACTATTAGAATGTGTGGTATTCAACCCAAAACCAATTGGCAATGGGTGAAGGGACCACACACCTTATAAGCCCAGGACCTTTCCCAGAGCTCAGCGGTGTGGGACAATTCTAACATCCCCCCTCAAGTGCAGCCACTTTTGTGTGCTTGCACTTGTTCTTTTTTTTTGGTAGGGTGTGGTCCTCACACTTGTCTCATGGGGTCCGCTCTGATACCATATTAGAATGTGTGGTATTCAACCCAAAACCAATTGGCAATGGGTGAAGGGACCACACACCTTATAAGCCCAGGACCTTTCCCAGAGCTCAGCAGTGTGGGACAATTCTAACAGGTATCATACACCAAACTTGTTGTGCCTACACTCCACAGCAAAATGGAGTCGCCGAACGCAAAAATCGACACCTCCTTGAAGTTGCCCGCACTTTACTGTTTCATTACCATGTCCCACAATGTTTTTAGCCTAAAGTTGTTTCCACTGCATGTTACCTTATTAACCGCATGCCGTCCTCTGTGCTTGGGAATCAAGTCCCTTATCAAATCATGTACCCGGATGCGCCCCTCTTTTCTGTTCCTCCTCGTATCTTTGGGAGCACCTGTTTTGTCAAAAATCTTCGTCCTGGTCTCACCAAACTTGATCCTAGAGCAATAAAGTATCTTTTTAGGGTACTCTCGCACTCAGAAAGGGTACCGCTGTTATGATCTCGTGTCAAAGAAATGGTTTGTATCTGCTCATGTTGTTTTCTTTGAGCACATGCCTTTCTACTCCTCTGTCGGGTCTGCCCTTACATCGGATTTATTAATGGACACACCTCTACCTATGATTGATGATACTGATGATACTGCTCCTCCTGCTAAAAGTCCTCCTCTGAAAGTTTATCAACGAAGACAGAAGACAGCAACTCCCTCTATGGCCCCTCCAGAGTCTTTGTCCTCCGTGCCAGATCAAACACCACCATAGGTATACTCTGACTTAGATGTTCCTATCAGCTTGAGGAAAGGAACTAGAGCTTGTACTAAACATCCTATTGGCAATTTTTGTACTTCTGATCATTTGGGAACTAATTTTGCAAATTTTACTGCTGCTCTTTCTGCTGTCTTTGTTCCTAAAAATGCTTCTCAGGCTCTTAAACATCCAGCTTGGCGTCAGGCCATGGAAGCAGAAATGCAAGCTCTTACTGATCGCAATACTTGGCAGTTAGTCGATCCTCCTACTGATTGTTCTCCAGTTGACTGTCGTTGGGTGTTTACTGTTAAATATCAACTGGATGGCACGGTTGAGCGCCTCAAGGCTAGACTTGTTGCCAAGGGCTACATGCAGACTTATGGGATCGACTACTTTGAGATTTTTTCACCGGTGGCTCGGTTGAATTCCGTACGCATTCTTATTTTTGTTGCTATTAATTCTGATTGGCCCTTGTACCAGCTGGATGTGAAAAATGTGTTTCTGTATGGGGATTTACATGAGGAGGTCTATATGCAGCAACCTCCAGGATTTGTGCTTCAGGGGGAGTCCTCCAAAGTCCGCAGGTTGCGGAAAGCTATCTATGGTTTAAAACAGAGTCCATGTGCTTGGTTTGATAAACTAAGTACCATTCTTCAGAAGTTTCTTTTTCGACGCTCCTAGTCCGATCATTCTGTTTTCATTAAAAACACTACTGCTGGCATTGTTATTCTGATTGTATATGTTGATGACATTATTCTCTCAGGGAGTGATCTTGACGGTATTCAGGCTACTAAGTGTTATCTGGAGAAACACCGTGTCACCAAAGACCTTGGGACTTCTTGGTTTATGCTTGTCTCAACGTAAATATGTTCTGGATCTTCTGGTTTATGCTTGTCTCAACGTAAATATGTTCTGGATCTTCTTTCTGACACGGGACTTCTTGGTGCTAAACCTGTTAGTACTCCTCTAGATCCAAATACTAACTGGGACGATGAGAACTCTCCTGCCTATCCTGATCATCATCAGTATCGCCGCATGGTTGGCAAGCTCATTTATCTTACTGTTACTCATGCTGATATTACTTCTGTTGTTGGGCTTGTTAGTAGATATTTGGATAAACCCCGTCAATGTCACTGGGATGCCGTTTGCCACATTTTCAAATATCTGAAGAGTGCTCCTGGGAAAGGTTTGCTATATAAAAAACATGGTCATTGTAAGCTTGTTGGATATTCTGACTCTGACTATGCCGGGAGTAAAATCGATCGACGCTCCACCTCTGGCTACTGTACCTTTGTAGGAGGAAATCTTGTTACTTGGCGAAGCAAGAAACAGACTGTAGTTGCTCGCTCAAGTGCTGAAGCAGAATATCGCGCCATGGCGCATACTACTTGTGAGTTGTTCTGGATTCGGAGCCTACTGAAGGATTTTGGCATTTCTGACTCTTCTCCTATTCCGATGTACTGTGACAACAAAGCTGCCACTTATATTGCCAGTAATCCTACTTTTCATGAGCGAACAAAACATGTTGACGCTGACTGTCATTTTGTTCGCAAAGTTGTCTTATCTGGCCAGATATCTACTCCCTACATACATAATTCTGATCAGGTGGCTGACATCTTTACCAAGATTCTTCCGAAGACGAGATTTACTGCTATGACATCCAAGCTGGGCATGATTGACATCTACGCTCCAGCTTGAGGGGCAGTATTAGTATATACACTTTACTGCTTTTCTTTACTTAGTGTATTTTCTTATTTCTCTTTATTCTCTTCTTCTCTTTATCCCATATTGTTCATCTCTAAATATTGTACACTCTCTTGTCTTATAAAAGAGAGACCATTGTATTCTTTTTACATTATCCAATAATAAGCAATCTTGTTGCCAACTTCTAGAATCATAAAAGTAGACAATTTGGTGGTTAATATAAAACGTTATCATCCAGAATCGAGGTGTGCGCTTCAGCTGAGCCTCAATCTCAGTGCTTTGAGGCGGTTCGGTCTCACACATTGTGAGGCGTAAGCCTCAGTCTAGGACCACGAGGCTTAAGCGTCAATGCACATTTGGCATAGCGAGGCGTAAGCCTCGAGAGCCTCAAGGCGGGTTTTTTTATTACAATGGTCACATTAAATTATAGGTGCAACAATTTCTTTTTTTATCACTTCATTGGCTGGTTTGGCATTGAAAGAAAGTTGTGGGAAAAGAAGACACATCGTCGGTCAAATTGACCGGTTATCTTAAAATTGTTTGCTTGTTGAAGATAGTTATAGCTGTTAGGGCTGAGCATCGGTCCAGAACCGGACATGACCGGACCGCGGACCGAATTTCAACAAATATATGGACCGCAGACCGGACCATTTCGAGGCAGGACCGGACCGAGACCGGACCGTTTTATGCTAGGACCGGACCGAACCGTTTGGACCGTAATCAGCCTTTTTTACATGTTTACAACTTATTTAATTGTACAAAGTTGATAATCTTAGTCACTTCTAACAATTATATAACTTTAGTATCAAACATTTATACTAGTAGTGCTTATATATGTACTTTATTTGTAGTTATTATAGAATACACCTTCAAATATACATGAATTTTATATAAAAGTCAGTATGCGGTCCGGTCCGGACCGGACCGGACCGGTTTTGGATCGGACCGAAGACCGAACTCATCGAAATTCCCAGACCGCGGACCGGACCGAACTCAAAATGGACCGGACCGGACCGAATTGAGCCGTCCGGTCCGGTTTTGCGGTCTGGACCATTATCTGCTCACCCCTAATAGCTGCAATCATGGAACTAAATGTCGTCGACATGGGGCGAAATTTCGCCGAAAATGTCGATGTCGACGGTCGGCGACGTCGAATCCATGTAAACATCCTTATTCCACAATATCCTCGACATTTCGGCAAAGTTGTCGACATTTCCCTATATGTTGGCGAAGTTGACCCAAGTCCATACAAAAACTCCACAATGTCCTCGACATTTATCGAAGTCGTCGAAGTTGGCGACATTCTTTTGGTATTTTGTGGAGTTGGCTGTGTGAGGGGGAAAAAGTGTTGGAGCTTGAGGTAAGATGATTTTGATGTTATTTTTTACTATTCTAAGCTAATAGTAATAGACCGACCCTCTCTCTGCTAAATCTATCATAGATTTACACTATTTTTATGTTGTTTGTTTATTGTCACAAACTTTATATATGGAAGAACTCCGTAGTTCGGAGATGGCTGTATGTAAGCGTGCATTTATCTACATATGTAAACCTGTATGGATGGCTATATGTAAACATATATTGTGTTTTTTAGCTAGATTTGATGAAATCTGTCGATTTTCATCACAAAATGACTATTTTTAGCTTAATTTTTGTCGAAGTTGCATCGAAGTTTGGTTGTAAAAATCCTCCACATTTCCACAAACTTTCATGTCCACACCTGTCGAAGTCGGCTCGAAGTCAAAGTCCTGTTCCATGGCTGCAATGAGGATGAATAAGCCCGAATTTTGTAAAAGAGTGAATTTCGTAATCCAACCTATTTCTGAAGAGATGGGTAGGAATGGCGGAATAAGTTCAGAACAGCAGAAGATTTACCAGTTTCCTACTTCGCTAAATTTTTGTTGCTGTTAAATTAGTGGCATAAGTAGGCTATACCGCCACTCATGCTGCAAATAAGCAATCAAATTGTTCGGTAGTTATTTTGCAGGTATCTTCCACAGGGTAACATTTTGTATGCGTCCAAAGTAAATGAGTATTACTCGGTGCTTTACCCCTAATGATTCAGACAGACAATTAGATCATATCACTCACCTGCTTGCCTCTCGGCTAAACCTCCTTGGGCACCAAAACCTCTAACATCAGAAACAGTCACCCCTCGAATGCCCATTTTGATCAAGCCCTGACAAATTTGCATGGCATTTAGAAAGAGAAACTGAGTGCATTTCAAATTTGTATGAAATGGATAAGAACTAAAAGACAAGGCGAAGAGTGAAGAATGAGAGCATAATTAAAAAGAGTGCCCTTACTGATGAAACATGGGGCACCCGCCAAGGCCTTGAGTATCCAAAATATTACGAACAAGTAAACAAGAAGACATGAAGTCAAACAGCAGTTGTCTGTTTATTTCTCAAACGCCTACTGTATGGAAATGGCAATGAAAACAAAATCCGAGATAGAATGGCACCTCAGAATGGCTTCAACCTTATAAAACTTGGCATCCGGCACGTAATCTGCAAGCATTTCCGACGAAGCAAAAATTCCAGGGAAACAAACCGAGAGACAAACTTCCCAGAAGGAAAAATAAAGAGGATTAGGCAATAACCGCACCAGGTAAGTGTTGCGAAGAGTGCTCCGCTTTCACCACCGGATGAGCGTGAGTCGAGTTGGACGAGTTCGCAGCTAGCTGCCCGACTTTCCTTGTAAGAATGGGGCTGAACGAGGCCGTTCGGAGGAGAACATGCGCAGATGAAAGCCGACAAGGAGCTACCAGGCGGAGCAGGCGCTGATCATCCCGCACTCTCGCGGCCGAAGACTGAGCACAAAGCGCCGCCACTGTGCTGATGCTACCCATGCGTTGGACGAGCTTCCTCACTGGAAATGCACAGTAGCTCCGACCTCGACAGCTTCACTGCGGAGAAGTAGCGGAGACCTCCACTCACTGACACTTGGATGTCTGTCCAACGCCGCAGGGAATCTAAAAGAGCATGACTCGGACAGCACCGCCCCTTTTTGGGAGATTAATCAAAGTAAACGTGCTAAGCACGCGCCTATCAAGTAAAAATTTACGTCTGCTGCCATTTTGAGATAATGTTGTTAATTTGTTGATATGGTAAGCTTAAAAGCGCACAAAATAAACGGCATAATAGTCAAATCACGTAGCAAAACTAGTTGACTGCACCAATTATTATAGAAAATTATTGTTGTAACTCCATTCATTCATGGTTCCATACCTCTACATTGTGGGAGGCTCAACTATGTAAATTGTGACGAGAATAGGAATTGGGAGGGAAAAGCGGAAGAAAGAGAAGAAAAAAATGTGTTGCTTATAACTTTAGATCCATAATGATTTTTTTTATAAAAGTGTTGGATTTTGATAAAAAGTACATTTCAACAAGATTAACAATGGCATACTTAAAAAAATATGAGATATAAATATGAGTATAGTATATTTGGGATAGTACTCATTTTCTGAGTAACACAATAACACAAAAATAAGTATTGAATATCTTTTTTTTTGGTGAATCACGCGCCACTGTATTGAATATCTTTATTTTCATATAGTATTTTTTTGGTGCAAAATAAGTATTGAATATCTTTATTTTCATATAGTATATATTATTTATGTCAATGTATTTTAAAATAAGTGTTAAAATGAGTATTATATTATATTTTTGGTGATAGTATTTATTTTTGAAGTAACACACTAACTGAGTATTGTTTATCGTTCTTTTAGTATAGTATACGCATTTTTCTTGTTTACTCGTAAAATGAGTACTATCCCCCAAAATGGGCATGTAATGCTTATTTTTTTAGTTAGATGTTATTAAACAATGAGTATTATTTTTAAAAATATAAAACAATACTCATCGTAATATTTATTATAAAACATAATGACATCAAAAATGAGTATTGAATCTAATGAACGACATGTAGTACTTATTTTAAAATTTAATGTGTTACTCAAAAAATAAATAGTATTTGCAATATACAATACCCATTTGTAGAAAAACCATATTGAAAATAATTTTATTTTAATTATATATAAATATATGTAGAATAGTGTCCTAATCACATTATTTGTTGTTGTTCTCACATAGATAGCTTGATCTCTATTTCTCAGTAGAATATAATGTATAGAGAAGTAGGAATTTTCATTTTTTCTGGTTGTCTTTTTTGAACACCTAATTAACATACATGTGTCCTTTTCACGTTAAAATATGACCAGGCATATTTTACTTCTTTATATTTTGCACTTAATATGTACGTGTATTTTCACATACGTATATAGTCATTTATATAATGGTGGCAGAGAGAGTCACAATTTTTGGAGGAATCATCTGGTGTTTTTTCTTTGTTTGGCTTATTTCATACAAATCTTGGATGGAGACAAATATTACAAAAGCAAAGATAGATAGAGGTGAGAAATGAGTTTATTACTATAAGTAAACTATTATTCATCGACTAAAATGTAATTGTTAGTGGAGATGAGATCAAGTTACAAAAATAAAGAGATGTGAAAAGAATATGGGAAGACATAAGAGGGAGAGATTGAGTTAATAAAAGTTAATGACATCTACTACTACAACCATTTTTTCCATAATTAAAATAACCTACCACCCTCTTATACCAATAATTTTAACTTAACCCTCTCTCTCTCCTTGAAAATATACTACTACATTTAATTCTAGACATTATCTTACTACTTACTCAATAAAAAATATAAATAAGAAAGAAACATAGCTTACATGTTTGAACATGAGGATGATGGCTTAATAGGAGAGAGAGGCTTGAGGAGTCGTTTTAAATAGTACATTATTGTTTGAAATAAAAGAATGTATATAAGTGGGAAAAAAGAAAATGAGCCTTTTTAGAAGAAGATGGTGTTTGGACTCTGAATAGGAAGGAATATCATAGATAAATATGACATCAAATAAGGTAGCAGAAATAAATATTTAACTATCATATTCCCCTTAGACAGTAGATCGTGTCAACAACTGTGTAATGGGAATGAGGGTTGTAAGATGTATATCGAGTCCTGGAGCAAGTTCAGCAACAATCCATTACAGCAGTGTGTGTCTTTCTTCAAGTTGCACATGGACGACAACAACAGCAGCCTCATGTTTGATCACTATGAATAGAGGTTGGTTGCATCCTCCTAGTAGGTCAAAATGGCCTCCTCACCTCTGTAGTAGTCTACATGGACCATTGAGAACTCTAGCCTTTCTAGATGGACAGACAAGAAGGAGTTGTCCCTTCTAGTCAACGTGCTAGCATCGACTTACTTTTCTGATTACCTCTCCCTTGTTGTTTCTCCATTTGACGGGTAGAACTTGCTCGGGTTCTCATGCTACCACAACTATGAGAAGACAATAATTGTCAGATCTTATAGTTGTGTCTCTACAAATCCTCGACTACCCCTCTATTTATAGGAGGGTCGGGGTCAACAGTTCTAGTTTGAGCGGGAGTTGAGGGGATGGAATTTCATGAATTTTCAAGAACCTACGAACGTTGAACCGGTCGATTCACACATTAGACGATTGGTTCAACCCTTGAACATGTTGTTTCACTATGTTTCCTATTCACAATTGTATTGGCAATTAATATTCGATTAACGCACAACATGACATCAGCATCAATCCTTGATCCAATCGAATTGACCAACCAAATGGTCAGTTCACAACCTGAACCGGATGCTAATCTGATTCATTCACTTGTTAAACTGGTTGTTTCAGAGATCTGATTGCCAATATTGGTTCATATTGACTTGACACTTCAATCCGGTTCAACATTTAAATCGGTTGGTTCACAGTCTTGTCAGTCAATTTTCAACCATTGTTGTTTAAATTGAATACATAACACTTTAGTAATCAAGTTAAACATCATTCATGATTAAATTACTATTCCAAGTGTATACTATGTGGGTGACCCTATAGGTTCCAATTTACGTTAGCAGTGAATGTCCATAATTGATTTATGACATCACAAGCAATGAGTGGTATCTAACAAGACAACATTGCTACCCAAGTAATTGGAAAGTTGGAGAACAACTTCAACCCACAATCTATGATTGGTGTTACAGTGATCGTATAGTTCCTTTGTCAATGATATCCAGATTGAACTTGAGGCATGGAATCGTCATCCTCTTCAACATTCAATCCATGTTCCTTGAACTAGAGTAGACTGTCTGAGATATATGTCAGCTCAATATCACATATTGGCTCACACGAGCATGGCCATGCATTTCTCAGTCTCGCTTATCAAGTGGTGATGCGATGATTTTGAGTCGCATTTATAGACCTTTTTCATATGTGTTTTATGCTCTAATTAATCATTTTTATGGATAATATTGCATAATTCACTCATTTCGGTCTTTGCCATCATTTTATGTCAAATCCCCTTAGTTCTATCATGTTGAGCATTATTTATCATATTATCATAATTTGTGTGGATTTATTTGGGCTTGTTTTGGAATTTCAGGAAAAACAAGTATCTGCTTCCGTCGATACCATCGACGGAAGTCGATACCATCGACCAAGCCACAGGTTGCCAGCCGAGAGGAGCGACACACAAGTCGATGGCATCGAGATCCCTTCAGGTTGCTGGCGAGGAAGCTGTCGATACCATCGACGAAAGTCGATGCCATCGACGCATGGAGGCTACAACGTCGCTAAACGACAACAACCGATGCTAAAGAGAGTCGATACCATCGACATCCAAGTCGATGGTATCGAGATGATCATAGGCACTCAGACGAAAGGAAAAGAAAGCTGTCGCTAATACGCTGGGTCGATACTATCGACCCGCGTCGATGGTATCGACCCGCGTCGATGGTATCGACGCCGGCAGATATGCGTTGGATTCGTTTTGATCTCAATCGGACGGTTGGAGTTATTTGACGACCTAATTAGGGACTTATACCTAATGACGGCCGCCTAAACAAGGGGATCATCTCATTTTTGGATTGTACGAGTGCCGAGGAGGGAGAGAAAGGAGAACGGAGGCCAGAAGCTCATCCCTGTCGATCCGGACGCTGCCGAAGACGAATTTCACCACCGAGAGGCGGGAAAGCTCGTATTCTACGCAAAGGATCTACCGGTTCTTCTCCGTTCAGGGGTTTTCCCACTTAATTCACGTTTTTCTTATGAATTCCCCTATTTCTACCATGTATTTGTGCAAGATGAACATGCGGGGCTAATCCCCTCCGTCTTTAGGACCGGGAGTAGCCCGGGAATGCATTGTATGACAATTTTATATTAATAATTCATATTTTCTCTCTTAAATTTGTGGTATAGTTTCGTTTTCTCCATATATATTGTTATGCTTGATCACCATAATAATAGCTTAATGCCCTTAATCACTTCGACAGAAGGATTAACGGTTGAAAAGAGACGAAACCTACATTAATCGATAAAACCCTTGACAAAGGAGTTGTAAAATTAATGGTGGAAACTGAGAGACTGTTTGTAATGCGCTTAGTTTAGGAGAATGATTACTACGACGGTGGAATCAACCTAAACTTAAGTAGTGAATTACACTACGACAGTGGGTAATTCTGTTTTCAGGCCACTACCCGGATAGAGAGAGAAGAGTGAGGAATTATATAAAACCGAATGCAATGTTGACCCGCGGTGAAACCGCAATCCTAAAGATACTCTTTTGAATTGATTAAATTAACCTTTAATCGATTGTTTTCTTTGTTTCACTTAATTTTCTTTTAATTTCGACAACAAACCCTATTTTGTCATTCGGCCTAGCTGATTGCAATTAGTTAGTAGGAGTCTCCAATAATTCACGTATCCCTGTGTTCGACTCGGGCCTCACAAAGGCCTGTACTACTCGACGCGTATACTTGTGTTTTAGCGCGTAGTAAAATACACGTCAAGTTTTTGGCGCCGTTGCCGGGGACACGGCGAATTGTTGGCACTTTGAGTGCTAAGAGTGGCCACTCTAGGCCACATTTTTTTTATTTTATTTTGAAACAACTTCAATTATTTTTAAATTTCTCTATAATCGTCTATACTCGTCTAAGCATAGTACTGAACCCCAATTTTCTCATTTTAGGTACTTTGCATGGTGCATACACGTAGCACAGACTACAAAAATCGCACACCCGAGGTTCCGTTTTCGGAACCTGAGGACGAGGAGCATTCCGAGCAAGAGTACCAAGAAGAGATAGATTCCGAATCTGAAGCAGAAGACATGGCAGAGCCACAGACCATATGGGAGAAGATCAAAGCTTCTTCTTCATCAGCTTCAAAGGGGCCTATAAAGAAACAGGGGATCGACATACCAACATACAATATCGATCTGGCGTTGATTAACTTGGTAAAGTCAAATGCATTTCACGGGCTGAAGAATGAGGATCCAGTTGCACACATCAGCCAGTTCGTTGAAAACTGTGATATGGTGAAGATAGACCGGTTTCCACAGCATGCTATGTACCTCAAGTTGTTCCCAAGTTCCTTGGCAGGAGCAGCAAGAGAGTGGCTACACAACCTAGATGATGAGTTTGTTGAATCTTGGGATCATATGGTGGAAGTTTTCTTTGAGAGGTTTTTCCCTCCTGAGAAGACCAACAACATGATTAGGAAGATTCACAATTTCACCCAACAGGCGGGTGAAACATATTCTGAAACCTGGGAGCGATTCCAGGTTATGTTGAGGAGGTGCCCACATCATGGGTTGGACAGGGAAACACAAGTGAAAATCTTTTATTTTGCTCTCTCCGAGCACGATAGAAGTAACCTTGATTCAGCTGGATCCGGATTTTTTCTGAATAACACTGATACGAGATGCTGGGAAATACTGAAGAACATGGCGAGAAAGCAGTCCTGGGGAGAAAGAGAGAGAGGCCCAGTTGAGCAAGCAAGAGTCGTTAGCGAATCAAAGGCAATAAGAGAGCTTAATGAGAAGATGGATCTTCTCGCAAAGAAGTTACTACAAAAGGAAGATGCATCTGAGGATGAGGAAGCCCAAGTAAAATTCATGCAAAAACAGGGCTATAGAAACAATGACTATGCATGGAGGAAGGATAAAAAGTTTTCATGGAAGGATCTGAATAATTTTCTGCAGGATCCGGATGCCAAACCACAACAGAGAGCCGAGGATAAGAACACTGAACTACTGAGTCAAATGGTACAGCAAAACCAAGAGATGATGGCCATGTTTGGTAAGCAATTGCAATCTCAAGGTGATATTCTAAACAAATTTGGGAAAACGCTGCAAAGCCATGGAGCATAAATGCGGGCATTAGAAACCACTGTGGCACAGATTTCAAGTGAAGTGGCGGCAATCAAGCACGCCAATCAACAGAAACCAGCCGAGAATGCGAACGTGGCCCAAGCACACCATCAGGTCAAGTACATGTCTGTGGTAAGCAATGAGGAGAAATCTCAGGTGCAAGAAGTTGTAGAAGAAAGAAAAATGACTTTTAATACGAATGCAACACCGGCGATACCATATCCACGCACTTACTATGGATTGCCGGGCGGAAATCCCTTCTTCAGAAAATCACAAAGAGTTGTGAATATCGTATCTCCATCTAGGCAAGAAGAAGAATTGCAGGTTGTTTGTGCATGTGCGGAGACAACGAACGTGAGAGAGAAACCACAACAAGCTGCTACTATTGAAGATGTTTCGCCAAAGCACACGTCGGAGGGAGTGAGTGAAGCAAGCTTAGGGGAGGTACCCCCGAAAAGCTCATATGTGCGACCTCACAGGCGTGTTAATGCATCAGATGCGTCAAGTGGTGACAATCCGAAGCCAAAGAAAGAGCATCGTCATTTTAAGAAATTCCTGGAGATATTCCGAAAACTCCACATCAACATTCCATTAGTGGAGATGATCGAGAAAGTACCCGCCTATGGGAGGTTCATCAAGGAAATCATCAATAAGAAGAGGCGGATAAAAGACGATGATATTTGCCGGATGAATGAGACGGTGAGCTCTATGATTCACGGGAGTTCACCAAAGAAGAGAAAAGACCTAGGAGGTTTTTACATTCCATGCTCAATAGGTGGTCAACATTTTCCTAAAGCACAATGTGATTCCGGCGCTAGCATAAATCTCATGCCTTTGGCTACATTTCAAAAGCTGGGGTTAAAAGAGATAAAGAAGTTGGCCGTAACAATTGAATTGGCGGATGGGTCTACCGTGAGACCCTATGGAGTATGTGAAGATGTTCTCGTCAAAGTGGATAGATTCATATTTCCGGTGGATTTTGTCGTCATGGATATGCCACCGCTCCAAAGCTGTGAAATTCTCCTAGGAAGGCTGTTTCAAGCAACGACGGATGTCGTGACTGCCTTAGGGAGAGGTACTTTGTCCTTAGGAATTGGAGGAGATCGAGTTGAATTTAAATTACCGAATGATCTTCTAAGCGCAGTTCCCAAGGTGAAAAGATGACGAGTGTCATGTCGTCTAGCCTAAGATGTTAAATAAGGGTGCTTGTTGGGAGGCAACCCAACTTTAGGTTCAATTTTATGTTTGGTTATGTTCTTTTATGTGTATGTACTTAGTTTTTGCTTAGGTTTTGATAATTTTTGTAAAAATGGTACCCTAACTCGTGTTTTGAAGTGTGCAGAATGTTAAGGTCGATACTATCGACACCCATGTCGATAGTATCGAGTTTGGATCAGTAAACGCTGAAGAAAAGTCGATACCATCGACCCTAGGGTCGATAGTATCAACACTTTTGAGTTCCCAGGCTTTTAGATGCGTCGATTCAACAAAATCGCTGAGTCTGGGTCGATACCATCGACCTTGGTCGATGGTATCGACACCTGCAGGACAACTACATAAAATAGGTCGTAAAAGGTATCAAAATGAGATTTTTCCGAACCGTTTTTTTTTGCAGAGGAAAGATGGATGAAGCAAATCACGTCTTAGAACCACGAAGACACAAAAATGGGCCACAAAAAGGAGGGAGATAGCAAGAATCACTTGGTCTACTTGAGCATCTAACCATCCTTCTTCGCCACACTTCAAAGTGAACGGTACAGTTGTTCCACCTCTTAAGTGAAAATGTTGACTATGAGGCCATAGTCGAATTCAAGCTTAGGGGGGTAATTGGAACAGTTCTATCTTTTTTTTTTAGTTTTTAGCATTGTTATTTGTTTCTTGTATTTTTAGTTTTGGTAGGATCCACGTGCTATCTAGTGTAACTGTGGATGTCGTAAAAGTTTGTCATCTTGCTGTTAATTCATGGGAAATTTAAAAAATTTTGTGTCTTTGGATAGCTTGACTTGGTTGTCCTTGGGGAACTTATCCTATGAAAATGATTGATTATGTCAACTTTAAAACAACATTTCACACCTATACTCCTATTGACTCATGAAAAGTGGATAGTAACGGTTGTTTGAGCCTAACCTAACCAAATGGTAATGAGACCTTAATTGGATGTAAGAGAGAGAACCCTCTAAACTACTACACAGGTCAGTAAGGAGGGACACATAATATCTTTCTAAGGTTCAGTCATTTAATCTTGTGATCATTCCACGTCATTTTTCCATAATCCACCTAAGAATTGGAAGTAAAGTGCAGTTTCAATTCCTTCTTGTGTGCATAGCATTTAGATAGGACTTGCATTGATATTTTCCATACATTTGCATAAAAAAAATATAGGGATTCATGCACATTACCTTTAGGTGCATGCCATGTAGTTGCACTCATGATTTTCATGCATAAAGTACACCATGTATCTCAATTTTTCCTCAAAAGTGATCTAAACTGTTCCATACCTTCGAAATATTACAAAGATTTCCAAGCATGAAGTAAATAGCCCAATACACTTATCTCTAAGCAATTATGGATACGTGGGCTAAAAGGAAAAAAAAATTCTGAAAATCTGAAATAAAAAAAATTTAAGAAAAAAAAAAAGAATTGAGAAGTAAGTAGGAATGAGAGGGAGAAAGGAACATGTTCTCACTTACATACTAAGAAGAATAAGCACATGTTGTAGTTTTCTTAGATATTCCATCTCATTTTGGGGTGGAAGGTTAGTGCACGCATCATTTTACCCAATTTTAGGCATTAGGGCATTTCTAATGTGCATTTGCATCATTTAGGACATTTTTGTTTTATGCATGTTGAATTTGTACAATACTTCCAAGTTCTTCCATGAACCACCCATTTCCATCCACCCGTTACTCGGATTGGTAGGCCACCGTGAATTTCTCCTCACTAATGATTATCAGGAGAACTGCTTCCATGTAGATGGTAGTTAGGGCGAGCAATGTAGTATAGGCGATCACAAGATGCACCAATTCTGAATCGGTGAGTTTTATTATGTTAACTGCCTTATGTGATAGTGTTCATCGGTTTGAAGGATAATTTCTCTTATGGATTATTATTGTCGCCTTTAGGGTAATTACTGTTCTGTGGTTAGAGAAGGCCGGTTTGAGAATGTTCAGTGGGAGTCACATGGGATGTTGGTTTGGTGTGTTGTTTTTCAGTTGACATCTGCAATTCTATTCTAAGGATTAGTTGCTCGAGGGCGAGCAATGTTTAAGCTTAGGGGAGTTTGATGCGATGATTTTGAGTCGCATTTATAGACCCTTTTCATATGTGTTTTATGCTCTAATTAATCATTTTTATGGATAATATTGCATAATTCACTCATTTCGGTCTTTGCCATCATTTTATGTCAAATCCCCTTAGTTCTATCATGTTGAGCATTATTTATCATATTATCATAATTTGTGTGGATTTATTTGGGCTTGTTTTGGAATTTCAGGAAAAACAAGTATCTGCTTCCGTCGATACCATCGACGGAAGTCGATACCATCGACCAAGCCACAGGTTGCCAGCCGAGAGGAGCGACACACAAGTCGATGGCATCGAGATCCCTTCAGGTTGCTGGCGAGGAAGTTGTTGATACCATCGACGGAAGTCGATGCCATCGACGCATGGAGGCTACAACGTCGCTAAACGACAACAACCGACGCTAAAGAGAGTCGATACCATCGACATCCAAGTCGATGGTATCGAGATGATCATAGGCACTCAGACGAAAGGAAAAGAAAGCTGCCGCTAATACGCTGGGTCGATACTATCGACCCGCGTCGATGGTATCGACGCCGACAGATATGTGTTGGATTCGTTTTGATCTCAATCGGACGGCTGGAGTTATTTGACGACCTAATTAGGGACTTATACCTAATGACGGCCGCCTAAACGAGGGGATCATCTCATTTTTGGATTGCACGAGTGCCGAGGAGGGAGAGAAAGGAGAACGGAGGCCAGAAGCTCATCCCTGTCGATCCGGACGCTGCCGAAGACGAATTTCACCACCAAGAGGCGGGAAAGCTCGTGTTCTACGCAAAGGATCTACCGGTTCTTCTCCGTTCAGGGGTTTTCCCACTTAATTCACGTTTTTCTTATGAATTCCCCTATTTCTACCATGTATTTGTGCAAGATGAACATGCGGGGCTAATCCCCTCCGTCTTTAGGACCGGGAGTAGCCCGAGAATGCATTGTATGCCAATTTTATATTAATAATTCATATTTTCTCTCTTAAATCCGTGGTATAGTTTCGTTTTCTCCATATATATTGTTATGCTTGATCACCATAATAATAGCTTTATGCCCTTAATCACTTCAACAGAAGGATTAACAGTTGAAAAGAGACGAAACGTACATTAATCGATAAAACCCTTGACAAAGAGTTGTAAAATTAATGGTGGAAACTGAGAGACCGTTTGTAATGCGCTTAGTTTAGGGGAATGATTACTACGACGGTGGAATCAACCTAAACTTAAGTAGTGAATTACACCACGACAGTGGGTAATTCTGTTTTTAGGCCACTACCCGGATAGAGAGAGAAGAGTGAGGAATTATATAAAACCGAATGCAATGTTGACCCGCGGTGAAACCGCAATCCTAAAGATACTCTTTTGAATTGAGTAAATTAACCTTTAATCGATTGTTTTCTTTGTTTCACTTAATTTTCTTTTAATTTCGACAACAAACCCTATTTTATCATCCGGCCTAGCTGATTGCAATTAGTTAGTAGGAGTCTCCAATAATTCACGTATCCCTGTGTTCGACTCGGGCCTCACAAAGGCCTGTACTACTCGACGCGTATACTTGCGTTTTAGCGCGTAGTAAAATACACGTCAAGTGGCCAGGATATCATACTCATATAAGAAGGACAAATCTCATCTACATCACTCACAGTCATCCCCATGTGTCACAATGCACCCAAGCACCACCTTTATGGCAACCCATATTCAAGATCACGATGGATGATGTCAAAACACATCGAATGATATGTGATGAGTGTAGTGATTTTAGGTCTAAGAACCACAATCACCACCATCACTATGAGAGATGATTCTATTTACCAATCATGGTTTCCATGCATCATTCTCAAGGTGGGTCTATCTAATACATTGTTCTTTAATAAGTGTCTATGTGTTTGATTTGATATTACATATCATGACTTAATGAGATTATGTCATCAACCAACACACAATCTAGTATTATGTGTTATTATTATCTATCAGCCTTCCACAATAACATCTGACTAGGTACATAACAAGAATACATATACTCTTAACATATGTATGATCTCATTATTCAGGTCCTCAACGTGAAGTCATACATCATTGTGTAATATCATTCTTTAGATATTTATTATCTTACATCATTATCTCATAACCAAATAAAACAAAATAAATTGGAAGATTGACTTTATTATTAATCAAATCGTTTACAAGATATGTCATTACAATCATCATATGATTGGTTCACTGGGCATACGTACCAACAAAGTATCGCTTGAACTTACAGACAGTCACCCATGAACGTAATCCCAAGTGATCTAAAATGACATTCATGCTTCTATTGTGAAAGTGCTTTTGTCAAGGGGTCAGTTATATTGCTCTTAGTTGGTACTCTACAAATCTTTACATCTCCTCACATACATCTATCGTATATATGAGATGGAACCGCCTTTGTATGTGCTTGAAATGTAGATGCAATCTGGGTTCCTTAAATTGTGCAATAGCTCCATTGTTATCACAATATAGCTCAATTGCACCATTGATGCTTGGAAACACCCCCAATTCTGAGATGAATTTCTTGATCCAAACAATCTCCTTTGTTGCATTGGATGCAGCAACATACCCATCCTCTGCTATAGAATCAACAATTGTCTCTTGCTTGGAAATCCTCCAACTTACAGCTCTGTTGTTTAGGAAAAACACAAATACATATTGTGATCTATAGTCATCTTTGTCAGGTTGGAAACTTGCATTGGTGTAATCTTTTACCACCAACTCTTACTCACCACCGTAGACAAGGAACTGGTCATTAATTCTTCTCAAGTACTTGAGGATGTTTTTCACGACAGTCTGGTGGGCTTCATTAGGATCTGACTGATATATTCTCGTCATTATCAAGGCATATGAGACATCTAGATGAGTACATAACATTGTGTACATGATAGATCCAATTGCTAATGCATATGGAATATTACTCATGCGCTCCCTTGTTGGATTTTTGGATATGCCACACTCATATTTTTATGATACAAATATTTCCCAAATTGTATCACTAACATGTGCATTAAGTATTTCAGGTGATAAAGGAACTAAGTCAAGGTCCAACTACAAAAACCTTTCAAATATATATGTTGGATACTTGCAAATAAAGTTGTAAAGTGTATTTGTTTGTGTATGTGTGTTTTTGTACAACTTGATAGACATGATGCAAAGACAAGTGATGATCCTCCAAAACCCTATCCTACACTCACATGAAGACTTGAGGGTTGATAGGTTTCATATGAGTCATTAATAGGACCTCACATACATTAAAATATTTGCACAAAGTCCTTCTCAGTCGAAAATTTTGTGGATTGGGACACATTCAGTCAAAGATTCAGAATACCAAGAAATAGCCTTGCATATCTAAAGTATTGAGTCAATCTCTATCAACAATATTGTCACCTAAAGAAAGTCGGTTGAAGAAAAGTTTGACTGATAGAGAGCCTTTGCAAGGAGATTGACCGACTCAAAGTCGTTGGAACCCATAACTTTTTATGGTCGACAATATTATGGACTGAGACTCTTTCGATCGACAATATTATGGATCAAGAATGGTTTTGGAATGTTAGTTTATTAATGATCAAATTAGTCATTGTAACTTAGTTAACTTCATCCTAATGGCTAATTGACAACTAAGAACACTCTAGGCACTCCCCACATGTACCTTACCACTTGTAAACATTTCCTATAAATAGGAGTGGTCTTAGGGAACCTAGACGTCAACTTTGTACACACATTACATTGCAAAAACATTTGATACATACTTAAGCATACTTCGACTTTCCATATTTCTCAAAGAGCTTACATTCTATACTTCAAGTTTCTATCATTCTAGTCTATGCCCTTATCTCAGTTATAACATCCTCTCTACCTAATACTACTTTGCCTAAACCTTTTTGGAGTGGATCGTCATCACTTGTCCATAGAGATGTATTGTACATCTTATGAGTTGAATTATATTTTCCATTCAGCCAACCTCTTTCTACTATGGTGTATTGTGCTTGGGCTACTTCTTAGAGTGAAGGATGTCTAAGATCCTGCAAGGAGTCTTCTTTAGTTGGTGCTCTTCCTAGGCTGTCAAAGAAGAGGGTGACCTTACGTGGCCCATCAAAGAAGATGGGAGTTCTCCTTGAGCTGAAAAGGAGGGCTAGTCTTGCACCACAAAAAACACTGGTAAAATTTGTGTATTGTGTATCTATATATAAAATGAATAAAATACATGATTTAGAATCCTAGTTGGAAACAACTAGGTAGTGGACTGACGTCATTTGAGGGAACCACTCTAAATTTGTGTCTCTTGTAGTTTCCTTCTTTGCTTTATATTTCCACTGCAGTTTAAGTAAAGTAATTTTATTGGATTAAAATTATTATAAATCTCTATTCACCCCCCTCTAGATCTTTTCTTCCATTTCTTTACAAGATTTGGGACATTGAGGTCTAGAGATAGTTAGACCATGAGACATGGGCAAGTTTCCTCTCTTTGAGTTCTCCATACTGAAGCTCTTCAACACTTTGTCAGTGTATGTGCTCCGACTTAGCCCAAGAACCCTTCTAGATCTAATCTTTATAGATCTTGATTCCTAAGATGTAGGATGCTTCACCTATGTCCGTCATAGAGACTGTATTTCCTAGCCAAGTGTTTACCATCTGTGAAGTAGGGATGTCTTTCCCCATCAATAGTATGTCATCCACATACAATATGAGGAATACAATCATACTCCCACTAACCTTCTTGTAAACACATGGTTCATCTTCATTTTGACTAAAGCCAAACTCTTTTACTATTTTGTGAAATCGACGATTCCAACTCTGAGATGCTTCAATCCATACATTGACCTTTGTAGCTAACAAACTTGATTTGCATCCTTAGGGTTTATAAAACCCTAAGGTTGTGTCATGTACACATCTTCAAGAAAAATCTCATTAAGGAATGCAGTTTTAACATCCATCTGCCAAATCACATAGTCATGATACGTTGCAATTGCAAGAATGATTCTGATGGACTTAGCCATGGCAACTGGAGAAAAGGTTTCATCATAGTCAACACCTTGAACTTGTCTGAAACCCTTTGCAACAAACTGTCCTTTGTAAGTTTGTACATTACCATCCATGTCAGTCTTCTTTTTCAAGACCCACTTGCACCTTATGGGTTTTACCCCTTCAGGTGGATTCACCCTAGTTCATACCTTGTTTGTGTACATGGATTCCATCTTATATCTCATGGCCTCAAGTTATTTCTCAGACTCTACACCCTTAATAAATTCTAGGTAGGTAGTTGGCTCATCATCAATGACTGACCCATATACCTATAAACAGATCAAATACAAAGCAAATATAGCTATGTTGACAGATGCATGTCATATTCTCATGGAAAACTGCTAAATGGACTCAATCTTTGACTTTATAACATGTGCATCACCTTTTTCGTGATTTTAAAATGTTTGTTTGAATTTTGATCTAAGAAAGCCATAAATGAATAGTGTTTGTCATATCTCAAGTTAGAAATGTGACTTTTGTATTTGCACATTCATGTGGTGTGTCATTCACTGATGATGAATGCTGAAGTAATCTTCATACATGAGATCTTGTATTAAAACCGCCACTAGTGACCCCATTCTTGATCCATTTTTCTTTCACCACTTCATACCTCTTTGCCTCATGAAAAGATGCTAGAAAGCAAAAAAAAAAAAATTAAGCCTTAGCCACCCTCCAAAAGCTTGAGGTTGCCAACACTTACTCCCCTTCACTTCACTCCTACCACCATATGCCCTAACTACACAAAGGGAAAAGAAAAAGGGAAATACAAAAAGAAAATAAAAAGATGTCGCTACATAATACATCTAAATAAAGGAAAGAAGAGTGCTCCTATGCAATAATACTCAAATCTCTTACCATAACCCCCTTCTTCCATTTGCATGCCCGTTGAGATAGGATAAATCAAACCTAGCTCGTTTTATCCTTTACATAGACATGTGAGTTAAGTAGAGTGTATGGAGATATGCTGAATGCATGAAGGCCAAACATGACTCCTAGTCATCTTGGATCATCACCATCATGAAACAGTTTACTTGGAGCTATATGAGAACCATATGGATCAATTGTGTATTTTATGCCCTAGATTTGAAGTTTGCAAGCTTGATGCTTTAATAATAATTGACTTGTGAAATAGGAGAGGAAAGAGTTGAATTACATGTATTTATTCATCATTAAACCAATCTAGTCACTATACGTCTAGTTGAATGCATTTGGCATTTCTTACTTGTTGGAAAAGTTGAAGAGAGACTGAGTTGGAGCATAGTTGAGGATAAGTAAGTTTAACCTTGGAATGGTGATAGAGACCTAATGTTGTACCTAGACCGACAAATCCAATGGATTCTACGGTCGTGGAAACAAGAAGAAAATGATAAATCAATAAAGCTCGGTGTCACCACCCAGTTTTATACATAAAATAAGGAAAAGGTGAAAATAGGTGTTTAAATTGGTGGGAATAAAAACATGATTTTGACTCCAACCAAGGGTGGATAAGGAAGGTATGCATTAATTCATAGATCATATTTGGTGATCCTGATACAAGTGAGAAAGGTATTAGCACCCTCATACCGCCTGATAATGGTATTGCAACCTTTTCAATATATCATGTAAAAAATATCATTGATCAAGGTTATTGTTAGAGAAAATGGCAGGAAAAAAGTCCAAAAAGTGATTTTTTTGTTTACATACCTTGGGGCTGGAGAAGGATGTGGCTTTCCCATCTTATCCTTAAAGGTCCAATTTTTTAGGTATGTCATGGTCCCAATTACCTCAGAACCTCCGACGCCAAAGATCCATCATTGGCAGTTAGGACCAATGCGTAGGATGAGAGAGAGAGGTGAGAGAGGTAAATTCGGTAGATCAAGATTAGATATTTGAGAAAGAGTGTGCATATATGAACAATTATGAATAAATCATAGAAAGTAGTAGTTACTGATATGGATATAATAGAAAAAGCAACAGTTATGTTGCACAACCTACCAAAGTTAGTATGGCCACTGGTGTTAGAGGAAGGATCCTCTGATCACATACAGAAATATAAGGGAGAGGTAGTCAATTTCTGGCTTCCAAAGAGACAAAAGGGACCAGGAATATGTAGGGTGTGGGGATATATTTATAGGTAGATTTTAGAGTTCGAGATTCTAGGCATAACCTTTGGGAAGATGTGGCATATCACTGCATCGTGCCTTGGGGAAGGGAACACAAATTGCGATGAACCATTACATGTCATGAAGAGGATTGATGTGATCCACCCGGTGTCCCTAGTGAAAAGGTAGTCTCCCATTTTTCAACAATTGTAAGAATGTTCTGGCAAAAATTGGGGAAAATTTGCACAAAAAGATAAGTCGAAGTCATCTCTCAATTTTTTTAGAAAAGCAATTGAAAATAGAAAATCTTTTATTTTAGACAATTTAATTGGAGAATTTATGAAAAGTAGCCTATTTAAGGAGGAATTAAAGAATAATTGCACTTTTGTCTGAAAGAAGGTTTCTTTGCAAAAGGGCCCAAACTGGGTTAAAGTGGGTGAAAATGGATGGATTAAATAGGCAAAAAATGTGGGAAATTTTGAAAAAATGTGTGATGAAACAAAATCCCCAACAGAACTCACATACCATCATCCAAACTGGTGGGTCACCACCTCAACCATAAACTACAATGGAAATAGATCCATTGTAGGCTGGAGATCGAAGCAACGAAAGACTTGCCCGCCCTTCAATCGATCAAAAGAAAAGGTCGTTCATGATGTCCCATCCATTGATTGGAATCTGAGAAAGAAGTCATGAAAAGGACGCAACAACCTTTGATTGATAAATTTTTCTATAAATGGTAAAATGTGGAAATGTGTTTAACTCTATCATTAGCCATACAATTAACATTTAAGGATGATTTTTTGCAGAGTGAGAAAGTGTGGAGTGTCAATTGTTTGCCCCTCTCAAGTCAAGGTTTGAGATAAGAGTGATAATTGTAAGCTTGAGTCATGTCTGGTCCCCATTTTTTGTCATGAAAGGCCAAAAAGGTTGGACTCGTCAAAGATGTTCTGACAAACGTTGTGGATAGTGAAAAGCGTAGGTGATGACTTTTACTTCTAAGGATGAAATAGTGAGAAAAGGGTGGATGTGATTTGTGGTTTGTCAGAGATATTAAGAGCATGGGTCTACGATCATTGAGGAATAGTGTCAACTGCTCTACCTATAAATAGAACATGAAAAGTATTCCTCATCTCATCTCTTTCTATACATTTAACTTTTAGCTTATTTTGAGTGGTCAATTTAGACCTAGATGCAAAACTCTTAAAAGGCACAATATGAAGAGTTTGCTTATAGGAATACATATTAGATCATCAAGATTGGTGGTTGTACTTTAGACAAGCTTTTTAGATTTAAGGTGACATTTCTGGCTAGTAATTGTATTGGTTAGTTGTCTGATTGGTTGAGGCATCTGGGATTGAATTGAGGTTGGGTGTATCTTGAAGGAAGGACCCCCAAGGGATGGGCAGATTAGTTGAATCTAGCATGCACCTCTACGGTTGCTTTTCCATTATGATATGCATCCCCTATTCTCCACACTTGTTTCACCCCTTGGGAGGAACTACAATGAGGTGATGTACTGCCACACCAACCGAAGAGTCGAGGTGAGTTTGGTCATTATCCAGTGAAAGCTAGCCTCCTATATGTGTTCCCTTACTAGTTTTCCTTTCATCCCCTAGAGCATTGATGTTCCTCGACTTTCCAGTTATTAACCCTACAAATTAGATATTTGAGCCACATCTCAGGGTCGACAATTAGTTCATCATTGAGTCATGATCTAGGATCATGAAAGATTTGGAAATATGAGTGTGTAATTGGTTCAATTTTAGGTCAAGATCCAAAACCATATTGATGTGGAAATGAAGGCATGATTAGTTCAGTTTTAAGTTATGAGCTAGGACCACAGATTGGAGTATCCAACATATATCCAAATTTAAAGTATTTCTATCTTTTTAAAATACTCAAGATAGATAAAGTTCATCATTAGACAAATTTGCTAATATAAGGTTGCCTTTACGACCAGTAACTATATATGTCAGTTGTCTAATGCCTAGAGCATCATCTAGCCATTCAAAGAGTTCCAGGTTGCTTATCAGGATCTTTGAAAACATTGTATTTGTTGTTACAGTTCTTCAAATGTGTACAAGATGGATACTTTGGGTATTAGACAAGTTTTCATATTTAAGATGATCTTTGTGTCCAGTGACTATGTTGGCTATTTTTTTTAATCCTTGGAGGATCTTCCTATATTAATAAGATTGATAAAATTGATATGATTGATAGGATTGGGCTCCATAAGGTTTTCTCAATTTAAGGTGGACTTCATGACTAGTGATTGTATATATTAATTGTCTATTTTAAAAAATGCTCAAGATAGATAGAGTTGGGCACGAGACAAGTTTCCCTATTGAAGGTGGTCTTTACAACCAGTGATTGTATTCAGCATCTATCTACTCCCTAGAGCATCTCTTAAATATAATATGGTTCAACATGATAAGAGCGGGATATTCCTATTGTACATAAGGCTTTTATTGAGATGCCTATTCACCCGAGTGTAGCTCTTAAATTGGAGGGAATGCTTATTCAGGATAGGCTTGGTCAAGGGAACCTATAGTATGTATGGCCTATACTGGAGGAAATGTCTATTTGGGATAGGATTTGTGGATATTCCTACCTTAATGTAGGGCTTTAACCAAGAGAGTTGCCTATATAGAATAGGACTTTTAGAAGAGGAGATACCTATTTAGGATAGGGCTTGAAAGCATGGATGTATCATGGTCAGACCGAATTATGAGCTTCTGAATTTGAGTAGCATGGGCCATAGTCCAAGTTTCAGAATCTAGTTGATAGGAAGGGGATGATCAAGAGATTTGTGAATGCCTACATGGTGTAGGATCAGACCGTGTATATGCCTACCTATAGATAGGTCTTTGAGATATGAAATGCCTATTATATATAGGGCTTGAGAGAAGGGTGCACACTAATAATAGGGTGTAAGTGTAGGTGCCTACCTGAGCATAGGGATTTTTGGTTGGAAACGAAGGTGCCTATTAAGGATAGGGCTTTGAAGCAAAAGTGCCTATTCTAGATAAGACTTTAAAATTGGAAAGTGCCTACTCATTGTAGGGATTTTGAAAGTGTAAAGTGACTATTCAGGATAGGGCTTGTGGAAGCAAGGTGTCTATTTAGGATAGGGCTTTTGAAAATGCCTATTCAGGATAGGGATTTTGAAAGAAAGGTGCCTACTCAGGGTAGGTCTTTTTAGGGAAAGGTCCCTATACAGGGTAGGGAATTCGAAAGCTAGGTGTCTACTCAAGGTAGGGATTTTGATGGCAATGTGCCTACTCATGGTATGGCTTTTGAAAGTGTCAAGTGCATATTCAGGATAAGGATCGTGAAATCAAGGTGCCTACTTAGGGCAGGGCTTATGAAAATGCCTATTCGAGATAGGGATTTTGAAAGCAAGGTTGACTACTCATGATAGGGATTTTTATGGCAAAGTACCTACTCATGGCATGGCTTTAATGTGGATTGGTAAAGTTTAAGGTCTTGAACTAGGACCCAAACAAAGTTTGTCACAAAAAAGAGGATTTTGTTTAGGACAAGGCTCATGATCAACTTTAAAATCTTTTTCCATGACATAAAAGAGATTTGGAAGTTAAGTTTGTGAATGGTCCAATTTTAGGTCATGATCTAGGACCTAAAAAGATTTAAAGAGACCATCCACATAAGTGGTCATGATTGAGGATGCCAAGAAGAGTCTAGTACTTTTAAATTGAGGCAAAAGCTTAAGAAGATGTGCTTCCACCAATCACATTGTTAATGTCTTTAGTTCATGCTTTATCTATGAAGTTTGATGTAAGTTGTTAGCCCTTAGTTTCAACTATCTTGGCGGGAAGGAATCTGTTACAACCCCAATTTTTGGGCTCTTTTGGTGAGAAATGTAATTTCTCATATTAAAGATATGTGGACAAATAATGATACAATTTGTTTTGAATAAATGGATTTCTTTTAAAATAGCCTTGTTGGTTTTTTTGTGGGCTTTATTGGCGATTGGGCCCAATAACAAGGAAAAGACAAAAGGAACTCCATTGTAAATAAGAAATGGAGAAAAGAAAGATGTGGAAACCTCTAGAAGGAAAAAGAATGTAATCCAAAGTTGGATTCCGTGCCTCTTGGGTTCCTTGTATCTCAAGGAGTCCAAAGTTGCAAAGATAATGCAACAAGAAAAGAAAAGATCAATTAAATATTTCTTTATTAAGAAAGAAATTGAAAATAATGATAAAATGTGGAAAATAAGTGAAAAAGAGGTATAATTGAGTTATCCTTGGTGGATTTTCATATCCCAAGGATTCCTAATATTAAAAGGAGTGCCAATGAGGAAAATAAAAAGAAAGATAAAGAGAAATCCTCAAAAAGAGATATTTTAGTAAGAAATAAATAAGATAATGAGAAATAATGGACATAGATGCATCTAGAAGGATAATAAGTACCCTTAAAAAGGAATTTCGAAATCTTAGAGTTTCTTGGGGTCCAAGGAGCCCCAATGGATAAGAAAGAAAGAGAAAATACCAATAATGCAAAGTAAGAGGATAATGTGATACATTATTAATGAATTTTGTGGTATTGTTAAAGAGGTGGTATTTTCTACTAAAAGAAAATATAATTTCATGGCCAATGGATTAAAAGTAAAATACAAAAGAGAATAAAAGAGGCGATTTTCAAAATCCTAATATCTAAAGAATAAAGGATAATGAAGAAAGAGAAGATTTGCTTCTTAATTAAGGGAAATTGTTTCCTATTAGGAAAGGGACTTGTTTCCCTCTTATATGAACGTCTTGGGGCGTGGATACCCTCCCCTATATACGGGGTAGAGCCCAGGGTCGAGTTCAAGGAAGTCCCACGTATCCCTCTCTTCTTCTTCTCCTTCTTTGTAAGCAAACCCTAAGGTGGAGGAGTAGTGCATCTATGAGCAACGAGGAATGAGTAGACGAGTACGAGGGAAGCATAATGCTCCCATGACACCTCACGAGAATGCGTCCATCTTTCCAGAGCTTTGGTTCTTGCGCGGCGGCCGCAGGAGAGCAGCAGATCGTCGGCGTGTTGTAGAGATAGGGAGCTTGAACTAGACAACTTGGCCACGACCTAGCAACATCCTCACATGCGTAGAGGCACGACGGAGGTAGAGGAAGCCACCCTGGAGGTCGTCGGGGTCGGGGATGAGGAGAGGGAGCCGCGCAAGGCCCTGCTAGGGCGCCAGCGTGCGCCGTCGCGAGGAGGAAGAAGAAGGTTGGGGCTTTGGACGGTTTTACCCCTCCGTGGGTTAAAGAGTCGACCACTTAGGCAGGGGTAAAAATGACATTCAATTATGTTTCTAAAAGAGCATGTTGCATGGAAGAGGCCGACGTGGCAGCCCCCTATTGGCCCAAAGTAAGTTTAAATTGCAAAATTCATATCTCATTAACGATAGCTCGGATGGATACATATAATATATGAATTTTGATCAGAAGAACATGAGGAATGCAATAAAAATATACTTGAAGCCTTTTTCTAATTGCAATTCGAAAAGTGATGGAAGTTATCAACTTTAATGGTTTAATGATTAAGAAACCCTTTTTCGAGATGATTAATGTGTTTAGTAGGGTTTAATGGATGATTAAAGTTGATATTAACATGTTAATTGTAAAAAGGTATATTGAGAACAAAAATGATGAACTTTGCACGTAATTGGTTTAATTTAGAAATTCATGTGCGTAAATATGCTTTAATGGGCCTTGAAACCCTAATATTAGTAAATGAGACTGTTAATGGCTTTAATTGATCAATTTCATGATTAAAGCTGAGATATGATAATTTTAAGATTTTTCAAGTATAAAAGTTCCTAATTGTGGATAAATACCCTTAATGTAGTAATTAGGGTTTTTCTAATGAATAAAGGTAGAATTAATGACAATTAGAATTCATATGTGAATTAAACCATAATGAACTACGAATTGATGATAAATGAGCAAAATGATCTTGTCATGGATTAAAAGGATAAAAATGGTAGCTTTAATGTAAAAGAGGCTTAATGGACTTAATTGATGACTAATTGTGTTGTTTCTGAAATTAAGGTTATATGTTGTTTAAAGGTAACCTTAATAACTTTCATGAAGGATAGATGAGAAATTAGGGTTTAAAAGAGTATAATGAAGTAAAGACCCTAATTGCAAAGTAAATCCTAAAAGAGGTAGAAATCCTAAAAAGGAATAGAAACCTTAAGTAGCAAGATGGTTTGAATAGATTTTGATAAAAAGGAATTGGATGTAATTTTAGGATTCTTGTACTTGCTTGATTGGATTTCCCTTCTTGGTTGATTTTGTCTCAAATCTGCCTGACATGTATGTGGTTACGCTTATGAATATCTCGAATTAGTTTTTCGAGGTTTTCTGAAGTTTTCCTCGATGACTTGAATTAAACTATTGGATGAATTTAATTCATGCAAACTATAATGTGGATATGACTATCACCTTAAGATATGTGCCTACTAGCTCAGATCCTAGCCCCCTCTGTGGCTTAATAGTTTGACCTAGTACATGGCTACCTATGGGGTAGGTCCATCAGGTCATTGGATGACTTAGTACATGGCTACCAATGGGGTAGGTCCATCAAGTCACCTTGAGTCAGGGATTGGGATACCTTCGGGTAGGGCCATGCGACACCATAACCCTAAGTATTGGCTACCTCTGAGGTAGGGCCATGGGGGTAAGGATCTACCATAGAGAGAGGTAGTATCCAAGTCCACTGTAGGGATAACACAGAGATAGGGGATATGTAAGGATTGAGTAGTATTGCTTAAGATGTAATCTTGACTGTTAAATGATAATTGGTTGATTACATTGTTATCATAGTTGCACGATTATTGTTTTCCCCACATACCAGCTTTAGGCTGACTGACATTTTGTTTGTCGGTATTTTAGGTACAAGTAAAAAGAACAAACAGTAAAGTGGCATGTGTGGACTTAAATATGGGTTAAAGTTCAAAGGAGAATTAGTTAGAATAGATTCCACGTGGATAGAAGTAGATATCCAAGTTTTCAAAAAAGGTATGAAAAGTTAAATTTTATTACAGTCTTTCAGTTTAGTTTGGTAGAATTTGATAATTATTATTGATTATTTGTCGAACCTTTGATCCGGAATTGGGGATAACGGCTCTGACCTCTTAGTCTCCCTTAATTAGGGGTTACTGGGAGGTGGGGTTGTTACATTTGGTATCAGAGCATAGGTTCCTCATTTAATCTTTAATAATTATTAAATTTTACAAACTCTGTAGAACCCCAGGGAGTTATTAGAGGAATTTCCGAAAGACATAGGTGTCTAGAAAAGGATCACGTCCGGGGGCTGGCAAGATTTTCCTCCGCACCACTAGTCGAAATACGAGGACTCCCAGATTAGTGTGACTGCCTAGCCAATGTCTCAGGATTGGACTCGAAAAAGATACCTTTAGGACTCTCTCACCTTGATTCATCCCTTCTCAACTCAAATGCTCTTAAGGATAATAACGATTAGGGTTTTCTCTCTTTTCCTCACCCTCTTGCGGTATGGGTAAGGTTGATAAGGATTAAGGAATCCTCCACCAAATTAATAAAAAGCATCTAAATAAGATGACATGGACATAAGCTTAATAGATTAAGCGTAAAAGAATAAGATACATGCTTAGGTCGTATGACATAAGTTGTCATGCCCTTAGGAGAGACCTGCGGCTAGACCTTCTTGTCAGGAGGGTAAGTAAAGATAGTTCGTCTTGGAGGTACACTACTACAGAAATGGCTTATAATGTCACTTTTAGAGGCGTCGGTTGTATAAATACACCGATACCTAAACAATACAGCGTCGGTTTATAAAATAAACCAACATCAATCTGTGAAGGGCGACCAGACACGGGTATCACTTTTATTTAGTTTCGGTTCCTTAATAACAAACCGATGCCTAAAATTAACCGCCAAATCCAAAATTTCCAATGAAAAAAATTACCTCTAAAATTTAACATATGGCGTCGATTATTAACTAATAAACCGACGACTAAAGGTTATTCGCGAGACAGAAATTGGGCATATTTTGGTCGTCGGTTTTACAACAGTGACCGATGCTTATGGGTTTTCCCACGCCATATGCGGGAAATTTTTCACACCCTTTGAGCGCCGGTTTGTGATATAAACCGACGACTATGGTCATTAATCGAGAACAATTTTTTTAATCGGCATATGTAGATAGACGTCGGTTTTTTTCTAGTTAAAACCGACGAATATCATTGAGAATAAGTGTCGGTGTTTCTGTAGAACCGACACCTTTAGTTTTATGTGTCAGTTTTATTTAATAACCGACACCTAATGTTAACTTAATAGCACCCACGCGAGCTCGACTCTTCCCCTTTCTCTGTTTCATTCATCTCGATTTTGAGGGTTTAAGCTCCGGCGATGATTCCTCTACTCACTGCTCCTGTGCCGCCGCTCGCCTCCACCGCCACCATTTACTAGTCCTCCGGCCGTTGCGCTCCAGGCCGGCCGCCACCCTAGCTCGATCGCCTGCCCTCTCTGTTCACCGCCCACCTCAGAGCCACCAGTAGCTACGCGCGGTACCTCTCTGCTCGCCGCCCACCTCAGTACCATTACCACTCACTAGTAGTTGCGGTGCCGGCGGCTAGTCAAGGGACAAGAGGCCGTGACAACTTGGGTTGAGCCACTGGACCTGTGAAGGATCTTCAACTTTTGCAAGGTGGAGAGGAGCTTGTCCGCCTGGATTTTGCTTGTCAAAAGGTGAGGAACATGTTACTTTGGAACCTTCACCCTGCTCGTGCTGTTTGCTTTGCTTGATTTTTGATTTGTCTCATTACAAAACAACAGCTTGGAACTGATAGATTCAGTCCCTTCTTAGGGACTTGTCTTCCTCAATTAGAGTGATCCTGAAAGTCTTACCTACTAAAATGCAAGCTTATCTGCCACAATGATTGGAGGAACATAATTAGCATATCTTCTTGCCTACTGTTTGTATCCCTAGAAAATAACATTCTATGGTGTGACATAGTGAACTAGGTATGGATCCCAAGTAGATGAAGTGGGTATTAGGGGACATGACATATAAATGTTGAAAGTTTTATGTTCTTTACTCTTTTAATGCTGAAACATGAGATCGTTCTGTTGCTTTTCTACCTTTCATGCATTAGATTTTAGTTCAAAGATGAGACAATTTACATTATAAGTAATCTCTTTCAAAGAAGAATGTATGAATCTATATTTCAAATCAATGCATGGTGTTTCATGGTCTCTCTTCCTAATGAGTTTAGTTACAAATATCTGTATATCAGGTTAAGGACATGTTTATGTTGTGACATGTTGAGTTTTTTCTATGTTATACCCACCACGATTTGTGTTATAAAATAATATATTGATTAATTTAGGAAGCATTGATATGTTGTTATGGCTGTCCACAAGTGTTTTTATAAGAAAATTGTGTGTTGAATAAGGTTGTGAACAAGGGTCTGGTGTTATATTATGTTGGCCTAGAAACCCATCCAAGATTTACTCATTAGGAGTAAATCTTGGATAGTCCCCAGTTTGGGACTATTCTTGAACACCTAATCTCACTTAGGATGTAAGTGTATATATGGCATATATAATAGCTAGTATGTTCAAGATGATATGTTTGTGTATATATGCATATAACATTCTTTACATAAATTTGTAGGGGTTGAAGCCATGCCGACTAAAAAGTGAAGGATATATTGTTGCAGAGGCATCGACTTACCCACCCCTTAAAGGGTGCATGTTTCATGGGAGTCCAGTACCAGATGGCATGGTACATGTGAGCCCGATACATATACTCCCTGGCTGGACGAATCTTGCACTGCCTCATGCACACCCAGATGCTGAAACACTTAGTGAGGCAGTAGGTGGGGTGATATTGTGGCCCGAAGCAGATGTCCTCTATACTGATATTGTAGGATAAATTTTTATTACTTTAATTTGTTAGTGTGTATATATATGAGTCGATTGATATGAAATTATATATACATGTCAAAAAGACGAGACCCGCTACATCTCGGCCTCCACCTCCTCGACTACCAAGTTGGCTTCTAGGGGATCTACACGCCTCGATAGGTCCTAATTGTAGGAGTGTGGCAGTATGGATCGGCGAACATAATCCAAATTGCCCTATAAATGTTACTATTCCATAGAATGTTGTAGGTAAATCATACGATAACAATCTATTTATACAAGTTTAACATACGTATTAATGCATACATAATAGAAGTTCTGGATATGTATTAATGCAGGTCAAACATTCAGAAACAACATATTTATACAAGATATTTTGGAGTTGTTTGGTTATGAATGGTTGAACACATCTATGATAGAGCTGTGGATATGGTGAGATTAATGCATACGACAATCTGGTTTATACATCCATATACCTTGTTTTATATACGGCAATCTGGTTTCTTATATATTAATGCATACATAATACATGTTTTGCAGCCACTTACACAAGACGTACAGATTTTGGGTTTTCCCATGTGGGATTTTTGGTTCCATCTTTGATTAGTCTTGTAGATACATACCCGTATTCAATTACTTCATATTGTTGTGATGCTTTTGAATATTTTGGTAAAAATAATAAGATGGTGATAATAGCTCCATTCAACGTCGAGTAAGTTTACTTTGCTTGTAATCTGGACTTAAGCAAATTACATTTTTATTGCGGATATTGAGTTATTAATTTTCTACTTTCTTACCTGTAGTGCTAAGCATTGGGAGTTATTATTTATTGTCCCCAAGACATTCACCGTCTATTATCTAGATCCTGCGGGGAGTGAGTTGGATGTATTATATGGACATGCAATTAAAAGGTCATTATTCTCGTGAGAAATATTTTATGTTTTTATATCTGTTAACATCTATTACTACATTACTATTTAATTGTGTAATTTAATGTGTTACATTAACATATATAGAGCTTTATAAGAGTACAAAAAAGCTGGAGGAAAGGTCCCCAGGAAAAAAAATCTGACACTCATTTGGGAGAATGTGAAAGTAATTTCCTGACTCCAATGTATATATTATTTATGTGAACTGTGCTTATTTGTATTTTTGAATATTTTGTATGTTTGAATTTATAGTGTGCTACATAAGACAACGGTTGGGCATGTGCCTACTATGTGATGCGATTTATGGACCTAATCATCAAATATACCGTATTGGAAAACGATAACATACAACATGTATTATACATAGTCTCGTTAGATAATATGAAATATATGAATATTATTATATATTATTATAATTATGTATATATGCCATTCTCTTTGTAGGTCAATAAAACTGAGGACTTCAACACAGGTGCAAAGCGTTTCGATGTACATGCTCCCTATACGAGAGATGAATTAGATGCTGTAAGAGAAGATTGGGCAAAAGCCCTACAAAGAGTGGGAATTTTTAAATATAATTTTGTTGACAATGATGACAATGATGACAATGATGAATAAAGATTAACTTTGTTCTCATAATTAATTTTGTGTGAATGTGAATGAATTTTTATGAATTGTCATATGTGTGTGAAAATCATCAATACATGAATGTTTCTACGTGTGTCTGAATGTGAAAAGAGATGAAATAAATGGAACTACAGGTTGCTACTGGTTTCTACATGCGTGTGATGAAAAAATAATATGAATTAAATGTTCTTATACATGAGTGTGAATCACATATATATAATATTATCCATCATGTTAATTTTGTAGGTTTGTGGCCTGTTGTTGGCTGATATCAATGGATGTCGTAAACCTGCAGTTCAGTTCCACTAAACTATAGGTTCTCATCCTGTGACCAGCCACAGCAGGCCTGTAAACTGATCAGAAAAAAAAATCAAAACATAGGCGTCGGTTATTTGAAGAAAACCGATACCAAAAACATACCGCGGCAGTTTTGCACTTAAAATCGACGTCTATTTGACCGTGTTGTCAGGGGATATGACGTCGGTTAATGTTAAAAATAGACGTCTTTTCATCATATGTGGCATCGGTTTCTTTTCGAAAATTGACACCTATAATCCCTTTGCTGGCGTGTTTTTGGTGGCGGGAAGAGTTTTGGCATCGGTTGTTTAGTAAACAACTGACGCCTATAGTCCCTTTGCTGGCACATTTTCGGTGGCGGGAAGAGTTTGGTCGTCAGTTTTTACTAAACCACTGACGCCTATAGTCCCTTTGCTGGCGCGTTTTCGGTGGCGGAAAACATTGTGGCGTCGGTTGGAAACCCACGCCGAAGGTGTCCCCCTTTAGCGGCACCCACTTGGGTGTCGCTTTGAAACTGACACCAAAGAGCTTAAATAACCGACGCTAAAAGGCTTTTATGTAGTAGTGGTAGAGATCTCCATTACAAGTAGATACCTGGCACATCCTCTGAGGATGATGTTAACCCTAACCCTAAGTGAAGGTTAGAGAGAGAGGTGACATGAAGAGTTAGATGTCATGATAGACCAGGCGTGAGGGTGGACATGCTTTTGGATGCCCATATGATCCATGAGAGGTTGGATGACCTAGTACCTTTGGTGACTCAACCCTAGGAAGGGTCGTGCATGTTCGAAGCAAAGGATAGCTCCTTCAATGATGAGGTAAGTGAAGGACCTATAGAAACCCTATGGGCTTATGCAAGTAGGGCATAGTATGCACCCAGAGTACGTCAGTAGTGCTGACATTAGGCTAAAACCCTAGCCAGGAGAGTATGATGAATAGCATATGAGATGAGCATAGAGGGTTATGGATAACCTTGAGAAAACATAAGATTGAACATAGGCTTCACCATGTAAGGGTATGCTTATAAGCTTGACCCACCTTCATGGAGAAAGGACCTTTTGTATAAGGCTGGTTGCAGGGTTAGCTCTAGCGAGAGAAAGCAGGACCCAAGCAAGAAGGTTGGAAGCCTAGACTTCGGGAAAAGTGGGGAGTTGGGGATGATGTGACCTAAGTGGATGATAGTGGTTGTCCCATGCTTGATCCCTAGAGACTGTTGATATCTTGGTTTCCATTAGAGGAACCAAACCCTAGAGAGAGGACGAGGCTTCTGGTACCTATGTGCCTATGGTGTAGATGTTTACCTTCTGAGATAGGAAGGAGAGTTCCTTAGACCTGGAGAGGTTTAGTAACGGGTTGTGAGGCCTTGTACCTTGTTGATTGTCCTTGAGGAGGACTCAACTCTGGGGTGTTGCTCGAATAAAAGGATCATGAGAAGCGCATGACATACCTTGGACATGCTTGGTTCGTGGTTAGAGTTTGAGCATGAAGTTGGAAACCTAAAAGTGAACCTAGGGTTCCTAGGCCTAAGAGGGGAAGTGATGTACTTGATGCTCATGACGAGATTTGAGTTTCTTTAGTTTCGAGCATGGTACTCCTCATGGTTAGAAGAGAGGGAACCCCTTAAGTTTAAGGTACATTTGATGAACCCCCGTAGCTAAGTGATGACATGGGAAGGTATGATCTTGACCCAATGTTGAGGATGAGAACAAGTATGACCTAGCATGGTTTAGTAGGTGGTCTGCTTGTGCCTTAGTGGTTGATGGGTTAATCATGCTCATGTTAATATGAACCCTAAGGATGTTGGTGACCTTGTTGTCAAGAGTTGTAGTTTCCTCCCACCCTGGGAGAGGGACATTTTGGCAGGGTGTATACCAGTTTTGTGGGTTTTGAGGAAACCTAAAGAGGTCTCATAGGATTTTGAGAAGCTAAGTGAAAAGTGCATAGTATGAGAATGAACTTGTAGACCCATAGATAACCATCTCTAACTGCATGTGGATGTGTTACCATGGAGGTAACCGGTATGGGGCCTGACCAAGGTAGACAAGTTGCCATGACCCCTATGAAAGGACGAAAGTCAACCCATGAATGCAGAGAGAGAGATGATGAAGGCTTGGGTAAGGTTCTAAGTTGGAGATGTACTATAATAGAATCCTAAGCCTATCCTAGGGTCAGGTAGGGATAAGACCGATGGAAGTAGGAGTTGCCTAATTCCCTAGTTGCACATGACCATAGGGTCGGGAGGTAACAACTATCATTGTCTAAGGGCCATGGGTTAGGAGATTGATCACCTTCATGAACTCATGGGACCCAAAGGGCATATGAGTAGGGCACTCTCTGGATGCATAAGGGAAGAGGGATGACCCCCCAAAAAAGTGCTGACACCCTATATATCTAGAGGAGATGACCAAGGATTGTGTGGTGACCCAAGTGGGTTCGAGACCAGTTTTCCATGGAGGTAACTTTGATATCAAGATGATTATAATATAGAGGCATAAGCAGCACGTTTCAACTTAGATTTAAAGGTGTACTGGCAAGGTGGGATGTACCATCTCTTCTCTTGGAACAGGAAGAACTTTGTGTTTGGACGGCCGCCAAATGCTTATTTCCTCTTGTTATGGGAGTGATAGATAGAACATTATGCATGCCATACACCAAGGATAAAGATGATGTGAGTTGGGACGTTGCTATGAGGTATGATGATAGAGATGCTAACATACCTGTGAGGAGTGAACGATGTATAGATGGTTTATAAACCTCAAGAGAATTAAGGTAATTGGTGTGTCCCCGCTAGTGGTGCTTTCACACCCCACGAGGTCAGAGCGCACGAGATGTGGGATCTTTGCTTTCGAAATTTGTATGGTCCCAAATCGATTCGATCACTAAAACTAAAACAGTTCGCCTGCAAGCATACGAGGTACTATCGTAGTATTGGCAAAAGGCAAGATGCGGGGTCGAACCACAGAGATAGAGGGGGCACTAGAGTTAGAAGGCGTGAACTATGTTCCTTTTGCGTAGCTAGGGTTTTAGGGTTTTAAGGTTGTTTGATGGTTTGATTATACTAAAGAATGAGTATGAAAGACACAATTGAAACTAAGTTATCAAAAACTGAACTAGCAATCTAGGTGACAAACTAGCTAAACTAAGGCAGGGGCAAGATGGACTAGACTAAGCAAGCAATTAGCAACTAAGGAACTGAATTAACCACTAACTAGATCACAAATCTAGATTAACAATAGCTAGCAAAACTAGGAAATTAACTAAGTTAACCAAAGCAATTGAACTACACTAGCATTAACAAGCAAACAGAGCAATTAAGGTTTTAAGCAAGAGTGATTAAGGTGGGTGGGCCGTTTGGGAAATGTCACTTTGATTTTAGTTGGGGGAGTTCATTAAACATGCATGGTGCTCAAATCATATCTAGATTACCAAACCAAACAACAAGGTCAATGCCATTAGAACATACCCTATACTACTAGTAGAAGACTAGGGTTAGATGTAATTCTAATGGGATTGGCCAAATCTAGGTTTCTAGGGTAAGTGATAGTGGACAATTGAGGGTTGAGCGTAGAGATGGGAGTGGAGATGAGGAGATTTATCCTCATGCCACTAGCCACTCTAGCCTTTAGAAGGCCCTAGGCAATTGCATCACTCTCACTTACACTAGCCACTTAAATCTCACACTCACTTGTAGGAGGAGGGATGTGTATGTAGGAACAAAGGGGGCTAGCTAGGGATCCACTAATTGGACCTAGGAGCCAATCCTAAGATTGCCACATACACTCCAATTCCTCCTAGAAGCTAAGTGTCATCAAACATCTCAAAGCAAGCAATCCATGTTATAAGCACGAACCACATTCAATAAAATAGGAAATGAGATAGAAGCAAGAAGCAATCATCATAGATATGAATTAAGTTCATTACAAGCAACTTTCCCCCAACATGGTATCAAAGTCACATTTTAACCCCAAACAGCCCACCACTAGGGGCTTAGCTAGACATGATCAAGAAAATAAGAAAAGAAAGGGGTAGAAGAAGTAGGGACTCCATGAAGCTTGATGTAGAAGCCTCCTTCTTCATCTCCAAGCTTGCTGTAGATGTCCTCCCTCCTCCAAGGGTGCAGGGGTGCATGGAATGGTAGGGGATTATGGATGAAAACCTAGGGAACTAGGTTTCCATGGTGGAAAGTAGGTGGAAATGGTGGATTGAGAGCCAAAATGTAAGGAATTTGCACAAGGAACTCAAGAATGGAGGGTGGAGTAGTGTAGCAGCTGTGGGGGGGGTCTAACCTAGTGCTATGGATGCCACCCAGGTATATATAGGTGGTGGTGGAAGCACTAGGGTAAGTAGGGGTAGTTTAGGAAAAGCAGTGCAAAGTTGTGTAGGGTCGGTGATCACCACGGTCGTGGTGGGTGTGCCACACTCGTGGTGAGGGTAGTGGGGAATGGCCGTGGGGGGTGAATACGGTCATGGTGTGAAGGAAGTGGTGAAAAAGCAAAGTAGGGTGGTGGCCATGGCCATGGCGGAGTGCCACGGTCGTGGTGGGTAAGGGGCACCACGGTCGTGTTGGGTAACACGGCCGTTTTGGAGGAGGAGGAGGTGACCGTGGGAGGGGCCACGGTCGTCTTGATCATCTTCGGCCACGGTCGTGGCAAATTGGCCACGGTCGTGGTGGCTTGGAGGAAATCCCGGTTGGCAACTGAACTTCTGGATCAATAAACGCACGACCGTGGGAGGAGCCCACGAGCGTTTTCTCTTCTACTGACCACGACTGTGTTGATGGCCACGACCGTGGTGTCTTCAATATCCATGGTCGTGGTGTAAGGCCACAACCGTGGGATTCTATATAAATTCCCTGTTGAAACTATTGGATCTTGGCAATAAACGCACGACTGTGGCATTGTGGCCACGACCGTGGTGAGGCTTGCATGATTTGATTTCACTTCTGACTTTGTCATTTTCGGATGTCTTTTCTTGGGGGTGATTCTTGGCCATTGGAGGTAGGTTGAGGGAGACTTTGGGGGCTTCTTTGGGTCTCTCCTTGAGTGGGGGAACCCTAGAACTCCTTCTCTCTCTCTCTTCCATCTAATCATGGTCCAAGTACCTGAAAAACAGTGCAAAGAACATCCATAAGCATATTTTCAATGATAAGCATATTAGGGGGAAAGACTTGTAATCTAACATGTTTAGATGCAACTTAAGTACAAAATGGCACAAGATGGAGCCCTAAAATAGGGCTACATCACCACCCCAAACTTAAAACATACTTGTCCTCAAGTATGCTCTAACTCAATCTCTCTACAAATTTTCCACAAATAAGAAATGACAAATGCAAAGTAAAAGATGATTATTGCTGAATGGTATCAAAGACGACTAATTACATGCATTTCACCTCTCTCCTCTCCTACTTTCACAAAATAATCATGAAAAGAGCACAAAGCACATGAACTTCAAATATAGTGCGTAGAAAACACAAGTTATCCATATTTCTTCCATAAAGTTCCGGGTAAACTGTTTCATGATAGTGTTAATCGAGGATGACTAGGAGTGTCGTTTCACATTCATGCATTCAGTCTTATATTTCAAATCATACAAAATGGCCCACATGGTTGTGGAAAAGGGCAAAATGAGCTAGGTTTGATATTTCCTAGCTCAATAGGTATGAAAGTGGAAGAAAGGGTCGCGGTAAGATTCTTGGAGTTTTTTTACACACTCATCTTTTCTTTATTTAAATGCTCTTAAACAGGAGCAACCTTTTATTTTATTTTTGCTTTTCTTTTTCTTTTCTTTTCTTTCTTGCCCTTGGTGTAGATAGGGAAAATGGTGGATAGAGTGAAGCGGGGAGATCAAGATATGGCCACCCCAAACTTTTAGAGGTGGCCAAGGCTGATTATGTGCACTGAGGCATCTTTTTATGAGGCGGAGGGGTATGAAGATGGTGGAAGAATAGTCGGGTCAAAGAGGGGCCATTGGTATGATTTTCCACATAAGACATCCTGCATGAGAATTAATCCAACACTTCATCCAAGATATCACACCACATGAATGAACAAAATGAAATTTGATATATCAAACAAGTGATTCCACAAACACTAAGCGTTCAGAGCTTGCTCAATTTCACAATTCAACCAATTCAATCACAATCACAAGAGAGGTGATGCACATGTAAAAAGTCAAACATTGATACCACTTAGCAATAAAGCATGACATTTCATTTGCACTAGTCAAAGGTCATCATTTTTACTCAAAATAGTAGAGATTGGGTCAAAACATGCTTTTTAGACAAGAAGTCTCAAATTTGGGCAAAATTGGCCAAAATGGTGCCAATTTACACTAAATCACATGTAAGCCTACTTTAGGGAATTTAAAGACATAAAGCAACAAATCCTACTTAACATGCACAAGAAACTACAAAAACTACATGAAGATGCAATGCATGGTATGGAAAAGCAAAAATTTTGAAAAATTACACAAAAATGCAGAAATTGACTACATGCCATGCAAAGATGCAATGAAAAGAACAAAAACAATAAAACTAAACTAGATGGAAGAGGTGATAACAAAATGAAAAAATGAGAGATAGAGTGGTGCATACCGCCCTACCCACCCCAAACTTTAGAATCATGTTGTCCTCAACATGAAACTATAGATTAGGGGAGATAGGGGAAGTGTCATGGCTACGGTGGCTGGTCTGGCATCTGCGGAGGATCTGGAGGAGGAGCTGAGGATGGAGCTGATCTTGATGGAGGATGCTGGTAGTAGTGCCCCCAATAGTCATCCTGGGGTGGAGGGTACGCTTGTGGATGTCCAACTATACCACCCCAAAAGTCTACACCCCATTCGGGGTTTCTTGCTGCCTGGGCATAGTGATATTGATACAAGTGGTTGATCTGATAGTGCATCTACTGCTGATCATACCACATGTGCTACTGGGCAAGCTGCATGTCACTTTGGGTCTTCTGAATATTCTCAAGGTGTGCCTGGATTGTGGCCATGTCATAGGCATTCCCTAAGGGTGGCTGCAGCTGGGATGTCCCCTCATCCCTCCTTCTTGTTCTTCGGGGCTGCTTTTGTTCTGCATCTTCTTGCTCCTGCCCTTGCACATTAGATTCAGCAACGTCTTCATGTGCGGCAGCGGCTCCCCTAGTATACGTCTCCCTCGGGTGGTCTTGCTGCCATGCCATTAGTTTCTCTTTCAACCTGTTGCCAGGTCCCAACACGGATATTAGGGGTTCCGCGTGATATGACAGCTCTAGTTCAAAATCATGCACACTAATAGTTAAATAAATCATTCTTTTTTCCTTCATCTTTATGGTGTGCGAGTGCGTGAGATAGTTGAGGTCAACAAATTCTGCCTCCATTGCGTCTTATACCCCCGAGAGATCGTATCCCAACGCTAGTGCAATTGAAGCGACGAACCCTCCCATAACGAACGACTTTGAGATCCTGTAGGGTACACCCTTTAGATGGTCAATCAAAAGAACTCCAAGGTCAATATACCTCTCGTAGTGCATACCGATCAAGACAATCATATCCTTTTGAGAAATGCTGCCTTGGTTGTCGTATCTTCCCACAATCGTGTTTGCCAAGACCTTCTGCACGTAGCGCGTTAGCGGGTTGCTTATGGCAGTAGTTTTTGATCTACCCGCGTAGTAATCCTAATTGCCCGTGAATCTCTTCAAATAACGAGCATAGTCAAAACTGACCTCTCTCTAACAAGTCATCATCCAATTTCACGACTTCTTCAGGATTGGCGGCGAAGATAGCATTCAACTCAATGGAAGTGAGGGTGTGCCGGTTGCCCATCATGGAAAATCTGAGTGCATCACAACCCCTCACTTTAGTCTTCTCGAGAGTGGCAAAGAACTCTCTGGTCAAAGCGGGATATGTAGGTTGGGGTGTGAAAAGAACATTCCACAACCCAATCCTCTTCAAGCCCATTTCCATTATTTCTTTGATCCCAAGTTCTTCAATGGTCTTCTCACTAACGTACCTAGTGGCGACGACGCGCCTTGTCATACATTCTGGGTAGATGAGTTTTATCTTCTTATGTCTTTGTCCTCAGCCATAATATACTCATGTTGGCGCCTTGCCCAAGGACTTTTCTCTATCTGCCTCCAGATGTGCCAGAACATCATCTCCTTTCAGCTCAAGCTCTACCTCTTCCTCCTCGCTGTCTTCTTCTTCCTCCATCGTGTAGGAATGCGACCCCAAGTTGGTGTCTAGATTGTACCAGTGGGCCGACTTCTCCTCATCTTGCTGCAGTTGCCGTGTGGGTCGCAGCTGCACATCACGCCTTGCCATCACACTAGACGTCGAGTGGCGGGGTGGTGTGGGCTTTGGAGGTAGCCTGGATGATGACAGTGCTGTCTTTGTTTTTGGATTTTTCTTGGCAGGTGCCGATTGGATTTCATCAATAAGGTCATCCAAGTCGACCCCCATGGACTCCTCCTCTTCTTCGTCCTCTCCCTCGTAGGTGGCATCCGTGATGTGGTGGCTATCAGATGGGCGGGAGTGTGATCCGCTCACCGATTGCGACCGACGGAGGGAATGGTGGGCGGAGGTGGTAGGTGAAGGTGTGTGGGATGGCATGGACATGTCGGAGGAAGCGTTCTTGGAACACCGCTTCCCTCCGGTGATGATTTTCGTCCCCTTGGTTATGGCTCTCCCAATCTTTTTCATGGTGGAGATGGAGGTGAAGGTGGTGATTTTCGGATTTTGGTGGAGAAAGTGGTGTGGATGTGGTTTTGTGGGTGGAATGGAAGGATAGTGATGTATGGATGGTGGGTATATGATTTGTGGTGGATTTGGGTGAGAATGGAAGGGTTTTCGTGGAGGTTTTGTGTAGGGTAGATGTAGGGCGGAGTGGAGATGGAGTAGCGATAGGGCTAGATTGGATGTTGGAAACGGTAGAGGGATGGCTGGGGATTGATTTGGAATGGATTGGGGATCAAACATAGGTGTTTTTGGGGGTTGGAGGTGGTGAATGGGGGAGCACAGAGTCGTTTTCCGCCTCCACGGTCGTTTTGTGAGAGCTTGAAGACAATAGAATGAAGAGGGGGTCAGGTTTGGATGCTTATGACTTATTTTTTTTTTTCTGAACCGGGCTCGGCCACGGCCGTGGTGGCTGGCCACGGTCATGGCTAGGGTTAGGTAGCACGGCCGTGGTGGGTGCCACGATCGTGTTGTCGAAGAAGAGAGCCCCGGATTGACCTCACCACGGTCGTGGTCGTTCCTTCTCAGCACAACCGTGGTGATTTACCACGGTCGTGGCCATTCTTGCAAACAACCTATAACTTCGGCCAATTTGGTGCTTTAATTCACATGGCCGTGGTGGGAAACCACGGTCGTGGCCTTGTCCTCCCGCCACGGTCGTGGCGAGTTGCCACAGTCGTGGATGATCTTGCAAAAACCCTGTAACTTCGGCCAATAAGATGCAATAATTCCCACGGCCGTGGCCATGTGCCACGGTCGTGTTTAGCCAAGCACACCACGGTCGTGGTCTGTCTCCACGGCCGTGTTGGGGTTGTTTCTTTAGTTTTCCAAACTTCAAAACTTGAACTTTCGATTTCATTATTTCTTTTGACACCAAACTTCTTGAATGACCTTTACTTAACTTCTAAAACCTATCTCTCTACTGTCTAACACCTGCACATCATCAAAACTCTAAAGAAAACTATTAAGCACAAGTGTGTGTGTGTGTTTTTGTGTAAAAGAAAGCTAAAGTATTGAAAAGGAAAAGGTTCGAGAATCTCAAACCACATGGGTTGCCTCCTACTAGCGCTAAATTTAACGCCTTCAACCAGGCTTATTGATTGTTGAACTTTTTCACTTTTTCAGAACCTTCAATAGATCCTTGTAGTAGATTCCTTTCTCATTCTCATCCAAGCATTCTTCTTCATCAGATTCTTCCTATACAAGCATAACAATATCAAAATCTTGATTGGCCTTGTCCAGGCCGACTTCAACAACAGATTTCAACCTTTGCCCATTGATGGCAAATTCCTTAGCTCCTTCTTTTGCACATATAACCACAACGCCGGATGGGTAAACCTTTTTTACAAGATATGGTCCTTCCCATCTAGATCGAAGTTTCTTGGGGAAGAACTTCATTCTAGAATTGTAGAGCCATACCCACTTCTCGATCTCAAACTCCTTCTTCCTGATCAGCTTGTTGTGTAGGAACTTGGTTCTCTCTTTGTAGCTCTTCGACATTTCATACGCCTCATGGCGCATTTCTTCTAGCTCGTTAAGTTGGAACTTTCTTTTCATTGTTGCATTCTCTTTGTCAAAGTCCATATTCTTCAAAGCCCACAGTGCCTTGTGTTACATCTCTACCGGCAAGTGGCAACTTTTGTCGTAGATGAGCTTGAAAGGTGTGGTGCCAATCGGGGCTTTGTAAGCAGTCTTGTACGCCCATAAAGCTTCATTGAGGCGGAGTGACCAATCCTTACGGTCCGGTCTCACCATCTTCTCCAAAATGAGCTTCATCTCCTGATTGGCTAGCTCAACTTGGCCACTGGTTTGCGGATGATATGGAGTGGTCACTCTATGGTTCACTCCATGCTTTTTGAGAAGTCCCTCAAAGGTGTGGTGGATGAAATGGCTTCCCCCGTCACTTATCATTGCCCTTGGAATGCCAAACCGACTGAAGATGTTAGATTTTACAAAGTCACAAACCACCTTGTGGTCATTTGTTCGGGTGGCAATGGCTTCTATCCACTTTGATACGTAGTCCACTGCGACCAAAATGTAAACATATCCAAAAGAGGGTGGGAAAGGACCCATGAAGTCAATCCCCCATACATCAAACACATCTACCACTAGAATGTGTGATAGAGGCATCATGTCTCTCTTTGTGATAGTGCCTACCCTTTGGCACTTCAAGCAGCTTTTGCAGAATTCATGCGAGTCTTTAAACTACGACGGCCAATAAAAACCACATTGAAGAACCTTAGCGGTAGTGCGCTTTCCCCCAAAGTGTCCTCCACATATCCCGGAATGGCACATGGAGAGGACGTCCTATTGTTCCACTTCCGGCACGCATCTTCTCACCAACTGATCGGGGCAATACTTGAAAAGGTGAGGGTCATCCCAAGCATAGTTCTTCACCATAGCAAACAATCTTTTGCTCTCCTCCCTTGTCCACATGCTTGGTATCCTCCCACTAGCCACGAAATTGGCTATGTGTTGGTACCATGGCCCTTTAGAAGATGACAGAAGGAAGAGTTGTTCGTGCGGCATGGTCTCTTTGGTCAACCTTGTCTCATCAAAAGGGTGATCAATCCGGGAGAGATGATCAGCTGCGCCATTATCCACTCCCTTCTTGTCCACTATATCGATGTCGAACTCTTATAGTAAAATAATCCATCTTATCAACCTCGACTTCGAATCTTTCTTAGACATTAGGTACTTGAGTGCAGCATGGTCCGTATAAATCACCACTTTGTTTTGTAGCTGGTAAGAGCAGAATTTATCTAGAGCAAAGATGACGGTGAGCAACTCTTTTTTAGTAGTGGTGTAGTTTCTTTGTGCCTCATCTAGAGTCTTGCTCGCATAGTATATAGCGTGAGGAATCCGGCCAATCCTTTGACCCAGCACAGCCCCCACTGCCATATTAGATGCATCAGTCATGATCTCAAATGGCAAAGAGAAGTTGGGGGGATGCATGATCGGAGCAGAAATTAGCTTCTCTTTCAAGTGATTAAAGGCTTCAATGCATTTGTCATCAAAGTGAAACTCGACATCTTTTTCAAGCAGGTGGCGCAACGGTCTTGAAATTTTGTTGAAGTCTTTAATAAAATGGCGGTAGAAACCAGCATGTCCAAAGAAAGATCGGACATGTCTTACGGTGGAAGGAATGGAAAGGGTAGAGATGAGGCCCACTTTGGCCTTGTCAACTTCAATCCCGTCTTTAGAGACTCGGTGGCCTAGAACGATGCCTTTGGGCACCATGAAGTGGCTTTTCTCCCAAGATAGAACTAGTCGAACTTTCACGCATCTCTCGAGGACGACATCCAAGTGTAGCAAGCATTCATCAAAAGTCTTTCCAAAAACTGAGAAATCATCCATGAACACTTCCAATGACATATCAAGCATATCTGCAAAGATTGATGTAACACACCTCTAAAATGTGAACGGGGCATTACACAACCCGAATGGCATTCTTCGATAAGCAAATGTGCCACTCGGGCAGGTGAATGTTGTCTTCTCTTGATCGGCGGGGTGCACGGCGATCTGAAAGTATCCAGAATACCCATCAAGGAAACAATAGAAACTCTGCCCAGCCAGTCTCTCTAGAATTTGATCAAGGAATGGGAGGGGATATTGGTCTTTATTAATCTTCTCATTGAGTTTTCGATAGTCCACACACATCCTCCACTTAGATTGTTCTCTCACTGGCATTAGTTCCCCATCGACATTTTCAGCAACTGTGATTCCACCCTTCTTGGGTACGACTTGGATGGGGCTCACCCAAGTGCTATAAGAAATAGGGTAGATGATCCCAACATCAAGCAATTTGACTACCTCTTGAGTCACCACTTCTTTCAATTTCAGATTTAGTCTCCTTTGCATTTGGTGGGTTGGCCTCACGTATTCTTCAAGATAGATTCGGTGCACACAGATGGACGGATTAATACCCCTCAAATCAGCAATGGTCCATCCGACAGCTCGGATGTTCTTCTTCAAAACCTTCATCAAAGCCTCCTCTTGTTCGGGTGAAAGTATGGATGAAATGATCACCAGGAGGGTGTCATTCGCTCCTAGAAAAGCATACTTCAAACCTTCAGGAAGTGATTTCAGCTCAAGTGTAGGGGGATCTTCAAGAGAGTTTTTCAATGGCTTAGAGATGGAAGGGAGGTCTTCACTTGTAGCCACCAAGGCTAGTTCACAGTCTTCATCATCTTCCTCGTCATCCTCAGGAAACTCAACTATCGGATCTAATCCTCTACCTTGAGTGGCAGTTTGAATCCAAGAAGGTAGACATTCTTCCACGATCTCATCTAGACACTCAACTAGATAGTAGTCTTCTTCTGTTGCACCTATCACTTCGGCCTTGGCTGAAGATTTAAAAATGTTCAACCGGATCTTCATGTGCATGAATGTCACATACATCGTACCAGTCCTCACATGAATGACCGCATCAGCTGTGGCCAGGAAGGGTCTCCCCAAGATGATAGGAACCCTCCTCGTGTCTTTCTCCATATCCAAGATGATAAAATCAGCAGGAAAGAAAGCAGATGTCTCGTCATCTAGTCTCATGAGCACATCATCAACACGCCCTCTAGGCGTCTTTACCGACCTGTCAGCTAACTGCAAGGTGCAGTGGGCCGGACCCAACTGTCCCATCTGTAATTCAGCAAAAGCGTCATACGGCATGAGGTTCACGCTCGAGCCCAAGTCTAAGAGAGCTTGGTCTATGCGGTGCACCCCAATGTAGCATGATATGATAGGAGCACCGGGATCCTTCCTCTTTCTTGGAATGGTGTGCTGCAGAATCGAGCTCACTTGCTCGGTAAGCTTTACCTTCTTCGGGGTTCTCCCTGTAGTTCTTCTCTTGAAAGTACAAAGATCCTTCAAAAACTTAGCATATGAAGGAATTTGCTTGACTGCATCAAGCAAAGGGATATTGATCTTCACTTGTTTAAAAGTTTCCAGAATGTCCTCGGTATGCTTTTTCCTTATTTTCTTGGCAGAAGGCTCCTTAAGAGCCTCGGGGAAAGGGGGGAGTTGGGATCCCAAATGGTCCATCTCAGCAGTATCATCGACTGGTATCACGGGAATCACGATATCATCATTCAGTATCTCGGTATCAACTATCGGAATCACGGTATCAACGTTGCCTCTTATCACGGTATCATCAATCTGCACCTCAACATCAACCTGCTCAGCCTCAGTATCATCTCTGCCAACAACTGTACCATGGGGGCTCTCTAAAGTCTTTCCACTCCTCAATATAGTCACTGCCTTCACATGCTCATGGGTGGTAGGAGAGGGAGCTTGTGGAGGTGGTTGTGGCTGTTGTGGTGGTGGAGGCCTTTGGTGAGGGGAGTTGGGATTTTGAAGAATGAATTGGGGTTGTGGTTGTTGTTGTGGTGGGGGTGGTATTGTGGAGGTGGTTGTTGGTAGGTGTGAGGTGGAGTATATTAATAATTGAGTGGCGCTTGAGGAGGTGGAGGAGCATAGGGGTTTGGTGGGGCTTGGTAAGATGGTGGAACATAAGCACTCAAAGTGTTCCCTAGAAAAGCCCCATCATTGTTCGGATTTGGCATTGGTTGAGATGGAAGTCTACCTTCTTCCCTTCTAGCCAAAGAGAGAAACCTAATCCAACCTCTGCTCAAGACAGTTAATAGACTACCCATGTGCATTGACATCCTTTTTTACTTCATCCAGGCTTCTTAGCCTTCCTAGCACTTCCTCCTCAAACTTGGAGCTGTAGCGTGGCTTTTGTTGCCCCTGTCCTTGCCCATCCTCGTTCTGTTGTTTCCAGGAGAAGTTCGGGTGGTTCCTCCACTCGGGAGTGTAGGAGTTGGACATTGGGCCCCGGTTGTTGTGGCCACCAAAGGAATGTAGAGCATTGACTTCCTCGTCTACAGTATCAACCGCCATGGTGGGTTGGCTAGAAGAGCCACCCACTTGATTTTTCATCATTCGCATCATATCGACCATCATCTTCATCAAATCGGGGTCGTTGGTATTGCGACTCAGAGCTGCGGAAGAAGGCGGAGGAGCGTAGCTTAGATAACAATGCCTCCCTTTTATGGAAGCACGATGGCGGGAATTTTCTGTGAGATGCTCAAACAGCGGCCATGATTCCTCGGGCGGCTTTGCCATGAAAGTGCCCCCGCAGGAAGAGTCTACGTTGTTTTGGCTTTGCTCCTCAAGCCCGGTGTAGAAGGCCTGAACAAGCTACCACAGAGGAACCTCATGATGAGGGCAATCGCGAAGTAGCTTTTGGAATCTCTCCCACGCCTCGTGGAAGGGCTCGTTTTCTTTCTGGGAAAACGACGTGATGCACCTTCTCATATAAGATAACTTGGTGATGGGGAAGAACTTCTTGAGAAACTCGTTCTTCACCTCATTCCACGTGACTAACTCTGGCTTCGTCACATACCACTCCTTGGCTTTCTCCTTGAGGAAGAAAGGAAAGAGTGTCCTTCTGATTGAGTCGTCGGTGGCGGCTGGAGTGCGGAAGGTAGAGAACGTTTCAAGGAACGCGTCTATGTGGTGGTAGGGATTCTTGTTCTCCATACCAAAGTATATAGGGAGAAGTCCCAAGAGTGTCAGCGGGATGGAGAACTGTTGACCTGGCATCTGGTCAACTAGAGTGGCGATGGGGGAGTTGTAGTTCCCCGGCGTGAAGTACTCGTGGAGCGGGCGATGTGGTGGAGATTGAACATCTGGTGGCGGGTTGTTTTCGGCCATCTCGGCCTCTCGGTGTAGGTTGCAGTGAGCTTGACGCCTCCTTCTACCAATCTTGGGGTCGTATACCACCAAGTCGGTGCAAGTAGAACGCGTGCTACGCATGCACATATGTCACATGCGCAAGGCACAAACACACAATAAGAAACCAAGTTAGCAAACCAAGATGCAAAAGTGACACAAAGAATAAATAATAGCAATGGTGAGGGCAAAAGGAAAGGCTAAGCTACACTATCTAACTAGGCTGAGCGCCTCTATCCTCGACAACGGCGCCAGAAAGCTTGGTGCGTCCCCGCTAGTGGTGCTTTCACACCCCACGAGGTCGGAGCGCACGGGATGTGGGATCTTTGCTTTCGAAATTTGTATGGTCCCAAATCGAGTCAATCACTAAAACTAAAATAGTTCGCCCGCAAGCGTACGTGGTAATGTCGTAGTATAGGCAAAAGGCAAGATGCGGGGTCGAACCATAGAGATAGAGGGGGCACTAGAGTTAGAAGGCGTGAGCTATGTTCCTTTTGCGGAGCTAGGGTTTTAAGGTTGTTTGATGGTTTGATTATACTATAGAACGAGTATGAAAGACACAATTGAAACTAAGTTATCAAAAACCAAACTAGCAATCTAGGTGACAAACTAGCTAAACTAAGGCAGGGGCAAGATGGACTAGACTAAGCAAGCAATTAGCAACTAAGGAACTGAATTAACCACTAACTAGATCACAAACCTAGATTAACACTAGCTAGCAAAACTAGGAAATTAACTAAGTTAACCAAAGCAATTGAACTACACTAGCATTAACAAGCAAATAAAGCAATTAAGGTTTTAAGAAAGAGTGATTAAGGTGGGTGGGCTGTTTGGGAAATGTCACTTTGATTTTAGTTGGGGGAGTTCATTAAACATGCATGGTGCTCAAATCATATCTAGATTACCAAACCAAACAACAAGGTCAATGCCATTAGAACATACCCTATACTACTAGTAGAAGACTAGGGTTAGGTGTAATTCTAATGGGATTGGCCAAATCTAGGTTTCTAGGGTAAGTGATAGTGGACAATTGAGGGTTGAGCGTAGAGATGGGAGTGGAGATGAGGGGATTTATCCTCATGCCACTAGCCACTCTAGCCTTTATAAGGCCCTAGGAAATTGCATCACTCTCACTTACACTAGCCACTTAAATCTCACACTCACTTGTAGGAGGAGGGATGTGTATGTAGGAACAAAGGGGGCTAGCTAGGGATCCACTAATTGGACCTAGGAGCCAATCCTAAGATTGCCACATACACTCCAATTCCTCCTAGAAGCTAAGTGTCATCAAACATCTCAAAGCAAGCAATCCATGTTATAAGCACAAACCACATGCAATAAAATAGTAAATGAGATAAAAGCAAGAAGCAATCATCATATATATGAATTAAGTTCATTACAAGAAACTTTCCCCCAACATGGTATCAAAGTCACATTTTAACCCCAAACAGCCCACCACTAGGGGCTTAGCTAGACATGATCAAGAAAATAAGAAAAGAAAGGGGTAGAAGAAGTAGGGACTCCATGAAGCTTGATGTAGAAGTTGCCTTCTTCACCTCCAAGCTTGCTGTAGATGTCCTCCCTCCTCCAAGGGTGCAGGGGTGCATGGAATGGTAGGGGATTATGGATGAAAACCTAGGGAACTAGGTTTCCATGGTGGAAAGTAGGTGGAAATGGTGGATTGAGAGCCAAAATGCAAGGAATTTGCTCAAGGAACTCAAGAATGGAGGGTGGAGTAGTGTAGCAGATATGAGGGGGTCTAACCTAGTGTTATGGCCGCCACCCAGGTATATATAGGTGGTGGTAGAAGCACTAGGGTAAGTAGGGGTAGTTTAGGAAAAGTAGTGCAAAGTTGTGTAGGGTCGGTGATCACCACGGTCGTGGTGGGTGTGCCACGGCCGTGGTGAGGGTAGTGGGGAACGGTCGTGGGGGGTGAATACGGTCATGGTGTGAAGGAAGGGGTGAAAAGCGAAGTAGGGTGGTGGCCACGGCCGTGGCGGAGTGCCACGGTCGTGGTGGGTAAGGGGCACCACGACCGTGTTGGGTACACGACCGTTTTAGAGGAGGAGGAGGTGACCGTGGGAGGGCCACGGTCGTCTTGATCATCTTCGGCCATGGTCGTGGCGACTTGGCCATGGTCGTGGTGGCTTGGAGGAAATCCCTGTTGGCAACTGAAATTCTGGATCAATAAACGCACGACCGTGGGAGGAGCCCACGACCGTTTTCTCTTCTACTGACCACGATCGTACTAATGGCCACAGCCGTGGTGTCTTCAATAGCCACGGTCGTGGTATAAGGCCACGGCCGTGGGATTCTGTATAAATTCCCTGTTGAAACTATTGGATCTTGGCAATAAACGCACGACCGTGGCATTGTGTCCATGACCGTGGTGAGTCTTGCATGACTTGATTTCGCTTCTGACTTTGTCATTTTTGGATGTCTTTGGTTGGGGGTGTTTCTTGGCTACTGGAGGTAGGTTGAGGGAGACTTTGGGGCCTTCTTTGGGTCCCTCCTTGAGTGGGGAAACCCTAGAACTCCTTCTCTCTCTCTCTTCCATCTAATCATGGTCCAAGTACCTGAAAAACAATGCAAAGAACATCCATAAGCATATTTGCAATGATAAGCATATTAGGGGGAAAGACTTGTAATCTAACATGTGTAGATGCAACTTAAGTACAAAATGGCACAGGATGGACCCCTAAAATAGGGCTACATCAGTAATCATCTTGTGAGAATCTTTTAATAGGAGCTATGTGGAATTTTCAAGTGATACAAGGTTGAGTTTGATAACCAAGAAGATGAGCTCAGAGTGATCTTGAGGAAGATAGACTTAGAGTTTGAGCTGAGATAATAAGTGAAGGTATATGTCTTCAATATTTCCTATCACCTGAGGATGTGAAGTGGTAATGCATGCCTTGGTTGAGATGCAACTGCTTAGTTTAGCTAGAGGCTAGAAGAGGTTGTTGGGTTAGCCCTAAGTTTGAAAAAGGAGATACACTTGGCTAACACACAGATGTAACGAGATCGTTGATCAAGTTAGTGGTTGCTTAGCTAGCCAGCCTAGGGCTTATCATGATAAAAGGATGGTTGTAGAACCTCATATGTACTTCTTTGGATAGGAAGGTGATAAACCCTGATGAGGGTGGTTTAGGGTTTCTAAGGAATCATGACATACAGGAGATCATGATGTTAAGATCACTGTATCCCATGGTACTACTAAGATAGTAAGCTGTAGTAAGATGAAGTTGCATGTGGTATGTTGCCATGCAAGCCAGGAGGTGAAGGACGAACACCAGTAACCCAATGTATTGACATAGAGGATAAAGAGTCCCTGAGAGGGAATGGGAGTTCATCACTATGGATGTTGTAGTAAGTCTTCCCTAGACCAAGGAAGGTTGAGATGCAATATGGGTTATGGTAGATTGCCTTACCTATACGACATGAGAAATGAAGAGTACTATCAAGGGATAGATCTGGTTGAACTACATATGAGAGAGATGGTTCAACTACACCATGATGCGAATTCAAAGGTTCTTGTGTATAACCTAAAGATATACTTCCATAAAGTGGAAGTAGATACATGAAGAACTCAATGTTAGTACAGTTTATCACCCCTAACTAATGGTTAGTATAATCCAGACTAGAGGGTCTAATGAGAGCATGTGTGCTTGTTCAGGGTGATACATAGAGACAATTTTTGTCCTTTGTAAGATGTGATGATAATCACCATAGCCAGTATCGGGATGTAAAGGAGCTCTGCAAAGGAGGTTGTGTCGGTCACCACTTCATTAAGATGATGTTGGTGAAGGGACCTCGTGAAGGTCAAGAAGGGACCACAGTGTGTGTAGATGAAGTCGCTTTGATCATGCAATGGCTGAAAGGAGCCCAAAGATGACATGAGTTGTAAGCTGATGCAAAGTAGACTGACATGCAGTTCACTGTGGGGGAATATGTGACATGAAAACCCGACCCCTCTAAGTTATAGCTAAGAGAGCTGAGTTCCTGATGCATGGGTTCTTTTGACAAGGTTTGGTGGAGAAGGTTAAGTTTGCCCTTACCCCTCAGGATAATGTGATGTGTGACGAGTTCCATGTGTCCAATTTAGAACACTAAGTGAGGTACCCAGACCATGTGTAGAGCAATGAACCTAGTGAGCCCCAAGGGAGGCTGAAATGACATGAGTCACCTATGAGGTTTATAGATGTCAAGGTTAAAGAACTTAGAGAAAAGAATATGTGATAATAAAGGTTCTTTGGAAGCGCCATGGATAAGGTAAAGCCACATAGAGGTCAATGATGGACATGGAAAAGTCTTATCCTGAATTGTTTGTTTGCTTGATGGAATTTTGAGGACAAAATTCCTATAAGAGGGGAAGGATGTTACAACCCCAATTTTTGGGCTCTTTTGGTGAGAAATGTAATTTCTAATATTAAAGATATTTGGATAAATAATGATACAATTTGTTTTGAATAAATGGATTTCATTTACAATAGCCTTGTTGGTTGTTTTGTGGTCTTTATTGGCTATTGGGCTCAATAATAAGGAAAAGACAAAAGGAACTCCATTGTAAATAAGAAATGGAGAAAAGAAAGATGTAGAAACCTCTAGAAGGAAAAAGAATGTAATACAAAGTTGGATTTCATGCCTCTTGGGTTCCTTGTATCTCAAAGAGTCCAAAGTTGTAAAGGTAATGCAACAAGAAAAGAAAAGATCAATTAAATATTTCTTTATTAAGAAAGAAATTGAAAACAATGATAAAATGTGGAAAATAAGTGAAAAAGAGGTATAATTGAGTTATCCTTGGTGGATTTTCATATCCCAAGGATTCCTAATGTTAAAAGGAGTGCCAATGAGGAAAATAAAAAGAAAGATAAAGAGAAATCCTCAAAAAGAGATATTTTAATAAGAAATAAACAAGATAATGAGAAATAATGGACATAGATGCATCTAGAAGGATAATAAGTATCCTTAAAAAGGAATTTCGAAATCTTAGAGTTTCTTGGGGTCCAAGGAGCCCCAATGGAGAAGAAAGAAAGAGAAAATACCAATAATGAAAAATAAGAGGATAACGTGATACATTATTAATGAATTTTATGGTATTGTTAAAGAGGTGGTATTTTCTACTAAAAGAAAATATAATTTTGTGGCCAATGGATTAAAAGGCAAATACAAAAGAGAATAAAAGAGGCAATTTTCGAAATCCTAATATATAAAGAATAAAGGATATTAAAAGGATAATGAAGAAAGAGAATATTTGCGTCTTAATTAAGGGACATTGTTTCCTATTAGGAAAGGGATTTGTTTCCCTCTTATATGAACGCCTTGGGGCGTGGATACCCTCCCCTATATAAGGGGTAGAGCCCAGGGTCGAGTTCAAGGAAGTTACACATATCCCTCTCTTCTTCTTCTCCTTCTTTGTAAGCAAACCCTAAGGTGGAGGAGTAGTGCATCTATGAGCAACGAGGAATGAGTAGAGGAGTACGAGGGAAGCACAATGCTCCCATGACACCTCACGAGAACATGGCCATCTTTCTAGAGCTTTGGTTCTTGCACGGCGGCCGCAGGAGAGCAGCATATCGTCGGCGTGTTGTAGAGCTAGGGAGCTTGAACTAGCCAACTTGGCCACGACCTAATAGCATCCTCACGTGCGCAGAGGCACGACGGAGGCAGAGGAAGCCACCATGGAGGTCGTCGGGGTCGGGGATGAGGAGAGGGAGCCGCGCAAGGCCCTGCTAGGGCGGCAGCGTGCGCCGTCACGAGAAGGAAGAAGAAGGTCAGGGCTTTAGACGGTTTTACCCCTATGCGGGTTAATGAGTCGGCCACTTAGGCAGGGGCAAAACCAACATTCAGTTATGTTTCCAAAAGAGCATGTTGCATGGAAGAGGTCGACGTGGCAGCCCCCTATTGGCCCAAAGTAAGTTTAAATTGCAAAATTCATATCTCATTAACGGTAGCTCGGATGGATACACATAATATATGAATTTTGATCAGAAGAACATGAGGAATGCAATAAAAATATAATTGAAGCCTTGTTATAATTACAATTAGAAAAGTGATGGAAGTTATCAACTTTAATGATTTAATGATTAAGAATCCCTTTTTCGAGATGATTAATGTGTTTAATAGGGTTTAATGGATGATTAAAGTTGATATTAACCTGTTAATTGTAAAAAGGTATATTGAGAACAAAAATGATGAACTTTGCACGTAATTGGTTTAATTTAGGAATTCATGTGCGTAAATATGCTTTAATGGGCCTTGAAACCCTAATATTAGTAAATGAGACTGTTAATGGCTTTAATTGATCAATTTCATGATTAAAGTTGAGATATGATAATTTTATGCTTTTTTAACTATAAAAGTTCCTAATTGTGGATAAATACCCTTAATGTAGTAATTAGGGTTTTTTCTAATGAATAAAGGTAGAATTAATGACAATTAGAATTCATATGTGAATTAGACCATAATGAACTATGAATTGATGATAAATGACCATAATGATCTTGTCATGGATTTAAAGGATAAAAATGGTAGCTTTAATGTAAAAGAGGCTTAATGGACTTAATTGATGATTAATTGTGTTGTTTCTGAAATTAAGGTTATATGTTGTTTAAAGGTAACCTTAATAACTTTCATGAAGGCTAGATGAGAAATTAGGGTTTAAAAGAGTAAAATGAAGTAAAGACCCTAATTGCAAAGTAAACCCTAAAAGAGGTAGAAATCCTAAAAAGGAATAGAAACCTTAAGTAGCAGGATGGTTTGAATAGATTTTGATAAAAAGGAATTGGATGTGATTTCATGATTCTTGTACTTGCTTGATTGGATTTCCCTTCTTGGTTGATTCTGTCTCAAATCTGCCTGATAGGTATGCGGTTACGCTTATGAATATCTCGAATTAGTTTTTCGAGGTTTTCCGAAGTTTTCCTCGATGACTTGAATTAAACTATTGGATGAATTTAATTCATACAAACTATAATGTGGATATGACTATCACTTAAGATATGTGCCTACTAGCTCAGATCCTAGTCCCCTCTATGGCTTAATAGTTTGACCTAGTACATGGCTACCTATGGGGTAGGTCCATCAGGTCATTGGATGACTTAGTACATGGATACCAATGGGGTAGGTCCATTAAGTCACCTTGAGTCAGGGATTGGGCTACGTTCGGGTAGGGCCATGCGACTCCATAACCCTAAGTATTGGCTACCTGTGAGGTAGGGCCATGGGGGTAAAGATCTACCATAGAGAGAGGTAGTATCTAAGTCCAATGCAGGGATAACATAGAGATAGGGGATATGCAAGGATTGCGTAGTATTGCTTAAGATGTAATCTTGACTGTTAAATGGTAATTGGCTGATTACATTGTTATCATAGTTGCACAATTATTGTTTTCCCCACATACCAACTTTAGGCTAACTGACATTTTGTTTGTCGGCGTTTTAGGTACAAGTGAAAAGAACAAACAATAAAGTGGCATATGTGGACTTTAATATGGGTTAAAGTTCAAAGGTATGAAAAGTTAAATTTTATTACAGTCTTTCAATTTAGTTTGGTAGAATTTGATAATTATTATTGATTATTTGTCGAACCTTTGATCTAGAATTGGGGATAATGACTCTGACCTCTTATTCTCCCTTAATTGGGGGTTACTGGGATGCGGGGTCGTTACAGAATCTCATTGCAAAACATTTGATCATTCCAACAATCTAGAATCAAGGCCCAACATATCATTTAGTCTACATTTTTTATAGGTAACTGGTGAGCCTGTTCAAATTGAATAGTACATCTTGACTAGAAGGTAGAGGCTTGAAGTAGCTCTATGGCTGTCAGTAGTAGAGGTTGTATCATGTTGGCTCTGCTACAAGAGAATGTGTTCTAAGAAAACATGAGCTCATTGTAGTCAGGTTGTCTTTCTAAAAGGTCTTTGTGTTGATAAATTTTGAGACAGAGTAGGTAGTAGAAATAAAAACGTATGCCTATGTTTCTTAACTAACAGATCGCATCAACAATGATGTATTAGGAAAGAGGGTGCAAGATATACCTTGTCTTGGAGCAAGTCTAGTGGCTATCCTTGCAGGGTGATGTGCTTCCTTCATAAGAAATACATAGATAGTGGTAGACAATGTCCTTGTGGTGAAGTACCCATGGAAGACGATTGATAACATCCTCCTAGCATAACTGTGAAATCTTCCACGCCTCTACATACTCGACGCGAACCACCATGAATTCCACATTGCCCTTCTTGAGACGACAGGAAGGAGTAACTCTTTTGTTTTTCAATGTGCGTGTGTCAAAATCCTTCTCCTTTGTTGCCCCACCCTTTCGTGGGTAGGACTATTCAGCCTCCCATGTTACCACAACTATGAGAATAATTGTGTTAGGAGCCTTGGCCACCCCTCCTTATATAGGATTGGATGGGATAGGGTATACCAAACCACCAGGAGATTAAAGGTCACATTTTCCTTACTAGACGGTGGCTATGTACAATCAGTCTGTTGATTAGAATATCGAATCGTTTCGACGGGCACAACTAGTGGCTTGACTAGACATTCCAGTTGGTTGATTGGCTTGTGCTCAGTGGAGCAAGAATACAACCTTTTCATTCGATGATTAATGGATGTCATACACATGTCATTAATCATTTCACCCAGTCCAACTGGTCATTTAAATCTTTGTTTGAGTCAGTCCTACTGGTCAGTTTGAATCAGTTGATCGTATGATGATTGTTATCATCTGTTGGGTAACATAATCTAGTCGGTCGACTAGACCCTCCAGTTGGTCGATTGGTTCTCATATATATCATCCACAAATTTTGTATACAGTCGGTCAATTGACCTTCCAGATGATCAACTAGACATTCTAGTTGCTCGACTGGAGGGCCAATCGACTGACTGAATACGAAATTCGTGGATGATATATGAGAACCCAATGAACCAACTAACAGGTCCATTCAATCCAGATGTTCGACTAACAACCAATATTATTCAGATTGATGACCTAAACACTTTAGTAACCAACTTAAATATTGTCCACCAATAAACTCCTTTTCCCAGTTCATCCTATGTGTGATACCCTATAGGTCCCAAATCATGTTGACAGTGAATGTCCATAACCAGATAATGACATCAAAAGCAATGAGTGGTGTATATCATAACATCATTTCTACCCAAGTAATTGGAAAGTTGGAGAACAACTTCATCCTACATCTTTGATCAATGTTACAATGATCATATCATTCCTTATCTCATATATCTAATTTGAATGCGAGGTATGGAATTGTCATCCTCTTAATATTCAATCTACATTTCTTAAACTAGAGCAAACTATTGAGATGCATGTCAGTTTAATATCACACATGGACTCACATGAGAATGACCATGCATTTCTCAGTCTCACTTATCAAGTAGCCAAGATATCCACTCTGATAGGAGGGAAAAATCCCACCTACATCACTCACAGTTAATGTTACACCCCGATCTCACAATTACCACTAATCATGAGATTAGGGCATAAATTGAGGATTTAACGTAATACAAAGATCACCCTTAACTTTTTCTTCTTTTTCAAACTCTTTGTTTTCTCGCATTGAACCACATAAACTAACTTTACAAGGGAATCTAAACATTGATTTCTCTAATCTGATTTCAATAGTAAAAAAAATGCATGTATGAACATACATTATGTTTCTCATACTTTCAAGAACATAAGACTTGCTGATTCACATATATTGCTAAAAGAGGAATAATGTTATACATCATCATTCACAACTCTCTCTCATTTCTTTACAAAGACCTAGAGTGACAAGGACTGACTGAACTTAACTATACTCAGACTTAACTCTTGTGGCAGATCTACTCTGATGCAATGACATCTTCAATCCATGAGTTATCCCTAAAAATTTTGAGTAGAGGGGTGAGCCTACTCGCTCAGTGAATGATTACTTCAAAGAAATAGTCTAAAGCACTGATATAATTATAGATATACTTTTGAGCAACTGATATCAATTATAACAACAGTAAGCTTTAAAGAGTCAAATAAATGACAATCATAAATATGGCAGGATACTCTAGATATCTAAAAGAGTGAATCAATATATGAAATGCTTGATTGATCATTAAGAGAACTAATAATTCAGAAACATGCAAAGAATAATTGAATAATTGCACAAATTTGTTTAACCTCTCATTCATCTTATTATGCCCTAATCATATGCATTGTAATCTACATACGAAGACTCATAGCAAACTACGATCTCACCGTACAAGACTTAGCTGACACACTCGGGAATGCTGTCTGACAACGTCACTGGTCTGCAACAGGAAAATGGCTCTCTGTCCTTGGCACACCTATTATGCCGTAAAAACTGGACTCCTCCTCTAACCTAAGCACACATGCAGAGAGTCAGGCCACCTATTGGCTTTTCTGTACTCTAGTGCCACCAAGATCTCTGGTTGATGTTGGAAACTACATATTGTATTTTTAAGGAGACTTCCACTGGGGCTTCCTCCCCCATACCACTTGTTAGTACGTTCCGACCCCCGTAAACTGGGCACTGCCAAGGTTAGGTTGTTTCATCCCTATGACGCATACCTCTCATAGGGAATCCACGGTGTTCAGGGCTCCTAAGTCTATTATTTTATTATTCTTGGAAAGCTCTTACTATATTGTATCTTTTCCTTACTTATACTTGACTTTGGTATCTCTATGGTACCACGTCTATTTATTTGAAATTTATAATACAACATGAATATCATTCTAAACTTGGCAGAGCAGTACATTTAAACATTGTGATATTCTACGTAAATCATCATACTATACATACAAGAAAAATAAAATTCTTAATTAAACATAATACATGCCAACTTGACACTTTATGCACTATAATCATGCAATTAAACTTCTTAATACACTGATAAGAGTTAATTACTTGACATATGAATAATCATCATTAACACTTGTAAACTATTCGTTTCATAGACCATCTGATAACATTTACCACAATTGAATTGTTAAGCATCACACATATGATACTGAGAACATGGCAATCAAAATTCTTAATTCATTGAACACCCTATCCTTAGGGTTTCATTTACATCATTCACTTATCACATGGCTCTCATAAGGATTTCATGCGACATAAACATTCACTGAATAAAGACTACTATCAACAAATTGTATAAAATTAATATATGTATGAGACCTTGGAATTGAGCTGAATTTGGGTTTCCATGCCATTCACTGAAATAACATGCATCAATAATAAAATTGAATAAATAAAGTCTATCATGTCAAGAAAATCTGTTCAAATGGATTTCACGATATCTATTCGCAAATATCCAACTTTCCTCGCATCTAGGGCTTCACCCTCTTTACTAAGATATCAAACAAACACTATCACCTTAAATGAAATCCAAGATAGTATCTGACATATATGTACTATGAATTCAGATAAACAATCATTCATAACCAAGGGGATCCAGATAAACAAATTTCTCTATTTAATTATACAACAATTTCAGTCATAGACAAATTCCCTATATTTTAGTTTACTCTTATAACCTCCGTGAATACTTAAGGAATTCTCATTAATATATACTGTATACATTTTTAATATGATTTTATCATCTGAAATTCATCCAAACAGAGGAAGAATCCATTTCATATCATTTTGCAACAACTTAGATCAAACACACACTTTAGGGTTTGTAGTCACATACTAAGCAATTAAAGATTATGGATGATTTAACCAATTTTCGTGCAATATACTATTTAAAGGAAGTTCCCACTCACCCTAAGGTGTGAAAACACCTTAAAAACACAGTTCATCCCTGAAAATCTCAATCCCTAGCAATTCACCTGATTCTTCTTCCTTTCAACTCGAAAACCCTAGAATTGAAGATTAGGAGAGAAAGAGTGAGAAAAGGACTTGATTTGATATGATTTCGATTCCAATCAGGGGAGGGACATAATCTTGAGAGAAGATTCACCATGAAACCATATCCAAAGAAGCTAAACTTACATGATTTCATCATTCCTCTGACCGCAAAACCCTAGGTCAGCATCTCCATCACTTTCTCCTGTCAAACCCTAACTCTCCCTCTCTCTCTAGGATTTCGTTTCTATGGATTGAATCAGGAATTATGAGAGCTCCTTGTGTGTTAGGTTGACCATATAGAGCAATTGAGCTGCTTGGATCAATTGCACTTTGACCCCTCACTATACTTTCTCTTATTTCAGCTGAATTTTCTGTCATAAAAATATTACTATAATTCGTCTACTGATAAGGTCTAAGCAGATCCAAAAATTATGAAAATTTTACACATTGTTTATTATTGAGTTTCAGATCTCCAGTTCAAATTTTAGATTATTTGGAGTTACCAATAAATAAATAAAAATCAAATAGTTCATTTCTATATCAATCTAAAAATATGATCGGTCGAGTTTGAAACTCGACTGATAAACATGTCAGAACATTCTTCAAAAATTCTGATATTTTTCAGTATTGTTCACATTTTAAATATACAAATTATATCCAAATTTTATTTAAATTAGAGTTACACATAAAATACTAAAAATCATTTAGTGAGACACTATACTTATCAAATTATGTATTCATATGTCATCAAAACCCTAATTTGGGCCGATTAGGCTTTCCAAATCTTAAACCCTAATTATGTGGATCAAAGTATGATTAAATATTCTCATTATATTTAAAACATCAAAACTTAACAACCATCACTAATCAAGATTTAAACATCAATCAACTTAGTTAAGCATACAATCATCTAAGTAAACCCTAGTTTAACAATTAAGCTCAGATGCAGTCATAACAATTCTCCCCCCTTAAAAAGGGTTCGTCCCCGAAACATAAATATGCAAGCAAAGTACTTTCAAAGTTTATTTTAAACTTATGAAATCTTACATGTCATTATATTCTTGTTTTCATACTTGAATGCACTTTTCAACATTAAGTCCTTTATTTCTTTTGTAATCACAACATGTCTGAAACAGTTCCCAATGATATCCAACAAATTCTCTATGCCAAAATCAATCATAGGATAGAGAGAGAAACAACAATTTCAATGTTTTCATACTCTTGGGGTGTTACCTCATCATTGATAATCTGATCCAAAATCTGAATTCATACGACTCAATATGTACTATTGTTCTGTATTACCTCTAAGTCACAAAAGAGAGTTCACCATGTTGTTTTAAATTTTTACTATTGTGCTACTCAAATAGCAAAATCGTCTTGAGTTGAAAGACTAGATTCAACAATAATTGTACAATACTACTCAGGACATCCCCATTGGATCATGGATGCATAAGGTGAAGCATTACCATCACATTCCATATTATTCTCAAGTATGAACCAACACATAATTCAAGGTGTAACCGTCGGGTTATAGCATACTAGGGTTTCAACAACAGTAACAAAGTACTCCATGATTGTATTAGTCATTCAAGGACTATTCATACCCAATTACCATCACTTAGTTATATTAAAGCTAGGTATAAAAAGCTATACCTCATTAGGGTTACATATCAATACAATAGGGTTATCATCCCTTCTATTCATATGAGTGAACAGGTAAGGCTACCTTATTCAGGGTAACCCTTCATTTGTTCCATCATCATTCAACCCATATCACCATACCACAATTATACAATACTAAGATGGATTACTGGTATGAATGGCTACAACTATCAGATTCCTTTAATTAACATATTGCTTGCACATGTACACTGAAATCATACGTAGAACCAATTTTACATCCCTTAATATACCTTCAACAAATTATACTTCTAAAAACAAATTCACATATTACCAAAAGCCATTGTTTTCTCTTATCTCTCTCCTCATTCACTACTACTTACTTTTTGTTATTTATTCTTCTCATTTTAATCATGTAGATTAAACATTCCTAAAATTGAAACATATAAGGTACAAATAGATTATTCATCATTCTTGCTATCATTGCAAGAATTTATCTCATATCACACTTCACTCATATTGTATTTCTCCTTTTGTTCAAAACACACTTGTTACATTTCAAATTTATATTTTACTCTTTGCTCCAAATCATTTCCATATTGTTTATCTACCTTTTACATTTGCTACCTTTAAACCCTGGATTACTAGCAGTGCTAGTTTACTTCTCATAGTGAAAATTTCATAATCTTATTTTATAGAGATGCTAGTATTCCAGGCCAAATCACTAGTGACATCCCTTGAACTGCTACAACTCTAAACATTCTAAGGTTTGGTCCTTTTCAGTAGCATGATGTTATTGTGATGTGACTTTGCTTCCTTAATTTGAAATTCAAACTTTGGATCTCACAAGTTTTACTAAAGTCTTCTTTATCTTATCAATTGAATTTCCTTTCTCTTACTTGGCCATTCAGATAGATTACATTCTCAATTACCCCACTAGAGTTTCATCATCATATTGTGTGTCATTATTACATTCACTAGATGTCTCTACCATGGTGGTTATGCATCATATATGATTCATTTTCTTATCACTTCATTCCCTTATTACTTTCATTAAGGAAGATATGAAAGAGAAGATGATTCTAAGACTTATAATTCTTATCTTCAAACATTCCCTTAATACATTTCTCATATGTAGGTGTAGTTAGTTATCAACAAGGATACTTGACTAACTAGCACTTAATTGAATCTCCTAACCTCTTTCTTTTATAATATATATTAATCCATCATGTTTCAAACCCTTCCTTACTTTCCATAATCCCCTTACCATATACTACTATTCCACATGTCATCTTTAACTTCTAGTTTTCTCTTATGATCATGTGGCTTCTTTTATGTGTATGATCATGTATACCATGTTGCATATATTTCTTTTTATCCTTCTACTAATGTGAAGTTGATATTCTAAATCAATAATCTCTCTACTAGTTTCACCTCATGTTTAATACATTACATATCCTTCATTTTAAATCAAACAGCTCATGCATGGGTCAAACGTAGTTTCTCTTTCAATCAAGTTTTTCCTTTCTGAATATAGTCTACCTTTGTATGACTTATTATTTATTTAGCTACACTTTTGTTCTTCTTTTAGAAACTAGTTTGTTGTTCTATAGAGGCTGAAAATCCAAAGGAAGTAAGGATGAATGTATTAAACTTTATAGTAAAGGTATACATTCCATGCTCTCAATTATATCATAATCCTCATTTCTTAATCAAGCTCATCATTTCTAAAAATTCTCTTTGTTTCAACTAAGTTTGTTATTCTAGTCTTATGATTTACATGTTCATCCAATTCTCTTTACTTTAACTCTTCTGAAGACTCTTCACTTATATGTACTTATTGTCTACTTAACTCTTTTCTTCTATTTTCCCTTTGCTTTAAAGTACATAAAAGCATTTTACTCGATTATATGATCCATTCCTCATGATTGATTCTTACTATCTTGGCCCTTACATACTTTTCTCATATCTTTTCCATATTTCATATTTAAAGTTCATATAATACTAATCATTAAACTTACCCTGAACCTTATGTCGTGTTCCTTTATTCCCAATTAAGGGACTCTCATATGAGGCCCCAAAGTTGGATCTCATATATCAGTTCCAACTAATTCTTAGCTATTATAACCTTTCCCATATGTTTCAACATCTTAGTGTATGTACATTCTCACTGTGATGTGGGTGTAATTTATCCAGAGTCTATTCTTATTATATTGTTAATAGGAGCCATTAAATCCCAGTAACACATCCTGCCAGCCGGACCAGGCCGGACCTGTTGTCCTGAAGCCAAGAGCTACTCAAGATTAACTAACTCCTATTAATCTCAAACATGTGGAAAGAATATCCACTTAGGGCAAACTCATTCAAACATAACTTCCGATCTACTTGATATAAAGAATATAAACAATAATTGAATCACTTCATGATACACAACAATAATAAAGAACCATATATATTCTACAAACTGATAATCTGAATTCATACATATAAGAGCATTTCTATTGATTTCCAATCATAGCAATAATATAAAACAAGAGTTGCATCACATTCTATTCTTATGCTCAATCCATTTATTTCTTTCTAGTCTTCTAACCCTAATATTTATAGGGTTTCTCTCTATCCCATCCTTCCACTGCATGCCTGGCCAGGGCATTCAGAGAAGAATAGATAAAGTAGATTGATACTGGTCAACCTAAGTATTCAGCATCTGGGCCAGGGTATCTAAATACTCAGACCTCCCAGAGCTAAAGACACATCATCTCCTATTTGCCACACTTATAACTCTAACTTTCTATCCTAATGGTCCCTGATGACTCAAACTAAGCTATGATACCAAGTAGTTATACCCCGATCTCACAATTACCACTAATCATGAGATTAGGGCATAAATTGAGGATTTAACATAATACAAAGATCACCCTTAACTTTTTCTTCTTTTTCAAACTCTTTGTTTTCTCGCATTGAACCACATAAACTAACTTTACAAGGGAATCTAAACATTGATTTCTCTAATCTGATTTCAACAGTAAAAAAATGCATGTATGAACATTCATTAAGTTTCTCATACTTTCAAGCACATAAGACTTGCTGATTTGCATATATTGCTAAAAGAGGAATAATGTTATACATCATCATTCACAACTCTCTCTCATTTCCTTACAAGGACCTAGAGTGACAAGGACGGACATAACTTAACTATACTCAAACTTAACTCTTGTGGCAGATCTACTCTGATGCAATGACATCTTCAGTCCACGAGTTATTCCTAAAATTTTTGAGTAGAGGGGTGAGCCTACTCGCTCAGTGAATGAGTGTTCGATCAATGGGCTCTAGAAGGGGGGGTTGAATAGAGCTTCACAATTCTCACAAAATTGATTAGACCACCAAATTATATTAATTGCAAAAACTTAAACAAGCATCAATTTGATGACTTAATCTAACATGCACAACAAGGATGAGAGATAAGGAAGAGAAAGCACTTGGACAAGTGGTTTAGAGTGGTTCCATGTCATAAACTTAGGAGTAATGTCACTCCACTACCTAGAGTGGGTTAATATCTAGGATTTGCAATCTTGGTACTCTTATATTCCACAATAAGATTACAAGATACAACAACCACACATCCAAGGGCTTAGTACCTCAAGCAAAGATCTTCAACCTATAGAAGGAGCTTATCCACTTGAAGCATGGAGTCTTCAGCCATCAACATGGACTTACCCACTCCTTTCTTCAAGTCTTCTTCCTTCAAGGGATTACCTATCTTCCTTGAGAATTGCCTTGCTTCTCTCCTTCACTTGGAGATATGGAGCACCTATCTCCTTCACTTGGAGACCTGGAGCAGCTTGCCTTCTTCAACCTTGAAGAACAACACCTCCTTCTCCTTCACTTGGAGGGGGATCTTCAACTATCTTCAAAGGAATGGAGGTTGGAAGATGGAGGAGGAGAGCTTTTACATCAACACATGGAGTATCTCTCTTACACAACAACCTATCTCACTCATACTCACAAATTTGACTTGAAGGTAGAGAGATAAAGGGGCTCAAAGGGTTAGAACACTCTCAACTATGCTAGCACCAAGTTTGCAATGAATGAGCAGCCTTGGAATGAACTCCAAGAGGGTCTATTTATAGTTGAGGGTGCCCCTTTAAGTTGAGGGACACTTGGATACGAAAATAGCCATTTTTTGTTCAAAGAAACGACTCTATTTTCTCTCAAAACACTCACCAACGGTCACATCACTTTTTTCTACAATTTCCGTACAGTGCAATCGGTCGAGTTTCAATAAAGGTAACTCGACCGATCAAGTAAACGACAAAGCCGATATTCAAATGATCGATCAAGTTTGTCCTGACAAAACTCGACCGACCATTTGAAGTCGAAATGGTCAATTACCTGATCGGTCGAGTTTTGTGTAAACACAACTCGACCGATGCAATCTCCAGAAAATTGACTAAGGATTGATCGGTCGAGTTTTAAGGCTGGGAAACTCGACCGACCAAGTGCCTGAAATCAAATTTCTAAATTGCATCTAAAGTGATTAAAACTTGGTGATTTTTGTCCCAAACAATTTTTCTCATCTAAGTTACAAGTCAATTCATCATTACAAGTGATTACATAAATGTTCTAAGGTCATTTACATAGAAATCCCAAAATGCACACTTGTAGCTATTTTGACTTGAACTTGTGCCATTCTAGGGCTTTCGATTTTGGATCCTTTTCATGTACCTAATGCCTGCAAACAATCTTAAACACACATATTAGATACATATGAATGGAATGGTTAAGTCATTATCAAAATATAGGCAATGTATAACCTGTAGGTCAACATTCTCCCCCTTTTTGACAATGACAAACCATTCCTCAAGCATATTGAAAAGGATATGAAAGTTATACCTTTGCCTTGTGAATTTGGGGGATTCATGATACGAACAATGTGAATTGCTACCCCTCAATCTGTGCTTCTATTAACCTACTCTACACAATGCAGTAGCAATATACATGTAATGTGTAGTCCTTTGCAAGTTTACATAAAGGACAGTGAATTGAACAAGAAAAGGATCTCACAAGCAAAAGCAATATTATAACAAAGAAAAACCAAATATCATTGAGTTTCAAGACTTGAGCTATCACTTGAAATATCTCTCCCCCTATTGACATTATCAAAAAGGTAGGGGGTAGAAGAGCAAAAGGCCAGGTCTTCTCTAAAGCTCAACCAAACATGTATGCAATGGAATAAATAATAGTTTAAAAGAATATATCACACACAGAGGAAAGAGAACATACAATCCAAGTCATGATCAAAATATAACTCAAGATGGCACCAACGCATAGGATAAAAATAGAGGAAATAGCCAAAGTGCACATCAAGGATATTACAACACAGATATACACCAACAGAAGAGCAACTACAACCACCAAAGTGATAAAACAAAGATAAGAAATAGTACAACTCAGAAGAATGTGCCATGATGTTTCTGATACAAAATAGTCTAGAAAGATATATATGATAAGCATGCTAGACTAAAAATGAAGAAACCGCCTAAACGTCTAAGCTATCTATATCAACAACGTCCTCATCGCCAGGTGTGTAGTCCTCATCCCCATTAGAAGGCGGAGCAATAGTGCCAGCATCAGAACCAACACCATCACCATCAGCATCGTCGGAAGAGTCCTCGTCGTCACCGTCATCAACATCAGCATCCTCGGCCTGGTCTGGCATCTCCTCATCAGCAGGAGGCTCAAAAGAACGACCAGGCCAGCGGGCATTCTGCTTAGCCCAAGACATACCAAGAGCATGAAGCTCATTGTCCTGTGGGAAGGACATAGCAGAGTCACCCAAAGAGGCTAGCAGAGTGGCCAGGGGGCCAGCAGGTAACGACAAAACAGTAGGAATGGAACTACCAGCATCAAAAGGTGGTGGAGCAGCAGCGGAAGGCCCAGGAGCAGGATAGTAATGCTCATATGCATATGAAGCATAGGCACTACCGGGGTATGGATGGTAGGTGGGGTAGGGTGATGTACAAGATAGGTTCATGTGAGACATTATGGAACACAGATCCTGGTGCAGGTGGTCCTGAACCTGTTGATTGTACACATATTGATGCATCATATAACCCATAAGGGTTTCATTAGACACATGAAAAGATGCACGACTGGGTCTAGGAGGAGGCTGCGGTGGTGGAGCACGGGTAGAGGAGGATGGGGTAGCTGAAGCGACTGTAGAGGTAGAATCACCAGAGGTAGAGGAAAACACATGAATAGACTTTTGAAGAGTGGTTTCAGTAATACAAACACCTTTCCTGGCGACCGGATAATGGAAGTCAGAAAAGAGACATTTGTCAGTGGCGAACTTGAAAAAACCACAGATCAAAGCCGGTAGGGTGGGTGGGTGACTTTGGTGTTCTTACCAGTGTCAAAGCAGGTCATGTGATGTAAGATATACCTGGCCCACTTGACACCAATATTGTTTAACAAACAATACATAATGACTGCAGTGTTTTCGACAATGTCCGTTTGATTTCTTTTTGGGTGGACATTACAGTTAATCACCAAAGCTAGTATGCACATCTTTAGGTCAAGAGAGGAGGAGGGTAGGGTGGACTTCTTCTTATAGGCCACATCAAGTTTCTTCAAAAACTGATGAACATCCGACAATGTCAATTCATAGTGTTTGTAAAAACCTTCTGGGTCAAGAAGATCAAAATACTTGCCATAATCCTTACGCCATGTGTCATTTTCCTTGTCTCCGGCAAAAAAGACATTTAAGGTATCCTCAGAGAGTTGGAAACGACGATCGACGATCATAGAAGTAAGAATTACTTGAGTATTCGGCGGTGGGATGAGCGAATCATAGTTCCAACGTAAGTTGGCATAGAACTCATGAACAACTTTAGTGCTTGACATGGAGTTGTGAAAGCAGTCACGATCGATCGCTAGGGCATACAAATGGTGGGAGGCGAGAAGCTGAGAAACGGAGGCAATAATCGCTTGATACCTAGGGGAAGGATCGATCAAAGCACAAAAAGGAAAAGGGCTTCGGGGAAGAAGGTCCTTGTACCTATTTACAGCTTCAACCGACACAAAAGAGGTATTATCAAATGGAATCAAATGATTATTAGATGAGGAAGCAACAACATTGCTTGGAGCAGGACGTTTTCGTCTATGAGAAGCCATGGGAATGAAAACGAGATGAAAAATGTGCAAACAAGCAATGACAAACCTCAAACGCCGAATAGACACCACCAATGACGCCTAGGGAGGTCAAGATCAAGGCTTCTAGGTCGATCTAGGGCTAGGAGTGGGAGGTTTAGGGTAGGGTTTGAGAGCTTAGGGCTAAGAGGTGAGGAATCAGTCGTCTATTTTCTATTTGAGAGGGATAATAGATGGCCGATCCTAACTTTTAAGTTGGCTCAGCCCGCGAATCGGTCAAGTTCTGTGTGTGGAAAACTCGACCAAACGGTCCCTTAAAGACTTGCTCTCGGCTCCTGATCGATCGAGTTTCTGAGGGTGAAAACTTGATCGAAGGTCAGCCTGATCTAAAAGTCACATTCTTAATTTCTAGCCATATACATGCCAATTAAATATATTTTTACATTATATTATGTATCATTAACATACTTACGCACATTTAGCTCATCATTAGGCACTATTTTGCGATAAAACATGGAATTCGATAAAAACCCAAAAACAAGCAAAAACTAAGCATGTTTACAAGCAAGTTAGGCACATTTAAGCATATATAGGCAAAACAAGGTGAAGAAAGACATGAGCAAGCATATAGGAAAGAGACAACTAGCTAGATCACATGGTAATATCATTCAAATCAATAATAAGCAATTTAGATCGAATAAAGTTAAATTGATGTCTAGCTAGAGGTTTTGTAAAGATATCCGCCAATTGATTTTCTGTGTCCACATGCATGATATAAATATCCTTCTTGGCAATGTGATCACAGAGAAAGTGATGGCGAACCTCTATATGCTTGGATCTACTATGCAATATAGGATTGTAAGATAGATTAATTGTACTAGTATTGTCACAAAAGATAGGAGAAGCATCAAAAAATATGTTGAAGTCTTGGAGCATTTGCTTCATCCATAGGACCTATGAACAATAGCTCCTAGCTGCAACATATTCAGCCTCGGTAGTTGATAATGCCACTGTACTTTGTTTCTTAGAGAACCAAGACACTAAGCATGGTCCTAGAATGAAGCAAGTGCCACTTGTGCACTTTCTACCAACCAAACACCCTGCGTAATCCACATCACTATATGCTCTTAGAGTAAAATCCCTTGATTTAGGATACCATAGTCCAAAATTTTGGGTTTTGGCTAAGTACCTCAAAATCCTCTTAACAACAATAAGATGTGACTTCTTAGGGCTAGATTGAAAGCGAGCACACAAGCCAACACTATACATAATATCAGGTCTAGAGGCAGTTAAATAGAGTAAACTTCCAATCATACCTCTATAGAGCTTCTCATCTACCTTCTCACCTTCTTCATCTTTGTCAAGTTTGGCGGTGTTGGACATGGGTGTATCCATCGACTTCATGTTCTCCATCCCAAAGTGCTTGAGCAGTTCATTTGTATACTTGCCTTGGTTGATGAAGTTTCCTTCTTTTGTTTGCTTGATTTGAAAGCCGAGGAAGAAAGTCAACTCACCCATCATGCTCATTTCAAACTCACTCTGCATAAGAGAACTAAACTCCTTGCAAAGATCAAGATCAGTCCCGCCAAAAATGATATCATCAACATAGATTTGAGTTATAAGAAAATGGTTAGAGTGTGTTTTAGGAACAAGGTAGAATCAACTTTGCCCATGACATACCCGTTATCTAACAAAAAGTTCTTTAATTTCTCATACCAAGCTCGAGGTGCTTGTTTGAGTCCATAGAGAGCTTTTTGCAACAAATAAACATGATTGGGTAACTTGTCATTTTCAAAGCTCAGAGGTTGAGCAACAAATACTTCCTCCTCGATTGTACCATTCAAAAATGCACTTTTAACGTCCATTTGATATAACAAGAAAATTTTGTAACTAGCAAAGGCAAGTAACATACGAATAGATTCTAATCTAGCAACATGAGCATAAGTTTCATCAAAGTCAATACCTTCCTGTTGGTTGTAACCTTGTGCTACTAACCTTGCTTTGTTTCTTACCACTTTTCCTTGCTCATCTAGCTTGTTGCGGTAGACCCATTTGGTGCAAATGATTTTTCTATCACTTGGTCTTGGCACTAGAGTCCACACACGATTCTTCTTGAATTGCTCTAACTCTTCTTGCATGACAAGGATCCACTCATCATCACCAAGGGCTTCTTTGATGTTCTTTGGCTCTAGTTGGGAGATGAGGGCACTATCTGCTTGTTCTTTGTTGTGAGAATCTCGTGTCCTCACTCTCTCGAATGGGTTGCCAATGATCAACTCCTTGGGATGATTCTTTGCAAAGCGGGGAGTGGGATCCTTCTTTTCTTCTTCTTCTTCTTCTTCTATCACCTGCTTACCTTTATTTTTGATGTTGAGGTGTGACGTCCCCCGATTTCTATATACCTTCCATAGTGACATTCATAGATATGCATGCACTCATATCTATAGATGTCAAAAGGGAAAATATAAGAGATTAAGGTAGTCAACTAAAATAGAGATTAAGCCAAGATCTAGTCCACATCATCATATAATGCCACACAAACATTCATTCATAAAGATAATAAAAGTCATTACATATGTAGAGAAAATATTGTTCTAGAGAAAGTTAACTTTATTACATAAGATTTCAATCATCCTCAACATCAACTAGGAATGAAATAAACTAACATCTAGCAAGAAATGAGATAAGAGGAAAAGATCTATCTAATATATCCTCCATGTTCATTATTTTATGCCTTCAGGTACTTTGAGCATGCAATTCATGTTGTTGTCAATTGTTCCTTGCACCTAGAAAATACGAGAAACAAAACATCAGCAGAGCTGGTACATGGTAAAAGTTACACTAATAAGGTTGCATAAAGGAAAATATTTGAAAAAGAAGGAAAGAGATATAAAACCATTTCTTAAGGCAAAAATCAGGTAAACATCCTTTTTATTACAATCATTTTGATGCGGTTGTACTACACATATTGCACTTGACTTACATCTAGTGTGGGAAATATAATATCATCATACATCTAACATGGGCCAAGGAAACATACATCCATGTTAGGCAACATACATCCACACCAGGCTATGTGCTCTAGTAGCTACAACCCATCATAACCATTTATGTTACATTAGGTTTGGCGAAGTATAACTCATACTAGTCAATCAAGCAATAATATTCAAATATGAGCATTCAAGGTATACATATCATAGGCAACCAGAAATCTAGTCATATACTTATACGACCATGTACCTGCTTGTTCAAATCAGATGTCCAAAGATTTAGAATCAATCAAGAATTTAGTCACCCTGCAAAGGAAGCAAGGGTACAACATTACTATTGGTCCATGTGACCAAGACTAAGATATGTCCTTAGTTATTATTCCTTTTATGTTATCTTAATTCAGATCAGGGATTTTCCATATTTTAATTGAGATTGGAGATAGCATCAAGTTTGATCCATCATAAACTATTTTGATTAAAAGATAATATTTAATTGATCAATTAGAAGATTTCCAAACATTAGGGTTTATAAGATGGTTGGATAAAAGGGAAAGAAACCTTATACATATTAACCATTCATAACATCAGGGTTCATTTTAAAGATTCAAACCAAATAATAAACACTAATTATCATCTAATGATATTAATTTTGTCATAAAGATATATCTTTAATTTCATGTAGAAAGAGGAAGTTGAAATTAGGGTTTCTTCTAATTCCTTGCTCACTTATCAACATAGAATGGCATTTCGATTCATTAGAAATCAGGGTCTAACCTAATGGTTAACAACACTTTTGAAATCGTATATCATCAAGAAAAACATTATTAATAGTTAATTATGATCAAGGAGGTCCTTTCGGCCTTAGACAGTTATTTTTGAAATAAGGAACGGATTCATGTATTGATAACATTTTATATGGATAGAGGATATTTTTTCTGATCAAAATGGTATATAGGTTTGCCATAAACCGACATTTCTAGCATTTACTATGATTTTTCTAAGATAAACAATTTTTCCATTTTAGAAAAAGAAAAAAAAGAAAAAAAGAAGAGAGGGGTACCTTGATCAACGGCCGGATCCGACTGGATCGATGGCTCTCGTTGATCTAAGAAATTTCAAGGTAGTCCACGGATCGTTGGATTGGGTCGTTGGCCTGTGATCCCTCTAGCAGCTCTGTTTCCTTGCTCGTTGCTAGCCCGGGTGGCTGGATCGACTCCGACGAGCTCGTTCTAGCTCCTGGGTGGTGCTGCCGTGAGGAAGAAGGTGCCTTCACCTTCGCGAGGCTGCCCTGCATAGTTGCAGGTGGTTTTCCGGTCGTGGATCCCACTGGAACGCAGTGCCGCCATAGGAGAGGCGAGGTCGCCAGCGTAAGAGGGGTTTAGGGTGGTGAGGAGTTCTGGGAGCCTGCTTTATAGCCGCCCACGCTCGCGGCGAGTTGGCGAAGGTGTGGGAGAGGTAGGGTTTGAGTGAGGAGTGATGGGGTGGCCTGATGGTGAAGGTAGATGAGGTTGAAGAAGGTGGGCGAGGGGAGCAGTGCTCGGGGTGTCGACGCTTGCAATTGAAGGTGTCAAGTGAGTAAAGGGGGCATGGCGGAGCTAATGAAGGCCTTAAATAGGCGTGAGGGGAAGCTAGGCAAGAAAGCCCTAAAAGCCCCGCCACCGGAGTGAGAAGCAGGCTGCTCGTGGCTGTTGGGTTGGCGCAACGGCGCACGATACCCGGTCAAAGCTGGTATGTCCAACCACGGAAACGCAAGACGAAGCTATCTCTTTGAACAGATTTGCAAAATGGTGGATGCGCTGGAGCCTGGATGAGGCTCGGGTTGCTACTGGCCTCCCCGTCCTTTGTGGGAGGTAGGAGACGAAGTCTCCTATGTTGGATCAACGATCAACGGTCTGCAAAATAGAGCCTGGAACTAGGTCCGTGCCTAAGCACTTAATGGGCCGCGTGACACATCATTTTGTCAAATAAATTGAAAACCTAGGTCCTAGAGTTATTAGATTGAATTATACACCTGATTTTCAAATGCTTATATCTCCTAATTGGGTGGTCCAAATGTAACCAAAATTTAGGGGTAGTTTTATAGAGTCACTATTCTACTATGATAAAAATTTGAGATCCAAATTCGAAGTTTTGATATGTTCATTTACTAAAAACATTATCATATGTATTCTATCATAAAAGCATACTAGGGTTTGCATTTATTTTGCAATTTGTGACCCATATTAGTCCAATTAAGTGAGAGAAGTATATGAGGGTAATTTGGTCAAAAAATTTGATAATAAACTTTTAAGAGAGAGAAAATACTATAAAAACTCACTTTGTCACATTCTCCCCTCCTTTTTAAGAATTTTGCCCTCAAAATTCAAGCAGCCTGAAAGAGATGTGGATATTTCCGCTCGACTTCAGACTTGAGCTCCCATGTAGCATCAGTTTGATCATGGTGGCTCCAGAGAACTTTCACCATATCTATAAGACGATTATTGCGAAGCTCCTTTGTCTTGAAATCAAGAATTCTGACTAGTGACTCATCATACGTCAAATCATCTTTCAGCTCAAGAGGCTCATGATTCAGAATGTGACTGGGGTCTTTGACATAAGGCTTCAGATTAGATACATGAAAGACATTATGCATGGCACTATACTGAGGTGGTAGAGCAAGACGATAGGCACATTCTCCAAACCTTTCAAGAATCTCAAAGGGTCCCACATAACGAGGACTGAGCTTTCCCTTATTCTTGGCCAAAGCTCGAATTGGTCGGATCTTAAAAAAGACATGATCACCTTCCTTGAACTGACGTTCCTGCCAGTGAGCATCTGCATATGATTTTTGCCTATCTTGTGCTCGCTTCATTCTCTGCCTGATCAGTGCAACTTTATCTGCATACAGTTGCATCTCCTCGGATTTCATCAAGGTGTGTTCTCCGACATCATCCCAATGTAATGGAGATCTACACGGTCGGCCATAGAGAGCTTCGTATGGTGGCATCCCAATACTCGCCTGATAACTATTATTATAGGCGAACTCAACTAAAGGTAGGTAATGGTCCCACGAGCCTTCCCAGTCAAGCACACAAGCTCGTAGAAGATCCTCCAAAATATGTATTGTTCGTTCTGACTGTCCATCTGTCTGCGGATGATAAGCTGTACTAAAGTTCAACTTGGTGCCCAATTCTTCTTGAACCTGTTTCCATAGCTTTGAAGTGAACTTTGGGTCCTAGTCCGAGACAATGGATGTTGGAACTCCATGCAGACGTACAATCTCCCGTATATAAAGGTCGGACAACTCAGAAACTTTCATAGTAGTCTTCACAGGTAGAAAATGAGCTGACTTGGTGAGACGATCCACAATGACCCATGCAGCATTGTACCCCTTCCTGGTCCTGGGTAATCCCACTATGAAATCCATAGTGATATGTTCCCATTTCCATTTCGGAATCTCGAGGGGTTGCAGTAGACCACCTGGTCTTTGATGCTCGGCCTTGATTCTCTGGCATGTCAGACACCTGGATACAAAATCTGCAATGTCGTGCTTCATGCCTCTCCACCAGAACTGACGTTGTAGGTCTTTGTACATCTTTGTCGTGCCGGGATGAACTGTGTAATTGGAACCATGCGCCTCGCTAAGAATGGTTGTCTTTACAACTGTCTGCTCAGGGACCCACATACGGTTCTTGTATCCAAGACCACCATCAAGACCCACTAACAGATGTGTATGAGGTTTAGCTAGGAGAGAGGAGAGCTCGGCAAGATCGGGACTAGCTTTTTGTGCCTCCAGAAGTTCAGAATGTAGGTTGGATGTGATAGAGATGTTGTTGACATGCATACGATCAACCAGGAATTGTGCTCTCCAGCTTGCTAGGTCCTCCATGTTCCTCCATTCGGGTACAGACAGGGATGCACAAACAACTCTTTTCCTACTAAGAGCATCTGCAACCACATTGGCCTTACCTGGATGGTAGCCAATGGTGAAGTCATAGTCCTTCAGGTACTCGATCCACCGTCGTTGTCGAAGATTCAAATCCTTTTGCGTCAGAATGTACTTGAGGCTTTTATGATCGGTGAAGATATCAAATGTTGCCCCATACAAGTAGTGCCTCCATATTTTGAGAGCATGGATGATGGAAGCTAACTCCAAATCATGCGTGGGGTAGTTCAACTCATTGGGTTTCAGCTGTCTAGAAGTGAAGGCCACTACTTTCCCATTCTGCTGCAGGACACAACCTAGACCATGTCGGGAAGCATCAGTGAATATCACAAATCCTTCATTGCCAGAGGGTAGAACAAGGATAGGTGCTGACGTCAATTTCTGTTTGAGCTCTTGGAAGCTAGACTCACAAGCAGCTGACCAGATGAAATGATCATCCTTCCGAGTAAGCTTAGTGAGAGGAAGTGCCACTTTGGAGAAATTTGGAATGAAATGACGATAATATCCAGCCAGACCTAAGAAACTCCAGATTTCAGAAGGATTATGAGGAGGTTGCCAATCAAGTACAGTAGATACTTTAGCAGGATCAATAGATATGTTACCCCTAGAAATGACATGACCAAGAAACATAACTTTGTCAATCCAGAATTCACATTTAGAAAGCTTGCCATAGAATTTCTGGGCTCGAAGAATCTCAAGGACAGACTTCAAATGCTCTCGATGCTTCTCCATAGAATCAGAATAGATCAGAATATCATCAATGAAGACGACCACAAACTCATCAAGATAAGGTTGGAAGACTTTGTTCATCAAGTTCATGAATACGCCAGGTGCGTTGGTCAACCCGAACTGCATCACCAAAAATTTGTAGTGCTCGTAACGAGTTTGGAAAGCAGTCTTAGATATATCTGAATCTTTGACCTTAAGTTGATGGTAGCCAAAACGAAGATCAATTTTTGAGAAAACTTTAGCAGTATGAAGTTGATCAAAGAGGTCATCAATACGAGGGAGAGGATACTTGTTTTTAATGGTAGCTTGGTTCAACATGCGATAGTCAATACACATCCGCATCGAACCATCTTTCTTTTTAACAAAAAGGACAGGTGCACCCCAAGGGGAAACGCTAGGGTGGATAAAACCCTTATCAAGAAGTTCTTGTAATTGTTTCTTCAGCTCCATAAGCTCAGCAGGTGCCATCCTATACGGTGCCCTAGAAATCAGAGTGGTTCCAGGAAGAAGATCTATGGAGAACTCAATGTCTCGGTTTGGAGGCAGCCCAGGAAGCTCCTCCGGAAATATGTCAAGAAAATCACGTACCACCTCCAGTCTTTCTACAGGCCCGTTGTCAGGATTGGTCTCTGAGACGAATGCGAGGAAGACTTTACATCCTTTAGATATGAGCTTTTTAGCTTTAAGAGAGGAAATTATTATATTATTACAAAATCCACATCCCCGAGGGATCACTATAGGAGAGGAATGAGGTTGAGAGAGAACTACCATCTTGTTTCTATAGTCAATGTAAGCATGATATGTGTATAGCCAATCCATGCCAAGAATAACATCAAAGTCTTCCATGGTTAAGAGAATGAATTCAAAGGGCATGTCATGATTTTCAAATTTTAGAGGGAGGACATTAGTTTTCTGCAATGTAGTGAATATTTTGCCACTAGGAGTTGACACATCCAGAATGTATCCCAAGTCCCTTATATGTAAGTGCAACATTGAGGCCAGATTTCGAGAGATAAATGTATTTGCAGATCCAGAATCAAATAATGCTTTAACAGGATGTCCATTCAATAAAACAATGCCTACACATGATAATTACATTTTAAATAATTGAAGGCATTGAACAAGATATTAAATATATGAAAAAGATTTAAGGTTACCTTCGACAAGCTGGTTCAGATTTGCCCTAGCCTCCTCTGCTGTTACTGCGAACACCCTGGAATTACGGTGTCCCTGAGGGGGTGGAGCACCTGCTGGAGGTTTGCCAAGGATACATGCATTGGGGCACTTGGCAAGGAAATGTCCCTCCTTCTTGCAGTTGTAGCAGACCGGATTGGTGTAGCGACAAGGCCCGTCATGTCCTCATCCACAAGTCTTGCATTTGCTGCGGTAATCCATCAGCTTGCTATTCTTTGGTCCTTTCTTCCCTGAACCTCCTCCTTTCCCTGATCCTTTATTATGGCCGGGGTGGAACTTATTGAACTTCTCTTCCTCGGTGGTGGTCAACCCTAAATATCCCATGCTAGAAGGCTTCTGTAATCCCTGCTCCCTTTCCTGCTTAAGGGCCATGTCTAGGGCTTCATCAATGCTTCAGGGACGAGAGGCTATAACTAGGGTTTTCAGGTGTGCGGAGAGACAGTCTACACAATGCTCAGTGAGGCGGTCCTCAGTCCGAATAGGGGCATAGCATTCTAGGAGCCTAAACTTCTGAGTATAATCGGCCAGTGAGAGACTACCCTGCCTAAGCTCTATGTACATCTTCTGTTTCCTCTTCCTCTCAGCTATGGGCATGAAACGGTCGGTGAAGAGGGTCTTGAAGGCTTCCCATCCCAAGTTGTCTACTTCCTCTCCCCGATTCCCACCATAATTCTCCCACCATATCTTCGCCCCTCCCTTAAGCAAATGGGTGGCGAATTTAACCTTCTTTTCTTCGGGTACTTCTAGGGTACGGAAGGCATTCTCTATGGAAAGGATCCATGCCTCAGCCTTGTCCATGACTTCGGGTTGGTCTTCCCCCCAAAAGCTGTCAGGATTGAGCTTAATGAAGTCTATCACCGTCACTTCCTTTTTCTTAGAGGAGCTAGATTCAAGGTTTCCTTTGGTGGCGAGGGTTTCCATAAAGTCTAGAAGGATTTTCTTCTGTTCCTCCCATCTTTCCTTGGCCTCAGCATCAGGATCAGGTACTTTGGAGTTTTCAGGTTCTTTTCTTTTCTTAGAGGACGATTCCCCTGAGCTGCGAATCTTAGGAGGCATCCTGTAATGAATTTGAACGCATTAGATTTACTACTTCAACAATTATCCTTATCATTATCATTATTATCATCACATGTTATTTCATTATTCTCAATAATTAATGTTCTGAATGTTATGATTTAGGGAGGATACCCTAAAATCCTTATCAGTCGATCCTTAGGACTTTCTAAATATAGAGACTCCTTCCTAACCTTATAACAGAGGTAAGAGGGAAAATTTAATTTATTTTAAAACGTAGATGAGAGGGAGAAATTTTCCTATAGAAGAGGTGAGAGGGAAAATCTATAGATGAGAAGATTACTAAATTAAGGTACGCCCAAGAATAGGAGACACTTAGGATATCGGCTAGGTAGACTTATACTGCCATAAAGGTAGCCTCGTGATTGCCAAGCTAAGTGGCTCGGAGACTTTAGTCAGACCCATGACAGATGCTATCCTAGACACCTCAACCCTTCACATCCCAAACTCAAGGACTACCCTAAACTCAAAATAGGGTGAATGAAGTTCATGTGACTTGATGTGTGAACATTGGCTCTGATACCAACTATATATTAGATAGATCTTTTCCTCTTATCTCATTTCTTTCTAGATGTTAGTTTATTTCATTCCTAGTTGATGTTGAGGATGATTGAAATCCTATGTAATAAAGTTAACTTTCTCTAGAACAATATTTTCTCTCCATATGTAATGACTTTTATTATCTTTATGAATGAATGTTTGTGTGGCATTATATGATGATGTGGACTAGATCTTGGCTTAATCTCTGTTTTAGTTGACTACCTTAATCTGTTATATTTTCCCTTATGACATCTATAGATATGAGTGCATGCATATCTATGAATGTCACTATGGAAGGTATATAGAAATTGGGGGACGTCACATGAGGTCTTTTAAGATAGGAATCAAATCATCTGCAACATCATTATCAACAACATGCTCGCCAACAATGGGGTTAGTTTCAATAAACTTAACATTGATAGATTCTTCAATCTTAGACAATTCTATGTTGAATACTCTATATGCCCTGCTAGTAGTGCTATAGCCTAGGAAGAAAGCCTTATAAGATTTCGGATCAAACTTGTCAAGATAATCCTTCATGTTTAAAACAAAATAAGGACATCTGAAAACATGAAAGAAATCAATAGACGACTTTCTACCACACCATAGTTCATAGGGGGTTTTCTTTAAAGAAGGATGTGTAAAAACTCGGTTTTGCACAAAGCATGAGGTGCTAACAGCTTCAGCCCACAACTTCTTAGGAGTGTCATACTCAAGAAGCATGGTCCTAGCCATTTCTTGTAGCAACCTGTTCTTCCTCTCTACAACCCCATTTTGTTGAGGCGTACGAGGAGAAGAGAAATTGTGCGAATAACCATATTTTTCACAAAAATTCTCAAAAAGATCATTTTCAAATTCTCCCCCATGATCACTACAGATAGAAACAATTAGGAAAGAAGCTTCATTTTTAGCCCGTTTACAAAAGCTCGAGAAAACATCAAGAGTATCGCTTTTAGAAATGAGAAAGAAGGTCCAAGTATATCGAGAGAAATCATCAACAATAACAAGACAATACTTGGAACCACGAAGCGTTTGCGTTCTCATTGGTCCAAATAGATCAATATGAATAAGTTCAAGAACTCTCTTGGTACTCATGACTCCTTTGGATTTGAAAGAGGATTTGTTTTGTTCCCCTTGTGTACGAGGTTGGCATTCCTCATCCTTTTCAAAATCCAATTTGGGAAGTCCTTTAACCAAGTCCTTTTTGCTCAATTTCTTCATTTGATGCATATTCACATGACCCAAACGGCGATGCCAAAGAGAAATATCATTTTTATCCACTACCAAGCATCTATTTAGTATGGGCTTAAGAGCATCAAGAACAATAACATAAAGATTACCATTTCTAGTTCCCTTATATATAACATTGTAGGAGAGGGAATATAGAAGCAAGCATTCTAAAGAAGTAAACAACACAAGATATCCATTGTCACAAAGTTGACTAACACTAATCAAATTGTGATGTAGGTCATCAACAAGCAACACATTTTTAATACATAACGCATTGCCCACATCACCCTCACCTATGACCTTACCCTTCTTGTTGTCCCCGAAGGTTACCGATCCTCCTTTCTTTTTCACAAACTTATTGAAATGGCTGATTTCTCCAGTCATGTGCTTAGAGCAGCCACTATCAACAATCCATCTCTTTTTAACATGTAAGAAAGAAGGATGTCAGAACCCAACTTAAACTTTGGGATCTGGGGTTAGCTTGGGGACCCATTTCATCTTTGGGTTGGTCCCCTTGGGCTTGTAAGGACAATAAGTGGAGTAATGGTCATCACATTTACAATGAACACAAACCATAGGGTTCTTAGAGCCAGAGGTCTCTCCATGGAAAATAGGAGGTTTCACACTCTTCTTCTTACCCTTGTTCTTGCTCTTTTTCTTACCTTTGGGAGCAGTCCCATCATATCCCAAACTACTAGTACCAACATGTTTGGTAGAGTGTTCTAGGACATCATTGAGGGATTTCTTTCCCGAGAGAAACTTTTGCAAAGAAGATCTTAACTTGGCATTATCATCACTAAGGTTAATGAAAGTAGTAGAAAGACTAGCAAGATCATCTCTAGCATGCAATAGGTCAGCCTCAAGACAGATAGCTTTAGTATGAAAAGAATCTCTTTCTAAAGCTATGCTAGCAACTTCATTACTTTACAAAATAGGTCTAGAAGATAAATCATTAACTTGAGCAAGAAACTTAGCATTTTCAGATTTATGCATGACAATCTCTCTTTGATAAGCATAGACTTCATCTCTCCTAGCATCATCAATAAGTTTGAGTTCCACATTTTCAGTATTAAGAAAATCAAGCTCATCTAGGCACTTTTAGTTTTCTATCTTAAGATTTTCAATATTTTTAAGATATACACCATTCTCAACCTCTACTCCATTGTATTGAAGTTCAAGGTCAAGAAATTATCCTTGTAAGGAATCTATGCTCTTAAGATGCAATTTTTCATTTTGATCAAGAATATCAATTTTAGTATAAAGATCATCAATTATCTTCCCTAATCTTTTCCTTTTAGACTTGCATTTAGTAAAGGAGGATTTGCATTCATTCAACATATCAATGAAAGTTTCCTTAGATAGTTCATGCAAATTAACATTGCTTACCTCACTTACCTCACTTTCCTCACCAACATCTTCACTAGTGGAGGCCATGAGGGCAAGATGGCATTCTCCATCTTCGGAGCTTGAGGAGCTCGAAGAAGACTCCTCCCAAGCTGCATGGGCTGCATCTCTTGATCTTTTTTTTCTTGTCCTTCCTCTTATACTTGCCTTCTCTCTTATGCTCCTTATCTTTCTTGTGGCTGCTCTTGTGGTGGCTCTTCTTGGCCTTGGGGCAGTCACTCTTGTAGTGGCCTTTTTGACCACACTCATAACACCTTGGAGTTGAAGAGGAGGGCTTACTCTTGAAGTGTTTGCCCTTTGAGTAGTTTGCCTCATTCTCATTGGAGACTTCATCTTCACTTGAGGAAGGGCTGGGAGACTTCAAGGCGAGTTGTTGTTGTCGGACCATTTCTTCAATTTGTGCTTTGAAGGCTGTGTCCTTTATCTTCTTTGACTCTTTTTCTTCTCTCTTCTCTTCCTCTTCTTGCTTGTCAAGCCTAGGTTCATGGGCTTGGAGGTTACCAAATAGCTCCTCAGTTGACAACTCACTTATCTTGTATACTTCTTCAATTGAAGTAACCTTAGGCTCCCATCTCTTAGGAAGAGATCTTAGAGTTGATAGTACCTCTATCCATCACACTCCCAAGGGCTGCCAAACCATTTAAGATGACATTGAACCTAGTGTACATATCATCCACTCTCTCATTCTTACCCATCTTGAAGTTCTCTAGAAGACCACCAAGCATGTAGATCTTGGCTTCCTTCACTTGCTCGGTTCCTTCATAGGTGACACACAATTTGTGCCATATCTCATGTGCGGTGTCCCATGAGGAGACCCGGTTGAACTCAGATGGAGTAAGGGCGACATAGATGATGCTCATAGCTTTGGTGTTGAGTTGAGCATGCTTCATTTCAACTTCAGTCCATGTGGTGATATCCCCCTTTGGATCTTCATATTTGAGATGGACTATCTTCCACATTTTATAGCTCACACCTTGAAGGTAGAACTGCATCATTCTCTTCCAATAGAGGAAGTTGGTGCCGTCGAAGACCCGAGGTGTCATGGAGAAGCTTCCTTCTAGGTTAAGTGAACCAAGAGCCAAATAACCCATCTTCTCCTACTTGTTGAAGTAGCTTGGAGAAGACCTGCTCTGATACCACTTGTTGGATCAATGGGCTCTAGAAGGGGGGGGGTTTAATATAGCTTCACAATTCTCACAAAATTGATTAGACCACAAAATTATATTACTTGCAGAAACTTAAACAAGCAGCAATTTGATGACTTAATCTAACATGCACAGCAAGGATGAGAGACAAGGAAGAGCAAGCACTTGGACAAGTGGTTTAGAGTGGTTCCATGTCCTAAACTTAGGAGCAATGTCAGTCCACTACCTAGAGTGGGTTAGTCTCTAGGATTTGCAATCTTGGTACTCTTATATTCCACAATAAGATTACAAGATACAACAACCACACATCCAAGGGCTTAGTACCTCAAGCAAAGATCTTCAACCTATAGAAGGAACTTACCCACTTGAAGCATGGAGTCTTCAGCCATCAACATGGACTTACCCACTCATTTCTTCAAGTCTTCTGCCTTCAAGGGATTACCTATCTTCCTTGAGCATTGCCTTGCTTCTCTCCTTCACTTGGAGATCTGGAGCACCTGTCTCCTTCCCTTGGAGACCTGGAGCAGCTTACCTTCTTCAACCTTGAAGAACAACACCTCCTTCTCCTTCACTTGGAGAGGGATCTTCAACTATCTTCAAAGGAATGGAGGTTGGAAGATGGAGGAGGAGAGATTTTACATCAACACATGGAGTAGTTCTCTTACACATAAACCTATCTCACTCATACTCATGAATTTGACTTGAAGGTAGAGAGAGAAAGGGGCTCAAAGGGTTAGAACACTCTCAACTATGCTAGCACCAAGTTTTCAATGAATGAACTCCAAGAGGGTCTATTTAAAGTTGAGGGTGCTCCTTTAAGTTGTGGGACACTTGGATACGAAAATAGCCATTTTTTGTTCAAAGAAACGACTCTATTTTCGCTCAAAACACTCACTAACAGTCACATCACTTTTTCTGCAATTTCCGTACAGTGCAATTGGTCTCAGTCGAGTTTCAATAAAGGTAACTCGACTGATCAAGTAAACGACAAAGCTGATATTCAAGTGATCGATCGAGTTTGTCCTGACAAAACTCGACCGACCATTTGAAGTCAAAATGGTCAATTACTTGATCGGTTGAGTTCTGTGTAAACACAACTCGACCGATGCAATCTCCAGAAAATTGACTAAGGATTGATCGGTCGAGTTTTAAGGCTGGGAAACTCGACCGACCAAGTGCTTGAAATCAATTTTCTAAATTGCATCTAAAGTGATTAAAACTTGGTGATTTTTGTCCCAAATTTTTTTTCTCATCTAAGTTACAAGTCAATTCATCATTACAAGTGATTACATAAATGTTCTAAGGTCATTTACATAGAAATTCCAAAATGCACACTTGTAGCTATTTTGACTTGAACTTGTGCCATTCTAGGGCTTTGGATTTTGGATCCTTTTCATGTACCTAATGCCTGCAAACAATCTTAAACACACATATTAGATACATATGAATGGAATGGTCAAGTCATTATCAAAATATAGGCAATGTATAACCTCTAGGTCAACAATGAGTACTTCAAAGAAACAATCTAAAGCACTGATATAATTACAGATATACTTTTGAGAATCTGATATCAATTATAACAATAGTAAGCTTTAAAGAGTCTAATAATTGACAATCATAAATATGGCAGGATACTCTAGATATCTACAAGAGTGAATCAATATATGAAATGCTTGATTGATCATAAAGAGAATTAATAATTCAGAAACATGCAAAGAATCATTGAATAACTGCACACACTTGTTTAACCTCTCATTCATCATATTATGCCCTGATCATATGCAGTGTACTCTACATATGAAGACTCGTAGCTGTAGGGACCCTGACCTCCATTTAGGGCTTATCCTGTTTGCTTTGCTTAACCCTGGTGCTTAGTTGCTTGCTAATCACCTTTAGTGGTGATTAGGGTTTGTTGGTGCTTTGTTGAGAGCTGGAGGTGCTACTTGCAATTAACCCAAGTCTAGAGTTTGTGGGCAAGTTTGTCACCTTGTGAGGTGTTCCTCCCTCTCCTTGCTTCCTCTAGTGTTAATAGGAAGGTTTGGGCTCGTTGCTTGAGTTCCTTTGGGCTTGGTTGAGCCTTTTGGGCTTTGTGGTGCCTTGTCTTTGTTTCTTTGGACCTTGTGTCGGACAAGAGTGCCTTGTGTCGGCCTTGGTGTGTCGGCCTGTGCTTGTGTCGGCCTGTGGTGTGTCTCCTAGGGTGTGTGTCGGCCATGGTGTGGGTGTGTGTTGGCCACGGTGAGGTGTGTCGCCCATGGACTCTTTGACCTCGTTTGTGTCACCACTAGTGGACACTTGGAGCTTGATGCTTGCATGTGGCAATGACCTCGGACATGTGTTTTAGAAATGCTAGAGTGGTGGCATTGCCCATGGACAAGTGTCCCTAGGTGGGCGACACCTTTCCTTGTCTTTCCTTGGTTTCTCCTCCATCCTTTCCTATATATGTGTTCCCTTTCTCTTGCTAAGGATCCCTTTAGTTCCTTAGTCTCCTCCTTTGGTGCATAACACCCCCTTCCTTTGCAAGCTTGGTGGTCGATCCTTGCCTTGGAGTCTCCTTCTTCCTCTAGTGGTGGCCGAACCCTAGAGTGCCTTGCTCTCCTTCTTGTGGTGATGCTTGGAGCTTGGAGCTAGGAGCTTGGAGCTTGCCTAAGGCGGGTTACATAACTCCTAACCCTAACTATACTACCTTCTATGTTCTTGTATGTTTATTATGATCATAATCAGCCATGCTTGTTGCTACTATAGTTTCTTTCTTAAGTTGCTTCTTGTTGGCCGAACCTTGTTCTAGGGTTTCTTGTTAAGCAACACCCCTCTCCCTCCTTTAGTCTTGAGAAGTGAGCTTGAACTCTAGTGATATGAGCAATACTCCTCTCTCATTTGAGTTGAGATGTGAGCTTGTGTTCTAGTTGCTTGAGCAACACCCTTCTCTCACCATGGATTCGAGAGGTGAGCTTTGGGGTATATGTGGACCTTGGTCGTGGTTGAACCTTGTGTTGCCCGATTGGTGTTAAGAAGCTTGGCAAGACCCCTTTCTCTTGGTTGTTGAGAGGTGAGCCATCTTCTTGATCCATTAGGATTTTGGTGCCCTTGTGCTTGAGGTTGATGGTGATCTTGTCAGGCTGCATCTTGCTTGATATGGTGTTAGTGGTGATGTTTCCCGATATCCCTCTAGAGCCTTGGATGTTATGTTGCGATGTTCTGGTCTTGTGTCGGGCGTTACATCTTGCCTTGAGTGTTGGCCGTTAGGTCATGGCTAGGTTGGATGAATGTCAGGCTGAGTTGCACCTTTGGGTGTTGTTCCCTGTTGCGCTGCCCGATACACCTAATCTGGAGATGATAGCCTAATACCCGTTACACCTTGGATGATAGGGAGCTTAGTGGCTAGCTTGGGCTGGGCATCATGGCGTTGTGGTGATGACCAATAGTAACCCTTACACCTATCGCCCGACGTGCCGTTGCACATGGATGCCCGATACCGGTTGCACGATACAGGCTTAGGGCACGACGCACCATTGTGTGACCTGTTCTGTACAAGAGTTGCATGCTAGGCCTTGAGGCCGATATACACCTTACGCACAACGCGTCATTGCACGATATACCTCTGGCCAAGATGTACGTTATGCTGATGACCGTTACGCTTTGGTTGTCTGATATGCATGTGGTGCACGACACAGCGTTGCACGACACATGAGGTGCGCGACACCTAGGGTTGCCCGATACACCCTGAGGTAGCCCGACACCCTTGATGCTATGCTTGACCGATACGTAGAGCGGTTGCTTGGCCGTTAGGTGGTTGTAGTGTTGGGCGACATGTGGGGAGTGATCTGCCCGATACCATCTCTAGTGAGGGTGCCCTACCCATCACCCCTTTGGTGAGGATAGTGGGCGCTTCTAGTGAGGGTCTTATTCCTTTTATGGAAACCGATATGCTAGTCCTTGCTTATGCAAACACGTTTGGCTTATGTTGATGACCCTTGTTAAGATTGATGATATTAAGATAATTAATATGGTCGATTACACCTTGACATGACATCCCATGAGTTTATGACCATCTTGAATTATATATAACACTGAGTTAATGGTAAGCATATAAGATGCTTTTCTTAATGATATGAGCCATGTTTATGGTTACAGGTTGATGCATGAATGATAACGTATATAATCATCAATGTTACCCTATGTTTATAATATGAATCTTCTGTTAATTCATGATGACTGTGTATACTAACCATGCAGGTGACTCATACAGTTGCATAGCCAGAAATAAGGGCTATGAGGTATATATGTCTGAGTAACACTGTTCTGATGGTTACTCTTGATAATGAGATAACATGCTTGAGGTGTTTTGGTTTGAGGACCTGGGTTGGCTAAACTTCCTAGATGATGTGTTATCCTTTGATGATGACCTGGGATTTGCTATCCCATGGTGATGATGTAAGCCTTGAGAGGCAGTGGCATTATGTGATGAGGGATTGAGATCCCATGACAATGTGATGATCCTTGTGATGGATCTATATGATTGGAAAGAGACTAAGTGGTAACATGTAATGTTGGATCCTTGTGATGGATCAGGATGGTTGATGATAGTAAAAGCATGATACTGAGTTTCATGTTGTTTATTCTTGTTCTAGTTTGCATGTTATACAACTTGGTTGAATCTTGCAACCCACTTAAAATATGTTAACTAAATTACAGATAAACCTTCATGTAGTTTGCCCTGGCCATAGATCCATCATCGTCAGGAGCTGGTGATGGTGAAATGGGTTCTCCTGCGGGTTAACCCGGAGCACATATTGTTGAATATGCGAGGTTTCTCCTAGCCTAAAATAGTGAGGATTCGAGTGCATATGCAGTTGTAGACTCGGGATATGTATAGAGCATGGTGAATAGGCCCATGGCTCAGGATATGTGATATGGGAGCATGAATGCGTTCATGGCTCAGAGCACAGTGAATAGGCCCGTGGCTCAGTTTCACTAGCGCCTAGACCTGTACCGAGGTGGGCTAGGCAGAGGGTAGCCTGCGGGATATGACCCTATGGCTGAGGCCACTAAAGCATGAGACTGTGGTCCTGCTTGTGTTGTACTCGTGCACTGACCACGAGGTGGGAGGTCGTGGAGTCCGACTCTTCCATTGACCTTGTATTGCACCGGCTCCGGGTTTCGCAACCGTCAGTTGGATTTGAGCGGTATGACTCACTTCCTCAGGGCATAATAATACGTAATCTAGCCGAATAGTATTTACTGCATAAGGAAAAACACAGAATATTAGTTGAGGCCTTGCTTGCGTAGTTAGTCTTGTTATACATGTAGTTTCTCATACGTTCCTTATGTTATGTGGTAAGATCTTATAAATCTTATCTTGTCAATCATGTTCCATAATGAGATGCTTGGTTATCTGCCTTCCGTACGTCTGGTAAGCTTGATGGTATGAATAGCTTTGCTATATAGACCGCTCTTATTCTACGCTTTACCAGTTATCTGCTATTGTTGCTTTATCTTTCTGAGGTTTTGTAGTTTTGGCGGGGAGTTATGTTTCTCACTGGGACTATGTGTCTCACCCCGCTGGTTTATAACCTTTTTAGGTGGTCAAGCTAGACGTGGTGGTGGTCGTAGAGTTGCGGCCAAGCAGTAGAAGGCAAGAGATGGACATGCTGCTGTTTTGGTCGTTTTGTAGTAGAGTCTTAGAGTCATCCCTGTACTCTCAGGTCCTTGGGAGCATTTTGACGTTGTTTCACGATGTATAGTTGTTGATCCTTTGTATGTCCTGCTGCTGGCCGGATGTGGGCCGTTATGTACATATAAACAGGTGATGAACTCATGTGATGGCTAGACAGCTGATCTCCTGAGCTGTGGACACATATCAAGACTTGTATATGTTTATATAACCTATTTTCTTGCAGGATGAGGAATGGAATGTAATAGTTTCTCAGTTTATCTGCTTTCTGAAATCAGTTTTAATTAACCCGTGTTTTTGGTAAATAGTGGCTTATGGTGTTTTCCGCACGTTTTCACGTAACACATCACTGTCTGTGTGATAGTGGGATGTGTTGCCACAGTAGCGAACTACGATCTCACCGTACAAGACTTAGCTGACACACCCGGGAATGCTGAGTCTGACAACGTCACTGGTCTACAATAGGAAAATGGCTCTCTGGCCTCGGCACCCCTATTATGCCGTAAAAACTGGACTCCTCCTCTAACTTTAGCACCCATGAGGAGAGTCAAGCCACCTATTAGCTTTTCTATACTCTAGTGCCACCATGATCTCTGGTTGATGTTGGACACTACATATTGTATTTTTAAGGAGACTTCCACTAGGGATTTGTCCCCCGTACCACCTGTTAGTATGTTCCGACCCCCGTATACTGGGCACTGCAAGGGTTAGGTCGTTTCATCCCTACGGTACAGACCTGTCATAGGGAATCTACGGTGTTCAGGGCTCCTAAGTCTATTATTTTATTATTCTTGGAAAGCTCTTACTATATTGTATCTTTTCCTTACTTATACTTGACTCTGGTATCTCTATGGTACCACGTCTATTTTTTTGAAATTTATAATACAACATGTATATCATTCTAAACTTGGCAGAGCAATACATTCAAACACTGTGATATTCTGAGTTAATCATCATACTATACATACAGACAGACTAAAATTATTAATTAAATAGAATACATGTCAACTTGGCACTTTTTGCACTAGAATCATGCAATTGAACATCTTAATACACTAATAAGAGTTAATTACTTGACATATGAATAATCATCATTAGCACCTGTAAACTATTCGTTTCATAGACCATCTGATAACATTTACCACAACTGAATTGTTAAGCATCACACATCTCATACTGAGAACATGGTAATCAAAATGCTTAATTCATTGAACACCCTATCCTTAGGGTTTCATTTACCTCATTCACTTATCACATGGCTCTCATAAGGATTTCATGCGACATAAACATTCACTGAATAAAGACTACTATCAACAAATCATATAAAATTATTATAAGTATGAGACCTTGGAACTGAGCTAAATTTGGGTTTTCATGCCATTCACTAAGATAACATGCATCAATAATAAAATTGAATAAATAAAGTCTATCATGTCAAGAAAATATGTTCAAATGGATTTCACGATATCTATTCGCAAATATCCAACTTTCCTCGCATCTAGGATTTCACCCTATTTACTTAGATATCAAACAAATACTATTCACCTTAAATGAAATCCAAGATAGTATCTGACATATATGTACTATGAATTTAGATAAACAATCATTCATAACCAAGGGGATCCAAATAAACAATTTTCTCTATTTAATTATACAACAATTTCAGTCATAGATAAATTCCCTATATTTCAGTTTACTCTTACAACCTCTGCGAATACTTAGGGAATTCTCATTAGGATGTATTGTATACATTTATAATATGATTTTATCATTTGAAATTCATCCAAACAGAGGAAGAATCCATTTCATATCATTTTGCAACAACTTAGATCAAACACAGAATTCAGGGTTTGTAGTCGCATACTAAACAATTAAAGATTATGGATGATTTAACCAATTTTCATGTAATATACTATTTAAAGGCAGTTCCCACTCACCCTAAGGTGTGATAACACCTTAAAAATGTAGTTCATCCCTGAAAATCTCGATCTCATATCAAATCCCTAGCAATTCACCCGATTCTTCTTCCTTTCAACTCGGAAACCCTAGAATTGAAGATTAGGAGAGAAAGAGTGAGAAAAGGACTTGATTTGATATGATTTCAAATCCAATCAGGGGAGGGACGGAATCTTGACATCTGAGAGAAGATTCACCATGAAACTATATCCAAAGAAGCTAAACTTACATGATTTCATCATTCCTCAGACCGCAAAACCCTAGGTCAGCATCTCCATCACTTTCTCCTCTCAAACCCTAACTCTCCCTCTCTCTCTAGGATTTCATTTCTTTGGATTTAATCACAAATTATGAGAGCTCCTTGTGTGTTAGGTTGACCATATAGAGCAATTGAGCTGCTTGGGTCAATTGCACTTTGACCCCTGACTATACTTTCTCTTATTTCAGCTGAATTTTCCGTCATAAACATATTACTATAATTCGTCTACTTATAAGGTCTAAGTGCATCCAAAAATTATGAAATCTTTACATGTTGTTTATAATTGAGTTTCAGATCTCTAGTTAAAATTTTAGATCATTTGGAGTTACCTATAAATAATTAAAAATCAAATAGGTCACTGCTATATCAATCTGAAAATATGATCGGTCGAGTTTGAAACTCGATCGATAAACAAGTCAGAACATTCTTCAAAAATTCAGATATTTTTATTATTGTTCAAATTTTATATATCCAAATCATATCCAAATTTGATTTAAATCATAGTTACACATAAAATACTAAAAATCATTTAGTGAGTCACTATACTTATCAAATTATGTATTCATATGTCATCAAAACCCTAATTTGGGCCGATTAGGGTTTCCAAATCTTAAACCCTAATTATGTGAATCAAAGTATGATTAAATATTTTCATTATATTTAAAACATAAAAACTTAACAACTATCACTAATCAAGATTTAAACAATGATCAACTTAGTTAAGCATACAATCATCCAAGTAAACCCTAGTTTACCAATTAAGCTCAGATGTGGTCATAACAATTCTGCCCCCCTTAAAAAGGTTTCGTCCCCGAAACATAAATATGCAAGCAAAGTACTTTCAAGGTTTATTTTAAACTTATGAAATCTTACATGTCATTATATTCTTGTTTTCATACTTGAATGCACTTTTCAACATTAAGTCCTTTATTTCTTTTGTAATCACAACATGTCTGAAACAGTTCCCAATGATATCCAATGAATTCTCTATGCCACAATCAATCATAGGATAGAGAGAGAAACAACCATTACAATATTTTCATACTCTTGAGATGTTACCTCATCATTGATAATCTGATCCAAATATCTCAATTCATATGACTCAATATGTACTATTGTTCTGTATTACCTCTAAGTCACAAAAGAGAGTTCACCATGTTGTTTTGAATTTTTACTATTGTGCTACTCAAATAGCAAAATAGTCTTGAGTTGAAAGACTAGATTCAACACAAATTGTACAATACTACTCACAACATCCCCATTGGATCATGGACACATAAGGTGAAGCATTACCATCACATTCCATAGTATTCTCAAGTATGAACCCACACATAATTCAAGGTGTAGCCATCGGGTTATAGCATACTAGGGTTTCGACAACAGTAACAATGTACTCCATGATTGTATTAGTCATTCAAGGACTATTCATACCCAATTACCATCACTTAGTTATATTAAAGGTAGGTATAACAAGCTATACCTCATTAGGGTTACATATCAATACAATACGATTATCATCCCTTCTATTCATATGAGTGAATAGGTAAGACTACCTTATTCAGGGTAACCCTTCATTTGTTCCATCATGATTCAACCCATATCACCATACCACAATTGTACAATACTAAGATGGATTACTGGTATGAATGACTACAACTATCGAATACCTTTAATTAACATATTGCTTGCACATGTATACTGAAATCATACGTGGAACCAATTTTACATCCCTTAATATACCTTCAACAAATTATACTTCTAAAAACAAATCCACATATTACAAAAAGCCATTGTTTTCTCTTATCTCTCTCCTCATTCACTACTACTTACTTTTTGCTATTTATTCTTCTCATTTTAATCATGTAGATTAAACATTCCTAAAATTGAAACATACAAGGTACAAATAGATTATTCTTCATTCTTGCTATCACAACAAGAATTTATCTCATATCACACTTCACTCATATTGTATTTCTCCTTTTGTTCATAACACACTTGTTACATTTCAAATTTATATTTTACTCTTTCCAAATCATTTCCATATTGTTTATCTACCTTTTACAGTAGCTACCTTTAAACCCTGGATTACTATCAGTGCTAGTTTACTTCTGATAGTGAAAATCTCATAATCTTATTTTATAGAGATGCTAGTATTCCAGGCCAAATCACTAGTGACATCCCTTGAACTGCTACAACTCTAAACATTCTAAGGTTTTGTCCTTTTCAGTAGCATGATGTTATTGTGATGTGACTTTGCTTCCTTAATTTGAAATTCAAACTTTGGATCTCACAAGTTTTACTAAAGTCTTCTTTATCTTATCAATTGAATTTCCTTTCTCTTACTTGGCCATTTAGATAGATTACATTCTCAATTACCCCACTAGAGTTTCATCATCATATTGTGTGTCATTATTACATTCACTAGATGTCTCTACCATGGTGGTTATACATCATATATGATTCATTTTCTTATCACTTCATTCCCTTATTGCTTTCATTCAGGAAGATATGAAAGAGAAGATGATTCTAAGACTTATAATTCTTATCTTCAAACATTCCCTTAATACATTTCTCGTATGTAGGAGTAGTTAGTTATCAACAAGGATACTTTACTAACTAGCACTTGATTGAATCTCCTAACCTCTTTCTTTTATAATCTATATTAATCCATCATGTTTCAAACCCTTCCTTACTTTCCATAATCCCCTTACCATATACTACTATTCCACATGTCATCTTTAACTTCTAGTTTTCTCTTATGATCATGTTGCTTCTTTTATGTGTATGATCATGTATACCATGTTGCATATATTTCTTTTTATCCTTCTACTAATGTGAAGTTGATATTCTAAATCAATAATCTCTCTACTAGTTTCACCTCATGTTTAATACATTACATATCCTTCATTTTAAATCAAACATCTCATGCATGGGTCAAACGTAGTTTCTCTTTCAATCAAGTTTTTCCTTTCTGAATATAGTATACCTTTGTATGACTTATTCATTTATTTAGCTCACTTTTGTTCTTCTTTAAGAAACTAGTTTGTTGTTCTATAGAGACTTAGAATCCAAAGGCAATAAGGATGAATGTATTAAACTTTATAGTAAAGGTATACATTCCATGCTCTCTTTTATATCATAATCCTCATTCCTTAATCAAGCTCATCATTTCTAACATTTCTCTTTGTTTCAACTAAGTTTGTTATTCTAGTCTTATGATTTACATGTTCATCCAATTCTCTTTACTTTAACTCTTCTGAAGACTCTTGACTTATATGTACTTATTGTCTACTTAACTCTTTTCTTCTATCTTCCCTTTGCTTTGAAGTACATAAAAGCATTTTACTCGATTATATGATCCATTCCTCATGATTGATTCTTACTATCTTGGCCCTTACATACTTTTCTCATATCTTTTCCATATTTCATATTTAAAGTTCATATAATACTAATCATTAAACTTATCCTGAACCTTATGTCATGTTCCTTTATTCCGGATTAAGGGACTCTCATATGAGGCCCCAAAGTTGGATCTCATATATCGGTTCCAACTAATTCTTATATATTATAACCTTTCTCATATGTTTCAACATCTTAGTGTATGTACATTCTCACTATGATGTGCGTCTAATTTATCCAGAGTCTATTCTTATTATATTGTTAATAGGAGCCATTAAATCCCAGTAACGCATCCTGCCAGCCGGACCAGGCCGAACCTACAGTCCTGAAGCCAAGAGCTACTCAAGATTAACTAACTCCTATTAATCTCAAACATGTGGAAAGAATATCCACATAGGGCAAACTCATTCAAACATAACTTCTGGTCTACTTGATACAAAGAATATAAACAATAATTGAATCACTTCATGATACACAACAATAATAAAGAACCATATATATTCTACAAACTGATAATCTGAATTCATACATATAAGAGCATTTCTATTGATTTCCAATCATAGCAACAATATCAAACAAGAGTTGCATCACATTCTATTCTTATGCTCAATCCATTTATTTCTTTCTAGTCTTCTAACCCTAATATTTCTAGGGTTTCTCTCTTACCCATCCTTCCACTGCATGCCTGGCCAGGGCATTCATAGAAGAATAGACAAAGTAGCTTGATACTGGTCAACCTAAGTATTCAGATACTGGGCCACGATATCTAAATACTCAGACCTCCCAGAGCTATAGACACATCATCTCCTATCTGCCACACTTATAACTCTAACTTTCTATCCTAATGGTCCCTAACAACTCAACCTAAGCTCTGATACCAAGTTGTTACACCCCGATCTCACAATTACCACTAATCATGAGTTAGGGCATAAATTGAGGATTTAACGTTATACAAAGATCACCCTTAACTTTTTCTTCTTTTTCAAACTCTTTGTTTTCTCGCATTGAACCACATAAACTAACTTTACCAGGGAATCTAAACATTGATTTCTCTAATCTGATTTCAACAGTAAAAAAAATGCATGCATGAACATTCATTATGTTTCTCATACTTTCAAGCACATAAGACTTGATGATTCACATATATTGCTAAAAGAGGAATAATGTTATACATCATCATTCACAACTCTCTCTCATTTCTTTACAAGGACCTAGAGTGACAAGGACTGACTGAACTTAACTATACTCAGACTTAACTCTTGTGGCAGATCTATTCTGATGCAATGCCATCTTTAGTCCACGAGTTATCCCTAAATTTTTTGAGTAGAGGGGTGAGCCTAATAACCGCTCAGTGAATGAGTACTTCAAAGAAACAATCTAAAGCACTGATATAATTACAGATATACTTTTGAGCAACTGATATCAATTATAATAGCAGTAAGCTTTAAAGAGTCTAATAATTGACAATCATAAATATGGCAAGATACTCTAGATATCTACAAGAGTGAATCAATATATGAAATGCTTGATTGATCATAAAGAGAACTAATAATTTAGAAACATGCAAATAATATTTGACATATACTTCTTTAACCTCTCATTCATCTTATTATGACCTGATCATATGCAGTGTACTCTACATATGAAGACTCGTAGAGAACTACGATCTCACCGTACAAGACTTACCTGACACACCCGGGAATGCTAAGTCTAACAACGTCACTTGTCTGTAATAGGAAAATGGCTCTCTGGCCTCAGCACACCTATTATGCTGTAAAAACTGGACTCCTCCACTAACCTAAGCACACAGGTGGAGAGTCAAGCTACCTATTGGCTTTTCTGTACTCTAGTACCACCAGGCTCTCTGGTTGATGTTGGATACTACATATTGTATTTTTAATGAGACTTCCACTAGGGCTTCGTCCCCCGTACCACCAGTTAGTACGTTCCGACCCCCGTATACTGGTCACTACCAGGGTTAGGTCGTTTCATCCCTACGACGCAAACCTCTCATAGGGAATCTACGGTGTTCAGGGCTCTTAAGTCTATTATTTTATTATTCTTGGAAAGATCTTACTATATTGTATTCTTCCTTACTTATACTTGACTCTGGTATCTCTGTGGTACCACGTCTATTTATTTGAAAATTATAATACAACATGTATATCATTCTAAACTTGGTAGAGCAGTACATTCAAACACTGTGATATTCTGAGTAAATCATCATACTATACATACAGGCAGAGTAAAATTCTAATTAAAGATAATACATGTCAACTTGGCACTTTATGCACTAGAATCATGCAATTGAACTTCCGAATACACTGATAAGAGTTAATTACTAGACATATGAATAATCGTCATTAGCACCTATAAACTATTTGTTTCATAGACCATCTGATAACATTTACCACAATTGAATTATTAAGCATCACACATCTCATACTGAGAACATGGTAATCAAAATGCTTAATTCATTGAACACCCTATCCTTAGGGTTTCATTTACCTCATTCACTTATCACATGGCTCTCATAAGGATTTCATGCGACATAAACAATCACTGAATAAAGACTACTATCAACAAATCATATAAAATTAATATATGTATGAGACGTTGGAAGTGAGTTGAATTTGGGTTTCCATGTCATTCACTGAGATAACATGCATCAATAATAAAATTGAATAAAGAAAATCTATCATGTCAAGAAAATCGGTTCAAATGGACTTCACGATATCTATTCGCAAATATCCAACTTTCCTCGCATCTAGGGTTTCACCCTCTTTACTGAGATATCAAACAAACACTATTCACCTTAAATGAAATCCAAGATAGTATCTGACATATATGTACTATGAATTCAGATAAACAATCATTCATAACTAAGGGGATCCAGATAAAAAAATTTCTCTATTTAATTATACAACAATTTCAGTCATAGACAAATTCCCTATATTTTAGTTTACTCTTATAACCTCTGTTAATACTTAGGAAATTCTCATTAGGATGTATTGTATACATTTTTAATATGATTTTATCATCTGAAATTCATCCAAATAGAGGAAGAATCCATTTCATATCATTTTACAACAACTTAGATCAAACACACAATTCAGGGTTTGTAGTCACATACTAAGCAATTAATGATTATGGATGATTTAATCAATTTTTGTGCAATATACTATTTAAAGGAAGTTCCCACTCACCCTAAGGTGTGAAAACACCTTAAAAACGCAGTTCATCCATGAAAATCTCAATCTCATATCAAATCCGTAGCAATTCACCCGATTCTTCTTCTTTTCAACTCAGAAACCCTAGAATTGAAGATTAGAAGAGAAAGAGTGAGAAAAGGACTTGATTTGATATGATTTCGAATCCAATCAGGGGAGGGACGAAATCTTGACATCTGAGAGAATATTCACCATGAAACTATATCCAAAGAAGATAAACTTACATGATTTCATCATTCCTCAGACCGCAAAAGCCTAGGTCAACATCTCCATCACTTTCTCCTCTCAAACCCTAACTCTCCCTCTCTCTCTCTAGGATTTCATTTCTCTGGATTGAATCACAAATTATGAGAGCTCCTTATGTGTTAGGTTGACCATATAGAGAAATTGAGCTACTTGGGTCAATTGCACTTTGACCCCTCACTATACTTTCTCTTATTTCAGCTAAAATTTCTGTCATAATAATATTACTATAATTCATCTACTGATAAGGTCTAAATGCATCCAAAAATTAAGAAACTTTTACATGTTTCTTATAATTGAGTGTTAGATCTCCAATTAAAATTTTAGATTATTTAGAGTTACCAATAAATAATTAAAAATCAAATAGTTCACTGCTATATCAATCTAAAAATATGATAGATCGAGTTTGAAACTCGACTGATAAACATGTCAGAACATTCTTCAAAAATTCTGATATTTTTTTAGTATTTTTCACATTTTATATATCCAAATCATATCCAAATTTGATTTAAATCAAATTTACACATAAAATAGTAAAAATCATTTAGTGAGACACTATACTTATTAAATTATGTATTCATATGTCATCAAAACCCTAATTTGGGCCGATTAGGGTTTTCAAATCTTAAAACCTAATAATGTGAATCAAAGTATGATTAAATCTTCTCATTATATTTAAAACATCAAAACTTAACAACCATCACTAATCAAGATTTAAACAATGACCAACTTAGTTAAGCATACAATTATCCAAGTAAACCTTAGTTTACCAATTAAGCTCAGATGCAGTCATAACAGTTAATCCCCATGTGTCACAGTGTACCCGAGAACCACCTTTATAACAACCCTTATTCAAGGTCACATTGAATGGTGTCAAAGTTCATCAAACGAGACATGATGTGTGTAGCTACTTCAAGTCTAAGAAGCACAATCACCACTATCACTTTGAGAGATGATTCTGACTACCATTCAATGGTTCCATATATCACTCTAAAGGTGGGTCTGTTCTGCACATTGTTCTCTAACAAGTACCAATGTGTTTGAATTGATATCCAATATCATGACTAATGAGACTCTGTCATCAGTCAATACACATTCTAGTCTTATGTATTATTGTTTTCTATTTGCTTCCACAATAATATCCAACCAGAGACATAACAAGAATGTAGATACTCTTATCATGCATATGATCTCATTGTTCAGGTCCTCAACCTGAAAAACATATGTCATTGAGTAACATCATTCTTTATTCAACTATCACAATGTGTCATCATCTCATAACTAAAACAAACATAATAGATGGAATTTACTTTACTATTATTATCAAATCAAGTACATGATGCCACATTACAATCTTATATGGCTAGCTCTCCGGGCATACATAATAATAGAATCCCACTTGCAGTTAGAGCCAATCACCTATGAATCTAATTCTGAGTGATCTAACATGACCATCATGTTTCTGTTGAAAGTGCTTTTGTTAACAGGTCAGAAACACTATTCTCAGTCAGTACTTTGCAAATCTTCACATCCCCTCACTGTATGATTTCTTGTATGAGATGAAAATGCTGAAGTATATGCTTGGAATGCTGATGTGATCTAGGTTCCTTAGCTTATTCAATAGCTTCATTGTTGTCACAGTGTTTCTACTACGTCATCAATGGTTGGAACCACAACAAGTTCATCTAATGAACTTTTTGATCTATGCAACTTCTTTTTCTCATTGAGAGCATCAATATATTCATATTCTATTATAGAATTAGCAACTATCTCTTGCTTGGTACCTTTCCAGCTTACAACTCTATTGTTAAGGCTAAACACAAATTCAAATTGTGACCTACAATCATCTTTTTTAGTTTAGAAGTTTGCATCAGTGTAACCCTTTACCACCAACTCTTCCTCACCACCATAAATAAGGAACTGATCCTTAGTCCTTTTCAAGTATTGAAGGGTGTTCTTTACGGTAGTCCAATGACCATTGTCGGTATCTGACTGATATCTGCTTGTCATGCTCAAAGCATACAAGACATTGGGATGAATACATAACATTGCATACATGATAGATCCAATACCAGATGCATAAGTGATAACCTCCCATTTTGTAATGTTATCTTACTAGTTTTTCTTAGTTTTCCATACTCTTTCTTAGATAAATTAGATTAAATACTTAACTTTCTAGCTTTATTGTGAATATACCAATAGACTGATATTTCTCTTTTCTTCTTATAGATAAACCCAAAAAAATTGTAAAAGTCTCAACCAAAATGGTCCCAAGACCGTGAAGGTCCAACCATTCCCAAGACCGTGAGGACCCAAACGATCCCAAGGCCAAGTGAAGCATACCGGTCCCAAGACCGAATGAATATCAATCGGTCCCAAGACCGAGTGAAGGCCTATCGGTCCCAAAATTGAGTGAAGGCCAAATGGTCCCAAGATTGAGTGAAGGCCAAACGGTCCCAAGACCGAGTGAAGGCCTATCAGTCCCAAGATCGAGTGAAGGCCTACCAGTCCCAAGACCAAGTGAAGACCCATCGGTCCCAAGACCGAATGAAGACTCATCGATCCCAAGACCGAGTGAAAGGCTACCGGTCCCAAGACCATGAGGATCCAAACGGTCTCCAGACCGTGAAGATCCAAACAATCTCAAGACCATTCAAGACCCCCTTGGAGCCTATAAATAGGACCCAAGGGGTCCTCATTGAGGGAGGAGGTCATAGATGCCCAAAAGGCTGCTTCCATTGTTCGAGAGCTACTTCATCCTCCATCCTTCGCCCCAAGGCTGCCGGTCTAAGAGCCACACTCCATCCATAAGCCTACCTTCTCTCTCATTGACATAGAAGGTGGGAAGTGAAGGATTCATCACCAAGGCAACCACATAGTGTGAAGATAGTTGTTCTCTACTCCAAGGGGTTGACCTTCCTCCCTCCTACTTGGAGATGATGTTTTCCTTCTCCTCTCATGTCTCCTTCTTTGTTCTTTCCATGAGCGAGTAGTTCCATACACTAGGGTGCGGGGAGTAGCCCCGCTACCCATGTTTTCATTCCATGCATTGTAATTCATGAGTTTGCAATAAAAAATACTATCTTTTCAGTTCAACATCAATCGTTTAATGAATTCTACTTGCTTGATCACCAACCTGCGTTACCTATTATCTGCTAGTATGAATTGTCTATGCTTGTTCTTTTAGATTTGATTATCAATTGTATGTTGGTTCTTGATGTATGTAGTCACCATATATCTGTTTCGATATCTAGAAGCACTTTTCAAGGAGTGGAGTAAACTCACCTCCATCGTTGTACTTTCATACTATGAAATGGAATCAGTTGACATATGAAAGTACAACTTTGATAGGTTGAAGAACACACTTTGTGAAGGAAGTGATGCAAAGTAAGTGACCATTCGTTTGGGGATGGCTGGCATTGCAATACTCCCACGTTTCTTGTAGTTAACTATTCGAAAGGAAGCTAAGTCTACAAAGATACTAACTATTTAGATTCTTATTGCAAGCCATGTTATTACGATGTTTGTTATGATCCATGCATAGTGGTGGTGAAACTTGATCACATTCTAGTGGTTTCCAAATATTGTTTACAACCTTCAGTTTACTTTCCTGCCATTTAATTTACATTTGCATATTAGTTTAATCATCAAATCAACTCTTCGATCTAGATATTTTTTCCCTCGAGTAGATAAGTGGAATTATAACATTTTCCATCTTGTTAATCTTTAACAAGACCGTTGTCTCATGGATTCGACCCTCAACTGTACTACGATAAGACTTCCACATACCTTAGCATATGTGGGTGGAGATCTTATTATAGCACACACAAGGCTAAAATTAGAGACTTACTATCTCTAGGATTTTTAGCGGTGCATGCAACTCCACACGAGTGGAGGCTCCATCAAAAAATTGGCATCGTTTTCAGGAACAACGAAACGTTTTAATTTCATCTATCAACTTTCTAGTTCATATCTTTTTGATTCCATCATTTTTCCGTACCATCTAAAGTGTGATTTTTCTTCTACTCAGGTAGAAAATGTGTATGTAAAACTACGGATTCTCCCCTGAACCATAGTACGACTCTGAGGTAGGACGAAATTTCCACCGACACATCAGACTCAACTACCAACAAGCCAGACAGATGGCTGAAGAACAATGCCAAGCCGCCTTGATATTGGAAAGAGTCGATGTAGCTATAACAACTCAGAGAGCACAACTCATCGCTGATACACGTGCTCAAGTCCAAGATGAAGTTCGAGCTGAAGAGCAAGCTCACATCCAAGCTGAAAATGAGGCAGCCACAACAACTACTCAGTTATTGATAAGGAACAAGCAACTTCGAGACTACGCTGTTCCTAAGAATTCTGAGGATAATCACTCAGTTCAGCCTCCACGCATTAATGTTCCTAACTTCAAGATTCGAACACAATGGATCCAAATCATGCAAGGCATCTCATTCTCTGGAAACATTGGAGATGATTGCATGGACCATCTGAAGCGATTCAAGGTACTCTGCTGATTGGTACCACAAGCTAGATCTACGCTCGTTATAATCATGCTCTGAGTTTTCAACTTCACTCTGTCTGGAAAGGCACTAAGCTGGTATAACTCTTTAGATGGAGAGCCAATCACCACCTGGGCTCCCTTGGAAGAATTTTTTTTGGAGAAGTTCTTTCCTCCCTCATTAACTTACCAAATTAGGGGACAGATCAACCAGTTCCTCCAACTTCCTGGAGAGTCACTAGCAGAATCATGGGAAAGATTTAAGGAACTTCTGAGAAAATGCCCACATCACGGAATCTCACAAAACCAGCTCATAGAAACATTCTATAGAGGGGTAGGTGACGAAATAAAGAAGTTTTTGGATTCCTCATATGGAGAAAATTTCATGAGATAGAATTATGAGGATTCTTGGAAGATTGTTACGCTCGAAGCCAAGAACCAATCTAATTGGGGAAGGCCATCTATAGGAGGAGTCCTAAAAGTCTACAAAGCTAAAGAATCTATAGAAATGAAAGTCATTTCTGAAGCTATGAAAACCATAGTTCATAAGTAGCAAGCCCTTGAAACATCATTTGGAGAATATGGCAGGAAGAAGAACTCTCAAGTTCAACAAGTCAAAGTAGCTACTGAGACTTGTGAAGCTTGTCATGCATCGGATCACCCCACATTATCATATGGCCTTTTATATGATGTGATGATGAATCTGCAGACACCTCAACCATAATATGAACCAATCATTGAACAACCCGAGGATCAGCTGCCAGAGTAGGTTAACTCTATCCACACCATACCGAGTCAAGCATACTATAACCCAGATCAACCAAGAAACCACCCAGGGTTTCAGTATGGGAATCCCGCGGGAACTGCCAACCCACAACACCAAATACAAGGATGGTCTTCTAATAGACCACCACCTGGATTCCAGAGCAATTATAACTGAAACCAAGGAAACTATAGAGGTGGGTTTCAAAGATTTGTCTACCCAAGAAATTCTTCTTCATACTATCAATACACTCACCCTCCGTTGCACCCAAAATTGCAACAACCTCAGTCACAACAGCCGCAAATTCAACAACTTCAGTTTCCAGCACCTCAACAATAGCAACCTCAAGGACAACAACAAATTACACAGTATCAACAAAAGAATGCTCAACCTCCATCAACAGATGAGTTGTCTCTGATAAGGAAAATGATGAAATCTCAACAGACCATGCTTTCCAACCAGCAGGCTCAACAGAAAGCTGTAGAGACCCAATTGGCACAAATTGTAGCCCAGTTGAAACCTCCGGTGGGTACTTTCTCCGGTCAGCCAGAAATAAATCCGAGACATGATCAACATAGACCAGAACAACTAAATGCAATTACCACAAGATCTGGACATGTTCTTACTGAAGCTACCAAAGTCATTCAGGAAGACGAAGATACCGCTAAAATCATCCCAACTATAAACATAAATCAAGAAACTGAAAAATCTATAGAGGCCGAGAAAGAGAAGGACAAAGAACTAGTTTCCAAAGACCCAGAAGTCCCACCATACAAGCCCAGGATACCCTATCCAGGCAGATTGAGAGAGACTAAACTGGATACTAGATTCCTAAAGTTCAAAGAAGCGATGAAGAAGCTATATGTTGATATCCCGTTCCTTGACACTCTCTCTAAAATCCCAGCTTGGTCTAAATATCTGAAGACTTTACTATCAAAGAAATACATGACCGAAAAACATGAGACCATCAAATTAGCTCAGACTACTTCTGATATCATCCTCAACAGAATGCCGAAAAAATAGAAGGAACCTGGCTCCTTCGACATCCAATGTTCTATCAGAAACACCTCTTGCAAGAAAGGATTAGCTGATTTGGGGCCCATCATATCTATTATGCCCTTTTCTATGTGTAAAAGGTTGGGCTTTACCAATTTGCTACCCACAACAATGACAATCTAGTTGGCTGATTCTACCATTATTGCACCTTTAGGAAATATTGAAGATATCCCAGTGAGAGTAGGAAGAGACTCTTATGTCCCTTGTGATTTTATTGTCATGGACAGAAAAATAGATCTGAGATATCCAATAATATTTGGCAGACCTTTCTTTGCGACAGCCAGAGCGCTAATTGATGTCGAAGTAGGCACAATTACCTTAAGGCTAGGGAAGGAAACTATTCAATTCAGAGTCTTTGACAACCTAAAATGTCCCAACATCCATGAAGAACTCTTTCTTCTTGAGGCAATTGATAAAATGTCCCAGCTAAAGCAAGAAACTCCCGAACCATCTGATGCTCTGGAGAACGCCCTGATGAACCCAAACGTCGAATCTTAGACCGACGAACTAGTTCAACAATGCATGAAATATCTAGAACAAGCCGAAGAAGACCCGGAAGCTACCTTTGAGATGTTGAAATCTGTCACCACTCTGGAGACTATTGAAGTGCCCAAGGCACCTGAAATGAAAGTCCTACCAGCTGGACTCAAACATGTCTTTCTAAACAAAGAAAAACTATGTCCGGTCATTATTAGTTCCACTTTGATAGATGACCAGGAAGAAAGTCTCCTTGTTAAATTAAGAAAGCACAAGAAAGCCATTGGATATAAGATGACCAATCTAACAGGGGTAAATCCAACTTTGTACATGCATAGATTACCTATGATGGAAGAGTTTAAACCATCATGGTAGCACCATAGGAAGCTAAACCCAAATCTTAAATAGGTAGTTCACCTTGAGGTTCTAAAACTTCTAAAAGCTGGTATTATCTATCCAATTTCTGACTCCCAATGGGTAAGTCCAGTCCAGGTAGTTCCTAAAAAGGGGGACCACCGTTATTTTGAATGATAAAAACGAACTGGTACCCACCCAGACTATTACCGGATGGAGGATGTGCATCGACTATAGATTGAACAAGGCAACAAGGAAAGACCACTTTCCTTTACCTTTTCTTGACAAAATCCTTGAACGTCTAGCTCACCAGAAATTCTTTTTCTATCTTGATGGCCACTCAGAATTTTATCAAATTCTGATACATCCTGAAGATCAAGAAAAGACAACTTTTACCTTCCCTTTCGGAACTTACGCCTTGAGGAGGATGCCCTGTGGGCTATGTAATGCACCCGCAACATTCCGGAGATGTATGTCTGCCATATTTGCAGGCTTAACTGAATCTATCATGGAGGTATTCATGGATAACTTCTCAATCTATGGAGATTCCTTCGATAAATGTCTACTTAATCTCAGTAAAGTGCTACAAAGATGCGAGGAAACAAATCTAATCCTTAATTGGGAAAAATGTCATTTTATGGTGACAGATGGTGTTGTCCTCAGGCATCGGGTGAGTGAATGGGGGATTGAAGTAGAAAAAGCAAAAATAGATGTCATTTCAAAGTTGTCACCACTAAAAGACATCAGAGGAGTACGAGCTTTCCTGGGCCATGCTGGATTTTACCAAATATTCATTCAAGATTTTTCAAAAATAGCAAAGCCCATGACTCACCTGTTAACTAAAGATGCGAACTTCAATTTTGATCAAGAATGTTTACACAGCTTCACAACTCTAAAAATGCTTTAGTCTTTGTGCCTATACTAAGAGCTCCTGATTGGTCACAACCCTTTGAGATAATGTGTGACGCCAATGACTATGCTATAGGAACAATACTAGGGCATAGGATAGATACGAAGCCTTACGTGATATATTATGCATCAAAAACGCTTGATGAGGCCCAAAAGAACATAACAACTACATAAAAAGAATTCTTGGCAGTCATTTATGCTTTTGAGAAATTCCATTCTTACCTAATCAGATCAAAGGTTACAGTTTACACAGATCATTCAGTAATAAAATATCTGATTTAGAAACAAGACACCAAACCTAGACTTATTCGCTGGGTGCTGATGCTTCAAGTGTTTGACTGGAAATAAAGGACAAAAGTGGGGTGGAAAATGTTGTCTCCAATCACTTGAGTCGAATTGAGGCTCAAGATGAAGATAATATATCTATCCGCAACTCTCTACCTGATGACCAACTCATGAAGGTCACCACTGGATTCCCCTAGTACGTCGACATAATAAACTATCTGGCTACGGGAATTGTCCATCCTTCTATTTCCTATCACGATAGGATGAAATTTTTCCATGACGTCAACAAGTACTTCTAGGTTAAACCATACCTCTTCCACCTATGCGCAAAAAAATTATGTTGGGTTTTAGGGGAGGCAGAGAAGGTAGCGGAAACAAAAAAATTCTCCTCCCCAAATCCAGAACAAGGAAATGCGTCAACGTCTATATAATAGGAAAGGATGGTTTGTGGAATCATACCTTGTCCCTATGCTTGCTCGGCGACAATACCTCGCCGCTTGTACGGTCTTCACCTCCAGTCTTGGATGGTGTCTGTGCAGCTCCTGGTCGCACCGAGACTGACAACTCCTGGTCTCACCGGGACTGTCGGTATTGACAGCTGTCCTTCGAGCGACAAAAATCTCCCGCCTCTGAAGTATTCCACATGGACCACCTGGAACTCCAATCTCCTTGTCCCACAAGGAATTGGAAGGAGTCTCACCCTCCTGTCAGCGTACTAGTCACTAACACACTCTCCTACCACCAGTCGCTTTCTGCAGTTGTCTTTCCCTTGCTGTGCCTCCCTTATCAGGTAGCACTTGCTCGGGCTCTCTCGGTTACCAAAACCAGAGAGAATGACAACTTTACAGAGAAACTGGTTGCACTGAGTTGTACTTTGAGAAGCCCCCAATACCCCTATATATAGGAGGGTCATGGGATAAGGTTCTCTATCCCGGGAAATATGGGACTAAAGCAGGAGCAGAAGGTTTCGAGATTTTCACAAAAAACAACCAACTGCGCAACCTGAACCGATCATTTCACAACTGAAACGGTCAGTTGGGGACCTGAGCCGATCGATTGAAACCTCAACCGATCGGTTGGGACCCATGAAACGGTCAGTTCACTTCTGAACCGGTCAGTTCGTGGTCCTGGTCAGTTCTCGATTGACTTTCCATATTTTTGTTTCTAATTGGTATCAAATACCAATCCTTGTTCCAATCAAATTGGGCAAGTGAAATGAAAGGAAATTTCTCACCAATCCTACTTTCCCAACTTTCTCGGTTGCATCAGTTGAACCGATCATTTCAACACTTGAAGCAATCGTTTCATCCTGTCCATGAGCCGATCGACTCACCATATGAGCCGATCGGTTCACCAAGCTCAACCGATCGGTTCATCACATGAGCCGATCGGTTGGGAGTGCAGATTGAGTAGAATCAGTCAATTGTAGTTTCAATCAATCCAATACTCCAATCAATGTGTCCAACACCTTGAACATTATGATATTGAGCTATCAATTAATTGAGTGTTTAATTGAACTACTAAACTCCTTTAGTAATCAATCTAAACATTGTTTGTGGACAAAACTCCTCTTCCAGGTTAAATCCTATGTGTGTGACCCTGCAGGTCCATTTCACGTTGGCAGTGAAAGTCCATAACACTTATGACTTCACAAGCAAAGAGCGGTGCCTAGTCACACATCAGTGCTACCCAAGTGAAATAGAAAGTTGGATAACAACTTTCAATCCTACAATCCGTGAATGGTGTTACAGTGAATGTATAATTCCTTTGTCACTGATATCCCAAATGAACTCGAGGCATGGAACAGTCATCCTGTCAACGTTCATTCACTTTCTTGATCTCAGAGTAGATTGGAAGAGATATGTTATGACATCAATATCACATACTGATTCACACATGCGTGCACGCCTTTCTCAATCCTACTAATCAAGTGGCCATGGATATCAAACTCCCTCAGGAGGGACAAATCCCATATCTATCACTCACCCCTCAAAAGCCCCATGTGTCAAAGACACCCAATCATCACCTTTATAACAACCCATGTTTCAGGACTGCGTTTGATGATGTCAAAGTGTGCCCAACGACATGTGTTGAGTGTAGTGATTTCAGGTCAAAGAATAACACTCACCACCATCACTGTGAGTACTGACTGTGACTACCATGTCATGGTTCCATGTGTCAAACTCACGGTGGGTCTGTCTGATACACTTGTTCTCTAACAAGTATCTATGTGTTTGGTTTGATATCTCTATATCATGACTAATGAGATTCTGTCATCAACCAACACCACAATCTAGTCTTGTGTGTCATTGCTGTCTATCTACCTTCCACAATGACATCCGAATAGGGACATAACAAGAATGTACAATCTCTTAGCATCCGTATGATCTCATCGTTTAGGTCCTTAACCGGAAAGCATACGTCATTGCGTACTGTCATTCTCTAGACATTCAATCTGTTCTATCACTATCTCATATGACTGAACCAGAAAGAATTGGAAGCTTGCCTTTGATGTTTATCAAATCAATCTTAATGTATCCCACCAATCATCCCATGATTGGTTCTCAGGGCATACATACCAACAGACTCCCACTTGCACTGCGAGCCAATCACCCTTGAATCATATTCATAGCGATCTTCAAACATGTCCCACATGTTACTCTTCTCTAGTGCGATCATAGTGAGTAATGGCAACACCTTGCCAAAGTCAATTTTTAACTGCATGTATCTCATCTCTTCGCTGTACGTCACACGTATGAGATGGAGTTTCCGTAATATGCGATCTAGTATTCCTTTGCTAACCTTTAGCCACATTGCATGATCAAGGATTACATACTTGTCATCAATGAGTGGAATATCTATAAGTTCATCTAATGAACTTCCAGATCCATATAGTATCCACTGCTGTTCTCTAACACACAGATACTCGACATTTCCTTTTAAATGGTTTTATTGGAACACTTCCAATTATCAACAAACTTCCACTTTTATATATCCTATATATATTTTGCGATTAATTTTCTGTCCTTTCGGAAGTCCGCATCAATGTAACTCTTTACATTGAACTCTTCCTTATCTCCATAGAACTAGTACTTCTCAAGTACTTATCAAGTTCTCATGGTATTCCAGTAACCTTTACTGGAAGTAGACAGACATCCACTCTTCATGTCTTACATACGAGTTATCAGGATGAGCACATCATATTGCCATGTCCTACATACAAGATGATGAATGCATTTTGTTCTTGCCATGTAGATACATGCAAGATAATGGGATGATTACATACATGATAGATCCATATCTATTCTTAGTGTTCCCATTCTTCATAGGAATTGGGCACTTGGCCTTGGGATACTAACTCCATATAACATGGACAAGTTTTCTCCCACTGAATCTGTGCATACTGAACCCTTCAGTACATATTGCCAATGTATGCTTTCTCTTTTCAGGTCAAGAGGTTTTCGAGAACTATCTCTATAGATCTCTATTCCTATCACATAGGAAACATCTCTATCTTCCTTAAAGATAATTTCCACTTTTGGATTTCCATTCTAGAACATTTCCATTTCACATCAACATGTGGAATATGAACACGCTCCCACTAAATCACAAATCCCTTCTTTATCTTTGACATATCAGTCAAACCCTTTGACTATATCATCAAAGTAAAGATCCAATTCTGAGTTGCTTGTACTCAATCAATGACATTGATTAGTCCATTATAACTTATAGACTTCATTTGCATCAGTGGATCCATAAACCTTATAGGTTGTGTCACATACACATCCTTGTTTTATTCCTCATAGGAATGTGGTTTTAGTATCCATATGCCAAATGTATTAGTCATTAAGTTGCAATCAACAAGCATCATCCTTCTCAAAATGTTATCCATGTGTCTTAACACTTACGATTCATTTGCACTTATGGATTTCATCCAATGGGTGCTACCATCAAGGTCATACTTTATGGTTCACATGGATGTCATTTAGGATGTAATGGTCATAAACCATAACTCAAAATTTGGTTCCTCATATTCATCTAGATAGTTGACTCATCACATGAACAACTCATCATATAGATAAACGAGGTGTATCCGTCAAGGATATAAGAACTTATAACTCCTTGTGATTCCTAATGCCCTTTATTAGTGTGGGGTATTCTTTTATTAAGAAGAATTCACTTATTTGATAATCATTCTCTAACTCCTTAGAGTATGATTCCTTCTTGATTTAGACATCACCATGCCTTAATCATAAGTTCACTAAGAGACACTATCATAATCACTCATAAGGATCTCAAACATTTGGTCCAAGTATTTCATTAATTGATCTCATCAAGAATTAACACTTTATCAAATTTGTACTTCATCTATGATAATCTTGAACACTTCAAGATATTCATATTGGTATTTCTCTAAACACCATTTGAATTATTAGCATTTGTTCCAATAGGTATGTAAATACATCACATGTATCATACCTAATAGGATAATCATTCTCCCACTACCTTTAGTGAAGATTGATTAATCATGTCCAAGATATTCATGTCTCTTACTGGTTCCCTAACCAAAAGAGTCTAGATTTATCCATCACATGGAAACTAGAAATGAATTTCTCATGATTGATGCTAATTTGATTGTTTGAGTTATCTATAACTTTTAGGTATCATTTTATCTTATGCATATCAAATACCACAAGATAAACAAGGCATTGCCACAAAGAACATATTGAAACATCTCTTTATTAATTGCCTTCATTGTCATACAATATGCAAAAATAAAGTGTTTCTATCTATTGGCAAATATGAAATAGCAGTTTATAACTGCATTACATGCCTTCAAGGCTGAAAATAAACTAAAGTACTCCTATCTATGGCGGAAACACTTGCCCCATTTATTGAGTGCTTTACACTTTACATCTTGGTATCATATACCTTAAAAGTGTTACAAGTTTACTTTCATGACACCTTTAAGTAGAGACGTATGTCGCCTCCTTCTTGTTTTGTTCTTCCAGATAGAGAGGACAATTCCTTTTCCAATGTCCTGGCTTTTGACAATGGTGGCAATTGCCTTTCTTGGTCATGCCTCCCTTGGCCTTGAGAGCTGAAGATGACTTGGGCTCTGGCTAGCATCAGAACCTTTCTTAGATTTGCCCTTGCCCTTGCGCTTAGACTTGCCTTTCTTGCTCGTGATCACCATCACAGACTTAGGCTTCTCCTTCTTCATTTGTGTCTTGGCTGTCCTCAACATGCCCAACAACTCTGACAGTGGCCTATCAAAGTTGTTCATGTTGTAGTTCATCACAAACTGACTGTAGGATTCTGGAAACAATTGCAGTATCACGTTAGTAGCCAACTCTTGGCTCTGTGGAAATCCCAGTCTTGTCAGGTTCTCGAAATACCCAATCATCTTGAGTGTGTGAGGACCAACTGGATCTCCTTCTGTCATGACACACTTGAACAGTGCCCTTGAGACATCGTATCTCTCTTGCCATGCTTGATCTTCATACATGTTCCTGAGATGCTGAATAATCTCAATGACACCCATGTTCTCATGTTGTCTCTGCAACTCGTGGTTCATAGAGCACAACATCAAGTACTTTGCATCAATGGCATCATCAGAATGCTTCTTGTAAGCATCCCTTTCTGCCTTTGGTGCATTAGGAGCAGGTTCCTCTGGAATTGGAGTATCCAGGACATAGAGCTTTCGCTCTTGAGTGAGAACAATTCTCAATGTTCTATACCAGTCGTGGAAGTTTGTCCCATTTAGCCTGTCCTTTTCAAGGACCGATAAAAAAGAAAAGTGATTGTTGTTTGTTGTCATTTGTACTACAAAAGGAAATATGAAATTTTAGTCCAAAAACTCATTTTTGACTTATTTTATTGATTTGAAAAGTTGACGATATAATTAGGCCTTTAATTAATTATCACTTCCACTATTTTACTTCAAATTGATAGCCCTCACCATCAATTTGGAAGATTGCAGCGTACAACCTTCTAGTGGGCAAGATCTTGAAATCCTCTAAGCCATGGACCAGCTAGGGCTGTCACCCACAACTTAGATTTCTCAGGTAGGCAACTCTTGCCAATTGCATCATATACAATTCTTGATAAGATGTCATATGAAACTCCTTGCCATTATCATCTCCATGCCTCAAGGTGCTAGATCCTATCTAGGTCACCTTGTTAAGTCTGACCCAAAGCCAACACGATGAATATGCACCCTGCTTGGGCAGACCCACATATCCATCCTTCACGCTTCCACGAGATAGACGGTGCACCACGCTTGGGCGTGCCCACACTTGGTTGATCAAGCTTTTCACGTGTGTCGCTTTTGGAAGGCATCTAAAACTTAATATTTAATGAGGGATTTGGTTTTTATATACATATACATATCCAATCACCACAATATATAGTACGTATCATATACATGCTATATCCCACAGAAAACATGTGAAATGATAAAAGCGATGATTATGGCCATCCTAATGTGATTCCTAGAGCCAAGAGGAATCATGGTCATCTAGGTCTACATCACATGCAACCTGTCCAAGATGAACTCTGTGCTTTGCCTTTCTGGGTTTGATCAACTCATCACATGACTGATCGGCTCACCATCAGGCCGGTCGGCTGGGTGCCACCAGCCGATCGGTTGGCTCCTCCAACCGATCAGTTCGCCTGGTCATCATGCATCTCATCATGGCCGCCACCCGCTCGTATCGCTCCTCGAACCGGTCATCAACCGATCGGCTCACTCCTTGAACCGATCGTCTGGAACGTCAACCGATCAGTTCACGCCTTGAACCGATCGTCTCAGCTGTCGTCAGGATGTCCTCCGTTCTTTGACATAACAGGAAATAAAATTCTATCCTATTTTACATTGTAAAAAGAGAAACCTCGAGTTACATTCGAGGGGAGCAAAGGTAGGAAAGAAATTTCGAATTATTTCGAGTTACATCAGGAATAGGAGAAGGAAGATCGATGCGCAGACTGAGATGCAAGAAACCACATACAACCATACACAGATAGGGTTTATTGGCCATAACCACACTATACATCCACCACAAAATTCGTTGAAGGGCGACGCGTATCGAGTGCATTCATATTACATATCATATATGTATATTGGGATTTGTGGATTTAGGATTGGACATGCATAAAGCCAATTTTATTCGCATCGTATGCAATAAATAAAGGCGACAAACCAAAATCGATCATATCGATAATCCTAAAGTATAGAGCAGTTGACATGGCTCTGATACCACTGTTGGGTTTTAGGGGAGGCAGAGAAGGCAGCGGAAACAAAAAAATTCTCCTCCCCAAACCCAGAATAAGGAAACACATCAACGTCTATATAATAGGAAAGGATGGTTTGTGGAATCATACCTTGTCCCGACGCTTGCTCGGCGACAATACCTCACGGCTTGCACAGTCTTCACCTCCAGTCTTGGACGGTGTCTGTGCAGCTCCTGGTCCCACTAGGACTGACGACTCCTGGTTTCACCGGGACTGTCGGGATTGACAACTGTCCTCCGAGTGGCAGAAATCTCTCGCCTCTGAAGTAGTCCACACGGACCACCTGGAACTCCAATCTCCTTGTCCCACAAGGAATTGGAAGGAGTCGCACCCTCCTGTCAGCATACTAGTCACGAACACACTCTCCTGCCACCAGTCGCTTTCTGTAGTTGTCTTTCCCTTGCTATGCCTCCCTTATCGGGTAGCACTTGCTCGGGCTCTCTCGGTTGCCAAAACTAGAGAGAAGGACAACTTTACAAAGCAACTGGTTGCACTGAGTTGTACTTTGAGTAGCCCCCAATAACCCTATATATAGGAGGGTCATGGGACAAGGTTCTCTATCCCGGGCAATATGGGACTAAAGCAGGAGTAGAAGGATTCAAGATTTTCCACAAAAACAACCAACTGCGCAACCTGAACTGATCGTTCCACAACTGAAATGGTCGGTTGGGGACCTGAGCCAATCGGTTGACACCTCAACTGATCGGTTGGGACCCATGAAATGGTTGGTTCACTTCTGAACTGGTCGGTTCGTGGTCATGGTCAGTTCCCGATTGACTTTCCATCTTTTTGTTTCTAATTGGTATCAAATACCAATCCTTGTTCCAATCAAATTGGGCAAGTGAAATGAAAGGAAATTTCTCACCAATCCTACTTTCCCAACTTTCTCGGTTGCATCAATTGAACCGATCATTTCAACACTTGAAGCAATCATTTCATCCTGTCCATGAGCCGATCGGTTCACCAAGCTCAGCCGATCGGTTCATCACATGAGCTGATCGGTTGGGAGTGCAGATTGTGCAGAATCAGTCAATTGCAGTTTCAATCAATCTGATACTCCAATCAATGTGTCCAACACCTTGAACATTATGATATTGAGCTATCAATTAATTGAGTGTTTAATTGAACTACTAAACTCCTTTAGTAATCAATCTAAACATTGTTTGTGGACAAAACTCCTCTTCCAGGTTAAATCCTATGTGTGTGACCCTGCAGGTCCATTTCCCGTTGGCAGTGAAAGTCCATAACACTTATGACTTCACAAGCAAAGAGCGGTGCCTAGTCACACATCAGTGCTACCCAAGTGAAATAGAAAGTTGGAGAACAACTTTCAATCCTACAATCCGTGAATGGTGTTACAGTGAATGTATAATTCCTTTGTCACTGATATCCCAAATGAACTCGAGGCATGGAACAGTCATCCTGTCAACGTTCATTCACTTTCTTGATCTCAGAGTAGATTGGAAGAGATATGTTATGGCATCAATATCACATACTGATTCACACATGCGTGCACACCTTTCTCAATCCTACTAATCAAGTGGCCATGGATATCAAACTCCCTCAGGAGGGACAAATCCCATATCTATCACTCACCCCTCAAAAGCCCCATGTGTCAAAGCCACCCAATCATCACCTTTATAACAACCCATGTTTCAGGACTGTGTTTGATGATGTCAAAGTGTGCCCAACGACATATGTTCAGTGTAGTGATTTCAGGTCAAAGAATCACACTCACCACCATCACTGTGAGTACTGACTGTGACTACCATGTCATGGTTCCATGTGTCAAACTCACGGTGGGTCTGTCCGGTACACTTGTTCTCTAACAAGTACCTATGTGTTTGGTTTGATATCTCTATATCATGACTAATGAGATTCTGTCATCAACCAACACCACAATCTAGTCTTGTGTGTCATTGCTGTCTATCTACCTTCCACAATGACATCCGACTAGGGACATAACAAGAATGTACAAACTCTTAGCATCCATATGATCTCATCGTTCAAGTCCTTAACCTGAAAGCATACATCATTGAGTACTGTCATTCTCTAGACATTCAATCTGTTCTATCACTATCTCATATGACCGAACCAGAAAGAATTGGAAGCTTGCCGTTGATTTTTATCAAATCAATCTTAATGTATCCCACCAATCATCCCATGATTGGCTCTCAGGGCATACATACCAACAGATTATTCCGCCGTTGCCTTCCTAAAGAAGAAATCATCCCAATTTTAGAACACTGTCATTCTGGCCCCATTGGGGGGAACATGAGTTCAAAGAAGATTGCTCTTAAAGTCCTACAGTCAGGTTTCTTCTGGTCGACAATAGCAAAGGATGCACATGAATTTGTATAATCCTGTGGTAAATGTCAGCGCTCTGGAGGGATATCCAAACAGAACAAAATGCCACTAACTCTGTGGCAGGAGATTGAACTCTTCGATGTATGGGGAGTGGACTATATGGGTCCATTTCCCTCATTATATGGATTCTCCTATATATTAGTCGTTGTGGATTACATATCCAAATGGGTAGAAGCTATACCTACTATATCTTGTGATTATAAGCCGGTTATTAAGCTGTTCAAGGACATTATCTTTCCTAGATTCGGAGTTCCTAGAACAGTCATATCCAATAAAGGGTCACATTTCTTGGAATGAAGCTTCGAAGCCCTTCTAAGAAAATACGGAGTAAATCATAAGGTCACCACACCTTATCATCCACAGACAAGTGGCCAAGTTGAAGTCTCAAAAAGACAACTAAATGCTATTTTAGAGAAGACTATCAACAGGAACCGCACAGATTGGTCCACCAAGCTTCCTGATGCTCTCTGGGCATATCGTACTGCTAACAAGACACCAATAGGAACAACTTCATTCTGTTTGGTGTATGGAAAGTCATGCCATCTTCCAGTTGAATTGGAACATAAGGCTTAGTGGGCTATTAAACAGTTGAATTTCGATTTCAAAAGTGCTGGAGAATACAAACAACTTCAAATACAAGAACTTGAGGAACTAAGAATGTCTACTTACCTGAGCGCCAGGATTTACAAAGAGAAAACTAAGATGTGGCATGATGGGCACCTTAAATGAAAGGATATTATAGTCGGAGACAAAGTCCTCCTTTTCAATTCCAGGCTCAAAATGTTTCTCGGTAAACTTCACACTAAGTAGTCAGGGCCCTTCACTATCAAGCACATCTACCCAACTAGAGCCGTCATGATCTTGGATGACAATGGAGGAGAAAGGACAGTCAATGGCCACTGTCTGAAGAGATATTATACTCCAGCTGATAAAAGTCCAAGACAAACCATCAACATTCACGACCCCGCTACATCAACCTGATCAAGCCAGAATCTCATCGAGCTAGTGACGTAAAACCAAAGCGCTACTTGGGAGGTAACCCAAGGACTGAGTATCACCTTTCTATCTCTTTTAATTTCTTTAGTTTCTTTCATTAACTTCTTGCTCAGTTTTGATTAATTCTCTATATTTATCAATTTCTTGCATAGATAGCATTTTATTTACTTAGTCATTTTCCTTTCATACATTTTGTTCAGAAAATTTAAAATTAATATAAACAACCTTACAAAAATAAAAATATCAAAATCTATAACCAAAACAACATTCTGCCAAATGGTCCTAAAACCATTTGGACCCTCACGGTCTTGAAACCATTTGGATCCAAATGGTCATGAAACCATTTGAAGCTTCACATAATACGAGAGGTCGCCCTCCCCTTTTCTATAAATATAACCCTACCCCCTCCCTTTTCATTTCTTCAACTCTTGACTTTCTCTCGCGCGACTTCACTTCTACTCCTTGCTTCTGCTCCTCACCGCCTATAGCACCATCACCATCCACGCCTCCTCCTCTGTCGCTTGCAACACCATCATCATCCGCACCCGCCTCTATCGCGGCCACGCCATTTCTTCCTAGCTTCAAGCTTCTTCACCCTTTTCCATGGATGCTCGCATATCTAGGTAGAGAGGCGATTTCTGTCATCATCTTCACTGACTTCTCTTCTTCACCATTGTCGTACCTCCGGCCATCGCCGCATGCATCCATCACCGCTGCCACTTTGCCTCCCTTCTTCCATAATCAACCACCTGTGCGCTTCTCACGGTCCTGAGACCGCGAGACCTCCTTGCAGTTTTGAAACCGAGTGATCCTCACTGTTTTGAAACCAAGTGACCCTCGCAGTTTTGAAACCATATGATTTCGGCCCTTCACGGTTTTTACCCCTTGCGGTTTCACTCCTTGTGGTTTTGCTCCTCGCTATTTTACCCCTCGCGGTTTCACTCCTCGTGGTTTCACTCCATGCAGTTTCGCTCCTCGTTGTTTTACCCCTCGCGGTTTCACTCCACGCGGTTTCACCCTTCACAGTTTTTACCCCTCGTGGTTTCACTCCGCGTGTTTTCGCTCCTCACTATTTTACTCTTCACGGTCTCGCTCTTCACGGTCTTGAGACCGCATGGCCTTTTCATAGTTCTAAAACCATGTGAACCTCTTCATGGTCTTGAGACCGTGATGCTTGCACAATCTACACACCACTCACCATTCACACAATAATTCTATTAGCATTAAATCTCAATTCTTTCTAATATATGATTTCTTGTTAACACTTTACAGGATGGCCTAACCTATGAAGGAAATCACTGAAGCAACCCATTGGACCAAATAATAGTTGTTGGAGCACCGAGATAGGCTCCAACACATTGTTGACATGTGCACAAACATAGGCAAAACTCCAGCTAAACTGCCCCAGGTCCTTCATGACCTTGAGCACATCAACAGATGTCTGGATGAGGACCCAGTTGAGAACCTCAAAGATCCTTCCACAACTGATGAAGGCTCTAACTACGTACCAAACTCCGATGAAGAATCCCTAGCCAACAAGTTAAAGGGGAAGAGGAAGGCCCAGGAGGTTAAAAAGGAACGACCAACCAAAAGATGGTTAAGGAAACAAGTCCAACCCACGACCTCCAGGGAAACCTGTCCTGGCAGGAAAAGCTACTCCTCCTACTACCACTGCCGTAACAACACCAACTGATCTTCAAATTCAACATCTAGAGGTTGGTGACAAAATTCTACGGTCGACAAAGTACATCTGCTCCACCATACTGAAGAAGATGGGAGTCTACAACAAAGTTCTTTCCCTTCTCGACGAGGCAAACCTCTCCAAGCTCTACTTTGTTGCCGAGAATTCTTATCTTGAGCCCACACTGGAATTCTTCATTCACCTTACCAAAGAACCAGTGGAAGCCAAAGACACACAAAGGGATGGGGGTGAATGCAAACTCGTAACCTCGCTTTTCGGAAAGCAGGTTATATTGACTGAAAACCTGTTGAACAAAATCTTTATTGAAAACCCTGACCAGCTTAAGAAGGCTATGGAAGTAGGTCTGGATCACTCACAGTTCAACATGCATACTTTCTGGAAGTATCTGACTGGAATCCCCAGTTACAATTCTAAGACCTGCAAAGCCTCCAACATTCACTCATGTCTGGTGCAAACACTGCACAAGATTATAATAGGCACACTATTCCCTAGAACAGAGAGCAGGAATGTTCTCATCTCGGACCTCTTCATACTATGGTCCATCCAAAAGGGGCAGCCAGTCAATATTGGATGACAGTTGATACATAAACATACATCTTATGCCCCCGGGAGGGAAATCTGCATGGGTGGTCACATGACTACAATCCTGAAGTACTACAAGATGGACAGACCACTCAAGAACTGCACTTTGATAAAGGGGGATAACCTAACCAACGAGCAGATTCTAAAAAACACCTATATCATAAAAGGGAAGGATGCAAAACTCCACTATGTTTTCTGCCCCACTGTCAAAGCATCCAGGATGCTGTTACCACTTCTCGAACTTGCTGATTATGATAAAGACAAGTATCTCTTCACAGAAGAGGAGCTTGCTAACCTACAAGCCTCTGTAAAAGGGAAGGGACAACAGGTGAAAGAAGGACAAATGAAGAAAAGTGCTACTGCCCCCACAACTAAAGCAAAGAAAATACCGGTGGTACGACCATCCAAACTGTGCATACAAAAGCAACAACAGTCAGAGACGCCCACCTCCAAGATCACCCCAGGGGCAGAGCACCCCCATAATGAGGAAAACATCTTGAACCCGACATCATACTCCTTCACATTTGGTCTGGATGTTGGGACCACACCTACATCTTCCTCCACCATCCTAGGGATAGAGGGGTCGAGACCTCTATCCTCCACCAATCCTCCATCTTCCACCACTCTGCTATCTTCCACCATTCTGCTATCTTCCACCATTCTACACCACACCACTCTTCCACCATTTTTGACAATACTATCCACCAGCATTCCATTCTCCACATCTTCAACTTCTATCACATCTTCTGATTCACTCCTTTTCTCAGCGGGCGAGCCCATTTTCACCTCAACGCCCGATCTTACCTTCACCTCCACCACCTTCCCTCCCACATAACAATTTTCACCTTCCATAACCGAGATGTCACCACCACTCTCATCAGCCACCACCCTGATACCGTTAGTGACTCCCTCTACGATGTCTCTCTCACAAGGCACCACCGCCCTTCCACCCAGACCCCAGCCACCCCACCCATCCTCCACTAGGGTCCCATTTTCACAAGTCAAAGAGGCATTCATACGTCAATTCGACACTATTCGAACCCTCCTTTCTGATCCTCTAACATCTTACAATCTATTTTTTCTTATGTGTAGGGGCTTTCTATGTAGGTATTCAACATCGACAAGCGGACTCACACCTTACCAGACCTTCTCACAAGCATTCAACAACGACAGGATGTAGTGGTCCAACAAGTCAACCTCATTGACGATCACTTACGTACCGTGCCAGAGTTGATGCTTAGCATGAAAAGCCAGCAAGAAATGTTAGTCCAGCAAGTCGACCGGGTCACCAAGCAAACACAACCTTTGCCTGCGACCCTTTGCGAGCTTCAGCAGCAACAAGTTGCAATGAGCATGCGTATGGATCACATGGAAAGCAGCCTCACACAAATCATCCACCGCCAGGAGGAGCATGCAAACAACGCTTTAGATCAGCTAGAAACAAAAGTGACTGATCTAACAACACGACTCCTCTCTACTGATGCACGATACACAGATCTCAAGGAAAGCCACAACACACCGCTCAAAACCCACAGGCACGTGCAAGTGGCACTTGAAGAATTACAAGCTCTCCATAGGCAATGCAAGAAAGCATTGACAAAAAAGAACAAAGACAAGGTGGACGATGATGAAGATGATGAAGATGAAAAAGATGATGATTCTGACTCCTCGGCTAACTCCAACGCCGTCAACTCTTCTACATACGACCAACCAGACAAGCCAGACAACACTGGGGAGGGCACCAGTTGAGGAGAAATTAACACAGAAAGGGGAGATGGTGGAGACCACCAGAAGAGTGGTAGCAAAGACCACCGTGCTCTCGACACCAATGACAACGTAACAATGTCCAATGCATACCAATTCTTCAATTTTTCTACTATGGGCTCTCTGGGGGGCACAACCAAAGATGCAACTTTTGTTGAGTTTCAACAATGCATCCTGGAAACCAGCACTAGCCCGCTCACATCAACTATCACTTTTTAAGAATCATCTGCTCCGGAGCAAGCTATAGTCCTTCCCCCAAAACAGGAGGATTCTGACAGAGTGAGTCTCGACACCGATGATAGAATCTACTCCGACTCTGACGAGAATGAAGATCTGCCACAATATTTTGATGACGATGAACAAAATTCACTTCCTCCTTCAGAATACCTTCCCCCGCCACCACCTCTACCTCACAAGATACATGAATTAGATATGACAACCATCTCTACATTAGATATTCAGGACATCTTCATCCTGAACACTATTGTAGACGATGCCAAGGACATGGGGGACATCCTCTATAATAACATGAAGACAAAATGCAAGTTGACACGTGAATATTTCCATGTTCTTCTACGACCTCAGTCGGCAGTGAAGATAGCCATCTTCCGTGTCCTGCTTGCCAATTCTATAGAGGAATTTTGGAGCCCAAAGAAAAAGCAGCCAATTTTCAACACTTCACCTGCTTTAGCATTATGCTTATTAAACAAGGACTTACAGGAAAAGTCCATCAAGCGGCTCCAAATGGGTCTCACGAGAAAGGCACGCTACATCACGGTGCCTTTCAAAGTTTCCGGCCACTGGCTCCTTATGATTGTTGACACTGAGGCCCACGACGCCAATGTGTACAATTTCTACGCCAGTGAGCTTAAGGTGGGAAACATTAACTTCATTGGTTTAGAAGTCGGAGAAGCATGATGCATTCCCTTCCATCTTCTCAAAGTCATATGGGCCGCCTTCCGATCTCTCGCACACGGCTGGAACCAACCATGGTTCAGAATCATCAACCCAGCCATTCAGACGCTAGAAGGCTCAAGGGATTGTGCTCTCTACACAATCAGATTCACTGAGGCACCTAATAGACACATCCCCTATACCGAGCTAGCTAAGGAAGACATGCACACTTTACGGGGATGATACATCATGAAACTCATTTGTGACAAATGGTTCTTTAAGGACCCGACAATGGGACATGACGACGTAGCCCACTATCTTTTCTCTGTCATCCAACATCCTCAAAAGAAACCATCCATACAAGTTCTAAAGGAGTTGGAGCAACAAAAAAAACAGACTTCCACGGTCCCAGAAAAATGACAATGGGACCCCTATACTTTTGATATGGTGGAAGATAAGGGGGACATAGATCTGCTAACAAGAGCTACCATTAATGGATCCTCCAATGATATGGCGCCTCTATCTGATATACCACCGACATTCCCAAACTTTGACCTTACTACATGTAAGAGTCTTTCAGATAATGAACTCAGACTCATCATGTCCCGGCTATATGCAGAAAATTATGAGCTTGTTTTCCTTGAAGGGAATATTCTTGTAATGGCCGATGCACTCCGTGAGACCATACAAGTGAAAGGTTCAATGTCCGTGAGCGTGATGGCTGCCTACCAATATCTTCTAGCACGGGACTTGCCTACAGTTTACATGGCGTCAACATACCTGAAGGATGATTTACTCGGCTCAAAGAACTTCAGAACCACAGAAGCCCTTATCTCATATCTTAAACATACGAATCCAAAGCTCCTCTTGTTTCCATTCCTTCACTCTGAGCATTGGATGCTTCTGGAAATGAACCTACATAACAAAACTACAATTATCTAAAATAGTTCCGATAGCCAGATCAATCTAAACCAGAGAGAGTATGACATCATAGCAAAGACGCCCACGGAGGAAGTGGCAAAGGATTGTGCCGAATGACTTCAGGATCTTCTCGGCGAACACACAAAGGCATATAACAAAGAACATTTCAAGTGCCCAACCTTTTTCCATAGATGTCCCCAGCAAATTAGAGAATCAAACGATTGCGGATTCCACATCCTTTACTAGATGTATACCCTCACCGTTCTTGGCAAACGCGTTGAGGACATGACGGACATGGACTATCACACATTACGGGGGAAGTTCGCCGCCAATCTGCTCCGTTCTCATGGATCCAACAAGGGTTTAACAGAACCTTGACACCCTTGCCCATGTACTTCTCAACCTATCACCTTGACACTCTGGGGACAGAGTAAGTAATAAGTTAGGGGGGAGTACACTGGGCAAGGGAAGATGTATTATATTCAAACCTTCTCATTCCTCTCCCTTTTTCATTTACCTTTGTTTTTTTTTGAAATCGCACAGATTATTCTTTTTAACGTTTAGAGTTTCTGGTAAATTCTTTGATAGAATAACTTTTGTACATAATACAACATTTTCTTTGGTAAGGGGACACCCCCAGCTATGTTAGAGATAAAGTAGTCCTCAGAAGCACTTACATAGTAGCAATTAGTCACGTAATGGCGAATTAATAAATCACCTCTACACTCGATTTCCATGCATTTGCTTCAATTCTATATCAGACTCTCCACAGGTCAAAACCGTGGCCGAAACAAGCCAAAAAATCTCAAGGACGGGGGGAACTAGGTGAAATCCAAATCAAGGAACCTCGTAAGTGGACCACCAAGTACAAAATCGGAACAAGTGCATGTCTGGAAACTCTAGGGAACATTTTTCTTCTTTTCAAAAAGAGGCTTGGCAACCCAAATAAAATCCCTAAATACCCAATTCCCAAGCTGGTGAGCATATGAATAAAAGCCTGAGTGTTGAATAAAAACATGAGAGTTGTTTCATGCATAAGGACTTATATGAAGAACCAATAAAGGTCTTGCCCGGTCGACACATTCAGCTACCCTCACAAAGGCAGATGTGTCGTTCCTGGTAGTAAGATCCTAAGGTCTCCAAATATATGAAAAGCTGACAAAGGTCTTGCCCGACCGGTACATTCAGCTGCCCTCACAAAGGCAGATGTGTCGCGCCCGGTAGTAAGACCCCAAAGTTTAGATAAACCCTCCCCCTCGAAGGGGGAGTTACACAACAACCTTCATCCAACCCTCATACCTACTTTAGCTTCCGGTAGGAATTTCAAAGAAGTATAAAACTGCTTAGAGTCAAAGACATACACATAATACAATCAAGGAAAAGGTGGTCCCAATGAGAGTTACGCGACACGGAAGAAACCTGAGGACCACACAACTCTCGATACCTGAAAGAGTTAGAGTAAGCAGAAGCCTCGACAAAAACCTAAGAAGATCTCTGGTATAGAACTAAAGCAAGAGTATAGAAATCTTCACTAAATAAAATCGCCTCGCCACTACGTGCCTTAGCTTTTTCCAGCTTGAGGACAAGCTAGACTCTAAGTTAGGGGGGGTGATAACCTCCCATTTTGTGATGTTATCTTACTAGTTTTTCTTAGTTTTCCATACTCTTTCTTAGATAAATTAGATTAAATACTTAACTTTCTAGCTTTATTGTGAATATACCAATAGACTGATATTTCTCTTTTCTTCTTAGAGATAAACCCAAAAAAATTGCAAAAGTCTCAACCGAAACGATCCCAAGACCATGAAGGTCCAACCGGTCCCAAGACCGTGAGGACCCAAACGATCCCAAGACCAAGTGAAGCTTACCGGCCCCAAGACCAAATGAAGATCCATCGGTTCCAAGACTGAGTGAAGGCCTATCGGTCCCAAGACCGAGTGAAGGTTAAATGGTCCCAAGACCGAGTGAAGGACTATCAGTACCAAGACTGAGTGAAGGCCTATCGGTCCTAAGACCGAGTGAAGACCCATCGGTCCCAAGACCGAATGAAGACTCATCGATCCCAAGATCGAGTGAAAGGCTACCGGTCCCAAGACCATGAGGATCCAAACGGTCTCCAGATCATGAAGATCCAAATGGTCTCAAGACCATTCAAGACCCCCTTATAGCCTATAAATAGGACTTAAGGGGTCCTCATTGAGGGAAGAGGTCATAGATGCCCAAAAGGCTGCTTCCATTGTTTGAGAGCTACTTCATCCTCCATCCTTCGCCCAAGGCTGCCGGTCTAAGATCCACACTCCATCCATAAGCCTACTTTCTCTCTCATCGACATAGAAGGTGGGAAGTGAAGGATTCATCACCAAGGCAACCACGTAGTGTGAAGATAGTTGTTCTCTACTCTAAGGGGTTGACCTTCCTCCCTCCTATGTGGAGATGATGTTTTCCTTCTCCTCTCCTGTCTCCTTCTTTGTTCTTGCCATGAGCGAGTAGTTCCATACACTAGGGTGCGGGGAGTAGCCCTGTTACCCATGTTTTCATTCCATGCATTGTAATTCATGAGTTTGCAATAAAAGACACTATCTTTTCAGTTCAACATCAATCGTTTAATGAATGCTAGTTGCTTGATCACCAACCTGCATTACTTATTATCTTCTTGTATGAATTGTCTATGTTTGTGCTTTTAGATTCGATTATCAATTGTATGTTGGTTCTTGATGTATGTAGTCACCATATATCTGTTTCGGTATCTAGAAGCACTTTTCAAGGAGTGGATTAAACTCGCCTCCATCGTTGTACTTTCTAACTATGAAATGGAATCAGTTGACGTATGAAATTACAACTTTGATAGGTCGAAGAACACACTTTGTGAAGTAAGTGATGCAAAGTAAGTGACCATTCATTCAAGGATGGCTGGCATTGCAATACTCCCACATTTCTCATAGTTAGCTATTCAAAAGGAAGCTAAGTCTACAAAGATACTAACTGTTTAGACTCTTATTGCAAGCCATGTTATTATGATGTTTGTTATGATCCATGCATAGTGGTGGTGAAACTCGATCACATCCTAGTGGTTTCCAAATATTGTTTATAACCTTAAGTTTACTTTCCTGCCATTTAATTTACATTTGCATATTAGTTTAATCATCAAATCAACTCTTCGATCTAGATATTTTTTTCCCTTGAGTAGATAAGTGGAATTATAATGTTTTCCATCTTGTTAATCTTTAACAAGACCAGTGTCTCGTAGATTTGACCCACAACTGTACTATGATAAGACTTCCATGTACCTTAGCATACATGGGTGGAGATCTTATTATAGCACACACAAGGCTAAACTTAGAGACTTACTATCTCTGGGATTTTTAGTGGTGCATGCAACTCCACACGAGTGGAGGATCCATCAATAAGGTATCTTACTCATGAGTTTTTGTTCTTTAAAAGAACTGGGACATTGGGATCTAGAGAGACTAATTCCGTGGGACATGGAAAAGTCTCCTCTCTTAGAGTCCTACATGTTGAACTTCTTTAGCACTTTGTCAATGTATGTAATATATCTTAGGCCAAGAATCCATCTAGATCTATCTCTACAGATCTTAATTCATAATATATAAGATGCTTCTCATAAATCCTTCATAGAGAAGGTACTTTCCAACCAAGTTTTTACCATCTGTAGGGTTGGGACGTCATTCCCCATCAATAAGATGTCATCTACATACAATATGAGGAACACAATTATGCTTTCACTAACCTTCTTGTAAACATATGGTTCATCTTCAGTTTGACTAAAGCCAAACTCTTTGACTGCCTCATCAATTCAAATATTCTAGCTTTGAGATGCTTGCTTCAATCCATAGATTGACCTTTGTTGCTTACATACATCATTGGCTTCATTTGGAAGTGTAATACCTTGAGTCTGTGTCATGTACACATCTTCAAGAAGATTCTCATTAAGGAAACCAATTTTAACATCCATCTGCCAAATATCATAGTCATAATAAGCTGCAATGGCAAGCATGATCTTCATGGATTTAACCATGGCAACTAGAGCAAATGTTTCATCATAGTCAACACCTTGAACTTGTTTGAAACCCTTTGCAACCAATCAACCTTTATAGGTTTCTACATTACCATACATGTCAATCTTCTTCTTGAAGACCCATTTCCACTCTATGGGTTTTACCCCTTTAGGTGGATCCACCAAGGTCCATACCTTGTTGGTGTACATGGAGTCCATCTCAGATTGTATGACCTCAAGCCATTTCTCTTACCGTAGTCCCTCAATAGCTTATATATTAGTTGTTGACTCATGATCTATGACCAACTCATTGCCTTCTTGAGTCACAAGATATCCAAATCTTTTAGATTCAAGGCGTGTCCTACTTGATCTATGAGGTTCACATGTCATAAGAGGAACTTGAGATTCCACAACAGTTTGTGATTCTCCTTGTTCTTTTTATACCTCTACATGCTTGATTTTTTCTTGGTGGTCTCAAACTTCTTCGAGTTTCTACCTTCCCCCACTATTTCCTTTGAAAATAAATTCCTTTTCTAGATATATAACATCCCTGGAAATAACAACTTTGTTTTTAGATGGGTTATACAAGTAGTATGCCTTGGTTTCCTTGGGATATCCAATAAAATAACATTTATTTGATCTGGGTCCAAGCTTTTTATGAAATGGTTTCCTAAAATAAGCTTCACATCCCCAAATAATCATAAAAGACACATTGGAGCGTTTCCCAGTCGATATCTCATATGGTATCTTTTGAACCTTTTTAGAAGGTACATGGTTAAGTGTAAATACTGTGAATTCTAAAGCATATCCTAATAAGGAATTCGGAAGATAAAAAAAACTCATCATTGACCGTACCATGTTCAACATGCTATGATTCCTTATTTTTGACACACCATTATTTTTTGGTGTTCTGGGTGAAGTCTATTGTGATACAATACCATGGCCTCGCAGAAGGTCCTCAAACTCTTGGCTTAAGAATTCTCCACATAGATCATATTAAAGTGCTTTAATACTTTTACCAAGTTGTTTTTGTACTTCATTCATAAAATCATTGAAATTCTCAATGGGTTTTGAATGGTATTTCATTAAATACGCATATCCATATCTAATGAGAACATCAGTAAATGTGATGAAGTACTGGTAACCACCTTTAGCATTTGATCTAAAAGGTCAACATACATCAGTATGTACGAGTCTAAATAGATCACTTGCTCTCTTACTATTTCTAATGAAAGAAGATTTTTTCATTTTTCCCAATAAAAAAGACTCGCACGTCTCTATTGATTCAAAATCAAAAGAGTCTAGGTAACCATCTTTGTGGAGTCTATAAATGCATCTCTCATTTATGTGCCCTAGATGACAATGCCAAAGGTATGTTTTATTGAAGTTATCTAGTTTTATCCTTTTGGTATTTGTGTTATATACACTTATATATATATATAACAATTATATACCATAAAACATAGGGGCACTGTCATAAAAGACCTCATCTTTAGAAATAGAACATCGACTATTCTTTATATGAAATTTGAATATACTTTTATCCAAACAAGATACATATATGATGTTTCTATTGATGGTTGGTACAAAATAGTAGTTATCTCACTCTATTACAAGCCCACTAAGAAAAGATAAATTGCAGGTTCTAATTATAGTGGTAGAAACTCTTGATCCATTTGCAACACACACTTCCACCTCACTTTTCTTTATAGTTTTCTTTCTTTTCAGATCCTGCACATTTGAGCAAATGTGAAACCCACATCTGGTATTCAATACCCAAATAAAGAAGTAGCAAAGTTAATGTCAATTACATATATACCTAAAGTATAGATATCTACCCTTTTCTTCATCTTCCTAATTTCCTTTAAGTGAAAAGGACAAATTCCTTTTACAATTACCCTTTTCTTCATCTTGAGTAGAAAAGACTTGGGTTTCGGGTTAGCTCAGAACTTCTCTTGTATTTGCCTAGCCCTTGGACTCCTTTTCGCTAATAACCATCATGGATTTGGGTTTTTCCTTCTTCATTTGTGCTTTGGAGTTTATCAAAATGCCAAGCAATTTAGACATCAGTTTAGCCAAGTTTTAATGAAATAGTTCATGGTAAGCTGCTATATGATTTAGGAAACAACTGCATAATCATATCCGTGGCCAACTCTTGGCCTAAAGGAAATCCCAGTCTCTCTATGTCTTCCTCATGCCCAATCATCTTCAGCACATGGGGCCCTATTGGATCTCCCTCTACCATTTTGCACTCAAATAGCGCCTTGGATACATCATACCTTTTCTTCTTTGCATGATCTTGGTACATGTTCTTAAGATGTGTTACCATCTCTATAACGTCCATGTTTTCATGTTGCTTATGCAACTCATAGTTTATACAACATAGCATGAGGCTTTTGATGTTTGCACCATCATCGACATGCTTACAATAAGCATTCATTTCATCCCTAGGTGCATTGGGGGTGGGTTCCTCTAGCACTGGTGTATCTAGGACATATAGATCATGCTCATACTAAAAATGATTCTCAAAGTCCTAAAGTAGTCATGAAAGTTGTTCTCGTTTAATTTTTCCTTCTCAAGGATCGGTCTCCATGAAAATGTGTTATTGTTTGCCATTTATTTCTACAAAAAAAACTTACATTTGTCAAAATACTTTTTGATTTCATTTGATTTGAAAAGATTGACGATATTAATTAGGACTTTAATTATCATCACTCCCACTAAATTTTTCAAATAAATAACTCTCCATATTAAGTCACAAATATTCCACTGCATAATCTTCTAGTGGGTCAAGATCCATGTTTCATCAAATCATGAGTCAACTTTGGATGATCACCCACAACGTGATTATTTGGTAGACAACATTTTCCAATTGCATCCAATGCAATTCCTGTTTAGAACAACTCTTTGTTATAAACCATTTGCAGGCTTCTAGGCACTTACTCCTATTAAAGTCACCTAGTTAAGCCTGACCCAAAAGCCAACATGATAGAGTAGGCATCCTACTTTGGTAGAACCTACATATCTACCATCACACTTCCACGATATAGACGACGCACCACACTTTGGTGTAACCTACATTTGGTCGATCAAGCTTTTCATGTGTGCTTCTTATGGAAAGCATCTAAAACTTAATACTTGTCGAGGGATTTTATTTATAAATACATATACATAGTCAATCACCAGATACTTATAATATATATCATATACATAATATATCCACAAATAAAACATGGAATCACAAACATATGAGCATTGGTTATGGCCACACCAGTGCAATTCTATGGAGCCATAAAGAATTGTTGTCCACCTAAGGTCATACATCACATGTAGCAACATGTACTAGAAAAACCTTGTGTTAGGAACAGGAAATTAGGTTAACAAAACTCTTTTATTCGATTGGTTGGACCTTCTGTCGGTTGGCTGGTCTTCTTCATTTAGACAACCAACTCTTGTCTTGAGCAGTTGGATGGACTCCTCTAGTTAGTCAGTTGGTCCCCGAGTCAATCAGATGGCTCTTGTTCCAGATAATTGGTTGAGTCTTCTGTCAATTGACTAGAACCTCCACTAAGTTGGCTCCTCCAAACCTTGACTCAACTTCCAATTGGTCGACTCACCTAGTCAGAACACCTTCTCTCGCCAAATATGGAAAATAATGACATTCCTATATACTTGTTACATTGTGTAACGTGAATACCTTGAGTTACATTCAAGGGGAGCATATGGGGTTAAACATTATTTACATTTGGAATAGAAAGAGGAGGCTCGGTGTGCAAATCAAATTTATAATATAGAAAATGAACCATTCAACCACACAAGCATCTAAGGGGTGTTGTCCATAAGCATGCATACATCCACCATCAAAACTCATTTTAGGGCGACGTGTATGAGTTATATATATCATATCATATATAAAGATGATCTACATGACATTCCCTAGCATATGTAGTATTTAATCAAACATGTACATTAACCATTTAAATGTTTGCATCATATGTAACAAAATAAATAATAAAACTAAATCTGGTCATATGATTTAAATCCCAATACACTATACATTGATGTGTCTTTGATACTACTATTGTAAAATATGGAGACAGAGTAGACAGTGGAAACAAAATTCTTTGTCCATATTTTCTAATTAGTAGATTGCATCAACAACAATGTATTAGAAAATAGGGTGCATGATATACCTACTCATGGAGCAAGTCTAGGGATTATCCTTGCACGGTGATGTGCTTCCTTCTTAAGTAGCACATAGATGGAGGTTGACAATGTCCTCCCAGTGTAGCATCCACAGACGGCAGTTGGCGGCATCCTCCTAGCATAGCTGCAAAATATTCTACACCTCTACATAGTCCATGCAGACCACTGAAAACTACATGTCATGCTTCTTGAGCTAGAGGGAAGGAGCAATCCTTGATTTGTCAACATTCTAGAATCAATTTCCTTCTACATGTTGTCTCTTTGGTTAAGACTGCTCAGGCTCTCACATTATTAAAACTATCATAAGAGAGATGTGTCAAGAGCCTTGGCCACCCCTCCTTATATAGGAGTGGATGGGCTAATATTTCCAATACCCCCAGGAGATGAAAGGTCACATTTTTCTAACTGGACAAAGGCTACACATAGCCAGTCGGTCGCCTGACACAACCATCCGATTGACTAAACAGTCCAGCCAATCAATTGACTTGTGGTCAATGGAGCAATAACAATGGCTTTTAATTTGAAAATTAATGGACCTCATTACACCTATCGTTAATTGTTTGACCCAGTCCAACTAGTTTTTTGAATCTTTGCTTGACTCAGTCCAACTGGTAACAACCAAATCAATTCATCGACTCAACTCTAGGCAGTTGATTGATGATTGTTATTATCCATTGGGCGATACAATCCATTTGGTCAACTAGAACCTCAAGTTAGTCAATTGTCTTCTCATATATCATCCATGGATTTTGTATCTAGTTAGTCCACAAGACATTCCACTTGGTTGAATGACAACTAGTATTATTTAAATTTATTACCTAAACACTTTAGTAACCAACTTTAATCGTGCCCACTAGTAAACTCATTTTCCCAGTGCATACTATGTATGTGACCCTATAGGTCCCAAATTACATTGGCGATGAATGTCCATAACTAGATTATGATATCACAAGCAATGTGCAGTATCTAGCAATACAACATTGCTACCCAGGTAATAAAAAAGTTAGAGATAAACTCAATCTACATCTGTGATCAGTGTTACAATGATCGTATTGTTCCTTGTCTCAAGTATTTAGATTGAATGTGAGATGTGGAATCATCATCCTCTTAACATTCAATCTATGTTTCTTGAACTCGAGCAAAATGTTGAGATGCATGTGATCTCAATATCACATATTGAATCACATGAGCATGACGATGGGTTTCTCAGTCTTTCTTATCAAGTTGCCAGGATATCAACACTGGTAGGAGGGAAAAATTCCATCTACATCACTCACAGTCAATCCTCATCTATCACAACTTACCTAAGCACCACCTTCATAGCAACCCTTATTCAAGATCACATTGAATGATGTCAAAGTTCATCGAATGACATGTGATTATTGTAGGGACATTAGGTCTAAGAACCACAATCGCCACTATAATTTTGAGAGCTGATTTCAATGGTTCCTTGTATCACTCTCGAGGTGGGGGTCTGTCCTATACATTTTTCTCTAACAAGTACCTATGTGTTTGACTTGATATCCAATATCAAGACTAGTGAGACTCTATCATCAATCAACACGCATTCTAGTCTTATGTATCATTGTTGTCCATTTTTCTTCCACTATAATATCTGACTAGGGACATAACAAGAATGTATATACTCTTATCATTCATATGATATCACGGTTAAGGTCCTCAACTTGAAAACATATGTCATTGAGTAATATCATTCTTTAGACATTTATCACACTATGTTATCATCCCATAACTGAAACAAACATAATACTTGGAATTTCCTTTATTATTATTATTATTATTATCAAATAAATTACATGATGCCACACGAAATCATCATATGAATGGCTCTTTGGGAATACATAACAATACTTTGGACCAAATGTCCTTTGTTGATTCAATAGCTATTGTACAAAGATCTTGCCACGTGAGGCCATAATAATTAGTAAGAGGTAACTCTTTTTCATGGGTAGTAGGTCTATCTTGGAGAGCAAGTAAATTTGTAGTATCTCGAGAGAGATGTTCCATGTCTGTCTCTTTCTCTAAAGATGTATGAAAGCATTGACAAAGCTAGTTTTGAGTCTGGCTCTGACTCTATACTGAACAAATATATCCTTCCTTTGTTGTTTACAATCTTCTGCTAACCGTTTCCTGATGGACTCTACTGGTGGGGATATGTCATGATTGTTGAAGGAGGCCTTCTTGATGTCAGAGTGATATGTGATACTGATGCATAGTGAGCTGGTATCACATGAGATTTCCCTTCCCCATCAGTATTTGTAGAGTCAAGGGATCATCATGATTTGAATTATGGTGGCAGCATTTTGCCCCATTGTTTTGTATTTAACAATTTTTAATTATTCTTTTGACATTAACATGGTTGTGTTAGATGCTAAGAAGAGGTGTATTTTCAATTCAATTTTTGATTAACGTACCATGGTTTGTGGATTCTTATCTAGTTATTTACCATAGAATATGTTAGAATTTGACCCTTGGAGGGTTTTGTTGTTTCTTTCTTTCTTTTTAGCTTAGGCTGCTGGTCAACATTCAAGCTTTCCAGACTTAGAACCCTTTAGCAAGTTGATGGCAACCCATATTAGTCAGGAGGCATGTCACGAGATGCGAGGGGTGGTCATGTAATCATTATAGCTCATTTGATGGAAAATGACAACTACCCTGCTAACCTTACTTTCCACATTTCACTACTAAAATTTTAGGTGATTTGGGACCCCAAGCATATTTAAGATTGCTCAAAGTCTTCTATGAATTGGTTAGTTCTTCCCTCAAGTCGATCATAACCATATGTATCACTAGGTGAATATTCGTTAGGGTGGATTTGATGCTCCACTTGCTCTTGATTTCATGCTTGTATGACTCAAATTTTGCCATGCAACGAGCATTTGAGCGACAATTCCCTACCCAGTTGGGTTAAGGTGCTAGGTGTCAGAGTCGCCCCTATGGACTCTATTCTCAACACTTCTTAGTGTATGTAGTGTGTCACAAGCATGTATCAACATTGTTGGGTGTCCTTTGGACTTAGTTTTTTGCATTTGATCATTTTACATTTAAGTCATGGGCATTGATGCGTAGAACCTTCAAATGGGACTTTGAGACTCCACTGGTCCTAGATGTCTTTCTTAATTAACATTGTGGACATTGATGCTCAGAGCCTTAGGTTGGGAACTTGAATTGTCAATTAATGGGAGTTTCCTAGAAAAGGTTTCCCATTTGTGGTCCCCATACTAGATCATCATAGAAAATGGTGAGACATGCACAATGCCAAAAGGGATCCAAATCTCCTTATCATTCAATCCACCTATATCTGTTGGGCCTTATGAGCAAGGTATTTGTCATATTTAAACATCAACGGTCATGTAGGGAATGACCCCTAAATATGTTTTTTAGGATATCCTAACTTGGTGGGCCTTTTCTAACACTCCTCTGGGTTACTCATCTTAAGAAGACCTAGAAAAGGATATTTGTTGATCTTAAGGTGTGGTGTCATCCTACAATTGTAGCTTTAGATTATTTTATCGATTGAGTGGTTTTTATGGGTGTGAGTAGGTTTGCAAAACATTGGGGCCTCAAGGCAATAGTCATGCTCATTTTGTCCTAGGCTCTATGGTCCTACTTTGACCCTTCTACTTCAAGGTGCACATGGGGACGTGTCAGGGAACGTAAATACATAAAATAGATTTTTTTTTGATTTTGATGATTTTTTTATTTTAAAATATGACTTTTTTTATTTTTCCATTGTGAAATCTTTTGATGATCTTTTTTACATATTGATGATTTTTTAAAAGCAAAAACAATTAGATACATCCCTAATGTTCCCCCGATGCTTTGGGGCTCATGATAGTTGTGTGTCTTGGTGCTCTCTAGCAGAGCTTTGGCTTGATTAGATGCTCAATCAACTTTGCGACTACATTGTCTGATGTGTTCCTAATATGCTATGGCTTGAGCAGAGATTCAATCAATTATGTGGCTACACATGGCTCTTTATTGATAGGTTATGGAGTGACTTTTGTAAGACATCCACTTGGACCAAAATGACATCCATTAGGTCTTGAATGTTGTGCTTGAAGGCTATACATGAGTTTGTTTTGTGCCCCTTATTTGATGGAAATCACAGTAAACTTTGGAATTGTAGCTCTTTGGTAGGGAATTTGGGGGATTCCTTATGGTTGGAAACATCAAAAGGTTCTCGATCAATGGAAGAATGCTACTAAGAGAGGTCCCTAATGGTGTGAACCATCTTATTAGCCTATGTGTTATTATATCTTCTTTGACAATGGTGGGAGCAGTAGTCTCTTTTGCAAATGTACCCCCTTTCATCACGGATTAGTAATCAAGCAATGTGATTTTCTGGTGGTGACCTCTGAAGGCGTCGATTTCTGCTATCTTTCTCGCTAGATCTCCTAGTTTCTACATGATTCTTGGCATATCGTGATCAATAGTTTGTTATATTGTTGTCAATGTTGTGAGAAATCCTAGCTAAGGTGAGTACCCATATGGTCCTGGAACTAGTGGATAGTTCTAAGGTGGTGGTGGAGAGTACATTGTGATTCACTGTATAAGATCTCTTATTCTGAACCATAATTGTATTCCTTTGACCCTTTGTAGCTTTTGACTTTCTGCCTTGATAAAAATGACTTCTGATTGGTCACTGGATTCTTTTGTCTGATCATCTTCTTGGTTGTTCTGTGGAGTGATTGTGTGTGTCATAGATGTCTCCTATTACTGATGCTCAGATGTAACTTGTGTTGGCATACCCTTGGCATGAATTGTACAAGATGATGTAGTTATTCACCCTACATGTTGTGTAGTGACGATGGTTGTGCATGACCTATAAAGGAGAATACATATTTCTTTGGCTTTGGTTGACCCATGTTAGCTTTGACTGTCTACTTGCTGATGAAATTGTGTGTCTCTATGACCTATGGTTCATCAGCCTATCATGACCGCTAGATGGATCATGTGTCAACCTATGTCTTCAATTTATCATGAGAGTCTTCGACCAGTGTCTTCATCACCTCACAAGTGTTGGAATGTTCATTAATGCTTGTCATCTCAAGAAGCTCTTTCCAAAATTGGCACTAAGTATTTGATGTCTGAGACCTTTTTGACATCCTCCTTTATGTTTAAGGATCCTCTATGTTGAAGGTGGAATGATTGGTTGTTAGGCTCAAGATACAATTGGGGATGTCCCTTGTGCAACAAGGAGTCAAAAAGGGAAGAAGCATGGTTGTAAACAAACTGCCCCTTGCGTTAGTCAAGAGGATTCAACAAATTCCATTCATGTTTTTTGTATCCCCAACATTCCTGATAAAGATAAATAGAAATTGTTCCTTGGGAGGAAGAGGGTTCCAAAATTTATGATAGACAAATGTTAAATTGCCCAGAATGGAGATGGGAACAAATATCATGTAAAAAATATGGAAGTTCACCATTTGTGTAAAGGGGGTTTTCATGTATCAGTGCAATTTATTAGATAGAATGGTATGAGGAGAGGAGAATGCCATATATTGAGTGATACAGAAGGATATTTCCAGTCTTTTCATGAGGTCCAGTGGCATTGTGATAAAACATGAGGATTGTGGTTGTTGGCAGAAGAGGGGTGAAGTTAGGATATTATTTAGGTATAAGGTGACCCACTTGGGGATACAAAATGTGGCTGGGGATCAATGTGTAAGGTTTGTCTATCCTTAGGGGTTATTTTATGAGACAAATGCTCACATCAAAAAGGGACATACGGGGATAAGTTGACCCTTTCTAGGAAAAATACTATGGGTGGATATGGGTGAAAGAGATTTCTCTCTCCTCAAGGAAGATATTATGAGATAAATACTCACAAGACAAAGGGGATATCTAGGGATAAGGTGATCCACTCAGGGCCAGAGACTGTTGTTGGATGTGGGTGTGTGAGATTTCTCTCTCCTCAGGGGAGATCATATGAGAGAAATACTCACAAAGAAAAGGGGTGTGTTGGTCCATTCTTAGGTCATGGCCCAATACCGTCAAAGATATGAAGGTGAATGTGTGTTGATGACTCAATTTAAGTTCGTGGCCCACCATATAGATATGAGCGTGAAATCCATGGCGATGCCCCAGTTTTAGGTAATAGTCCATGACCATATAGATGTGAAACTAAAGGTGCACAAATGTCCTAGTTTTAGGTCATGGTCTAGTACCGTGGTTTGGGTAGGCAAAAATGGGTGAACCATGTGCTAATGGGTGATATCTTAGTCAAGCTGGAAAACTCTTTGGATCAAATGGAGTTTGTATGCTTGGGGCTTGAGTTAATATTTTAGTCAAGATTTGGAAGTAATATCCAAGAGTTGATGATTGAGTAACCTTGTGGCATAATTGTGAAGCTTTGTTTTAAAAGGATCAAGCTGAATAGAGGCCTTTCAAGGTAGTACATTATTGAGTAAGCATGGGAATGGGTGGTGGCTCATGATAAGAGACCACAATCAGACAACCTTTAAGAAAGAATCAATTTATAAGATTCTTGAAAAGGATTTCAAAGTTTGAAAAGATTTTCCTTTCTTTTGTTTGAGTCTTGAAAATATTTTCCATCTTTTTTGAAAGACGGTTCAACTTCATTAAGTTTTGAATTTTTTTGACTCTGTGGAGTTTTGAAAGATGATTCAACTTTTGTTAAATTTTCTTGAAAATATTCAAGATTATTTTTCAAATGAAAATATTGTTCTTTTTGGAAAAGATTTTTTCTTTTTTCTTTTGAAAAGATTGTCCTTTTGTGAAAAAGAGGTGTTCTTTTAAAAAAAGTTTTTCTTTTTACTTTGAAAAATATTTTTGTTTGCAAAGATTTTTCTTTGAAAATAAAATTTTCTTTTCTTAAGACTTTTCCTTTTTGTTATGAAAGAAAAAATAGTCTTTTTTGGAATGATGTAAGAAAAAAAATTCTTTTTGGAATGAACTATTCAAAGAAGATTGTTGAATGAGAGAGATCATTTGAGATTGTTGGAGATCATTTAAAAAGATCAAGTTTGGAAATATCATGGATCAAAGATTGTTGATGATTGAGATCATTAGAAATAATTTAAAATCATTGGAGATTGTTGTTTGATAAGATTTTTGATTTGAGATCGTTGTTTTGGTAATATTGTTCCAAAGATGAGGATATTAGCAAATGACTAACAATCTGGTATGATGAATACAATATTAAAGCATAAATCTTTCAACAATATGACAATTAGCAAAGGATGCAACAATCTTGAAAAATGTAAAACAAGCAACCACAAGATGCATATGCAGAAGATAAAGACCATTTTTTTTTATCTCATGAATTTATATGTGATATTACGTCCTCACTAAAGCATGATTTGTATAGGATGGGATGGTCCTTATCTTCTATATTGCATGATGGTGCTCATCATGGGGATAACTCAGATTTAAAAAATATGGGTACTGCTCCCAAAACACGTCGTGATTACGGTGGTCGTATTCAGTCATGAGTGATAGGAGAAGGGGTGTTTTCAAGACATTTGGACGTCCAACTTAACACTGTGATGGTACCAATACTGACGCCCCTCCCCACTTTTAGGGATCCAACGTGAATGTTGGCACCTATTCTGTAACACATGGGATTGTAGGTGTGCACTGTGCAGGTGTAAAATTTTAGTATCTTCTGATACAATTCCACAATCATAAAGCATGAAATATAGATGATATCAACATAAGAAAATAATCATGCAATTATTGAGAAAGAGAAGATCTTGATCATCCCAAATATCTCTCTCATATTCTTCTCTCTTTCATCATTATTTTTTTTAAAACATAAATAAAAAGGAAAAGGGACTGGAAAAGAAAAAAGGGAGTGAAATGAAGGCTAACCCTAAAAGAGAAGCGGATGCCAAACCTAATTACTAAAAGTCATTTACCGAATAGGTCAAAGATCCTTCAAAAATTAAGATATTCTATAATGTTTTCTAAAACAACATTTTAGAGCTTCAATAAAATTTTTAAATCAATCAAAGTTACCAATAAATAAATAAATAAAATACTAAACTGCTATATTTCAACCAAAATACATGGTCGACTGAGCTTATCTTGGGAAAACTCGATCGAATCCCCTTTGTATTAGTCTAACATCATCCAAAAATTATGAAAATTTATATGAATGAAATGCATCTTATAAACTAAAGTTAAAATTTCAGCTCATTTTATGTACTAATAAAAAAAATAAAAGTCAAATACTAGATTGTTATATTTTAGTCTTATTACATCGTCGGCTGAGTTTGTCTAGGGGCAACTCAACTGACAAACAGGTCATAAAAAAAGAAAATTATAATATTTTGCAATAATGCTTAAATTTCAGTTCTCCAAACCATTTTTCAAATTTCAACTAAAGTAGACTTGTATATAAAATGCGAAAAACCATTTAATGCACCACTATGCTTATCAATTTATGTATTCATATGCTACCAAAACCCTATTTTTTCCAACTACTGTTTCCAATTCTCAAACCCTAATTATTTGAAATAAAATCATATTTAAAGTTTCTCATTAGGTTTAAAGAATCACAAATCAGATTACCATCATTAATCAATCTCTAAACAATGATCAATCTAGTTAAGCATGCAATCATTCAAGTAAACCCTAATTAGATGATTAATATGAGAACTAGTCATTACAAATTCTCCCCTCCTTTCAGGATTTCATCTCGAAATCCAAGAATAGATGTGGAATAAAATCATATCACCTAATTATTCATCTCTCTTAGTGTCAACTTAGAAGGATTTCCATTTTATCTTTCTTTCATACGCCATCATTTTGTTGGTTCTTAGATCTTTTACATTGAAATCCCAAATTTACTGACATTAGATGTATATTTCATCCCTTTTCATCATCATATCTCTCATTTGAGTACTACAAACACCTATTTCACAATTATTAGTAATGCATCATTTATCAAGATGTGATTCACATCACCCTTCATTCTTTTCAAAAATTTGATTAAGTATCTTAGGGATCAAGATTATTATTTTTTATGTATCATTATCCACATTCATAAGTATTCCTCATAAAGAAGATTATTTAGTGAGAATCAATCTCACTTCTCATCTTTTTCTTGTAATTTCATATTCAAATTCATATTCAAACTTATTAGGAATTATCTCGATAATCCATTCAAGTTTTATTTACCTAAAATGAAATATCTTGCTTGTCTTGGGTTCCATAATTAATTATATAATCCTTTCTCTTTCACCATTTTATCATTTTATTACAATAACACATATTCTTATACTCGTAGACTATCTTCATCTGAATGCTTGGTCAAGACATCCAGAAGAACTACAGTCGGTAGTGCCATACTAGCTTATCTCAATACCCAAATACTTGACCAGAGTATCTAGATATTGAGTCCAATCAATATGCATATCATTTAGGTTTTGTTCACCATCCTTATTATAATTTAGTCCTAGATCCTATATGACCGGCCTAAATCCAATGTCCGAGAAGGAGTCGATCTAGAGTAGTCATACTCTTAAATTTATAACCCGACACTTAGGCCCCCACAACTATTATACGGGGTTCGATGTAGTAGATCGGGGTCAAACCATAGGGACAAGTAACAATAAGTGCTAAGAGCATGAAATCTTGACTCAGATACACCAAGAAAATAGGTAGATTAAATTAGGTGTTCCTTATGGAATGATGATACTCCAACCAAGAAATAAGTAAAAAGTAAAAAGTAAAAAAGAAAAGAAAGAGTATAAGACTAATTAGGATAGATCTAGATTATAAGGTTGTCTCTCTCTCTCTCTCTCTCTCGATGGTAAACAAACAATAACAAATATAACCATATGACCATTAGGTTAAGCATTCCAACATTCTCATGCATTCATGGAACTCCATAAACACTTAGATAGGGTTAGCACTACTCTTTTGAGAAACTAATAATCAAACACCACAATATGGTAGCTAATCATGAAAGTGAAGAATTAAACACAAATGTACAGAGATAACCATTGCTAAGAGCATGTATACTCAAATGGATGTAAGTATATTCATGTTGGGAGAGCCTTAGTGGCTACTCCCAACCCAAGCTATATGTTTAGCCAATCATGGTAATGTGTAGCATTACAAATTTACAAATGTAGCAAGACATGATGGACAATAACAAAGTAGATGCAGATGGATGACTAGATCTAGAAGGGAAGAAGGGTGATACACCAACTACGATCACAAACAACCACGATTGGTGCACGTTGTCTTCAAATTTGGATCTGGGATGAACCATGTCAAGCGGTTAATCCTTCTTTAAAAGAATAAGATGAGGATGATGGTAGTGGTGTGGATCTTCTCTCTCCTCTGACTCTCATCTTAGAAATCCAAGATCAGCTGGATGAGTATGGAATGCAACAACACTTCATTGTCTCCTGTATGTCGCACCCCCCTCATGGACAAAGTGGGGTTCTATTTATAGGCCCTGTTAACTGACATAAATGTCTTCATTGACCACAAAGGATACAAATCATCGGTCGTAGATAATTGTGATGACCGTAGAGGGTCTTTGGTCATTGCGGTGGCAGAAAATATGATCACTGAAGAAACAACCTCACCTGTCACTATGGTGACTTGTGCCTTGGTTTCTATGTGACACTGACAACATCAATCATAGAGGCTCTAGGTTCTTCTCGTTCACAGAGGTAATTAGCACTTTGGTCACTAACCTGGGTAAGGTTTCATTGGTCAGCACGTTGTTGATTCTTTTAGTGATCGCAGAGATGGATTTCACTTCTTCAACCTCTAGGAAGTGTCCTCTCTATAGAAAAATAGAAAGAGGGGTGAACTTAGGTAAGTATGTCAAGTCATGCTAAAAAAATTTGAATTATTTAGATAAAACATAAAAGAGATGACATTATGCGAACAAAACATGCACTCAAATATCCATAAAATTGGATGTTATCAACTCCCCCAAACATAGAATCTAGCTTTTCCTCAATATAATAAATAGAATCAAGGCATCAAGCGATGGGCCTTAGTTGTTTTTGTAAATTTTCATCCTTACAACAAAATCTTTGTGTCTAGCTTGGTTCAAATACTGACATCTGAGACCATTCCCTTATTTCTAGGGTTGAATACCTTTTTGCACCTGCGAAAACCTTTTGTAGTAAAGGACTCTCCCTCATAACAACTTCATGGCCTTGGTTCCTAGCCGTACTTGTAAACGGTTCTTGCTAGGGGTAGCTTTCACACCCAAATCTTGTTTTAGCAAGGTCCTAGATATTATGCCGGGGGAGGCTAAGCCTTTAGTGTGTCCCTATCTTTCTCATGTCTACTCAACCATATTGCTGTCATAAAGACAATGCCGCCTGATTGGGCCCTGATGTAACGTCAAGTGGTTGTGTGAGGTTCCCTTCAAAATGTAGGTGTGTAAAAGTTGGCTTCTAGACTCCACTACGGGGCATGACATATCTACATTCTCGAGTACAACAATACACCGACCGAGCAAAGTCCTTCAACAACTTCCCAGGCACAACTCTCATGATTTTATTCCTCTTGGTTTTTATTTTTTTCACAGGATTGGGGTAATAGGATTTGAAGGAAAGGTTTTTGGTCCGCCAAGCCTCTTTTAATTCCAATGCTGAGATTTTAGAACCGGTAAGGGGTAGCTATTTCCCCATCATGTTGGAGGTGTATACTTTCCAACATGTACTGCAAGGCTAGGTGATTGGTCAGGAGTATGGAAGATTGAGTCCTCCTTATTTCTGGGAATGTCTTAGGTTTGGAAGTGCTCTTTTGCTTTCCACTATATTTTTCTATAATAATGGCATAAAATTGTAGTATCATGTCATTTTCTTTTATGTGAATTCGTATCCCATTTGCACCACACTAGAGATGATTATGCTATAGAGTAGCATGAGGACTAACAAGTCTATGAGTGGAAGCAATGAATAATACTAGAAAATAGATCCCAAAATTGTTCCAGTTGTAAAAGATCCTAGAGATATTTGCAATTTATGAATGAAACTTCAAGATTTAAAAAAAATCCTCAAAAAGAGGAGGGGAGGTATGTTCAAAATTGAAATTAGAGGATTGAACTTCATAGATGAGGAAAGATTGTGAAACGGGTACCTCTCGTGCTCATTTATAACTCCCCCCAAACTTATCATACACTCTGCCCCAGAGTGTCAAAGATAAAGGTTAGAAATAAATGAGCCAGATTTATTCATTGCATGGCTGTTCTTGGATTGCTCATTGTACTGTAGCAACATATCATCGTATCCCCCTCAAAGTGCATGATAGCATTCATGTTGCAAGCTTTTTATTTTTTCTTCCTTTAGGGCTAAAGCTAACATCCACTCTAAACAATGAAAGCCATAGTCATTTGATTGTGTGAGTTGTTGCGGGATCCTGTGACAGAATTGTTTCTTTTTGAAGTCCTTGTTGCTAACAAATATATAGTCCTTGCCAAATCTATGGATCATATCTATGATTTCTTCGGCACATGTGTTTTCTTTCTCCTATGTTGGGGCCTTTGGTGTAGTCATTTTTGTATATTTGTTTATGGCAAAGGCTGAGTCAGAGTTGTTATATAAGACGACAGTCTTTACCTTGATGTTTACCACCAAAAGTGTCCAATGATTGTCGTGGAGGATAGACAGGAATATAAACTCAGGAAGAGAATTTCAACATGAAAAGTTTAGAAGTTCCTTTCTCCTAACTTCTTGTTGTGTAATATGTCCTCCACGAGTAAGTAATGGACAATGTGTACTTTTAGCATATTGTCTCCCAACAAAGATTGGTATTTCGACATCACACTTACAAATAAGTAGCCACCTGTCTTCAGAGTTTCTCAGAGGTTATTTTTTAGTACGCAATATGCCTTCTCTTTCAAAGACAACATTCCTGCTATTGTCATCCTCTTTCAGTTTATCCGCGATGAGAAAAAAGGAGTCCCAGGATAGATCTTCACAATCCCACCTATCAAAGTTTTGAAACACTAGTTCTGTTGCCCATCTGGCCTTACTTCCTATGGCTCTTCATCATTAATTTCCCCCTCCTCTAGCTAGTCAATTGATGTTTGATGTACTAGATCTGTAGCTTCTGAGGGTAGAGAAGTTGTTGTAGTCCTCTCAGCTAGAGTCGCATGCCATTTTGCAGATTGTTCATCTTGGGGATTTGTTTTTGTTTGTTATTGCTTGTCAGATTTTCAACCTGCCTTCCAATCTGATACCCGGGCAAGTTCTCAAGGGTCAAGCCATAGCATTTCTAGTTGTTCTCACCAAGATTGTTTCTCTAGTATAGGTACCCCCATATGAAGTCTATGTGGTACAACGTCAGGGGGCATTGTCGGGTCATTGGAAAAAAGTTAGTCATATATCACCTCCATTGTGTACGTTCGATGCAATCCATGTAAGTCCTCATAGAAAAGGTCCCTTAGAGAAATGCCTTTGTTTATAGCCTCCATCACACACAATAATATCAAGGCACAGTCTCCTGATCCTTGTTGTTCTTGGGGGACCTTGGGCTTATTGTGATTTTTTTCCAGTCCAATTTTCTGACGTGGCCCCACCATCTGGATAGCATGCTGTAGGTGGATAGGTACCTTCTAGATGTGCTTGACATTATTGTTTTAAAAAACTAAAGATGTGTTGGGGAGATTGGCACTACAGAAGTTATAAATTGCCATGTATCTCTTATACAGATCGACCACTGTTAACCCCCAATGTTACATTATTTTGATGGCCAAGGTGACAAATCTTATTTTTCTTCTTGTTACCACCTCTTGTAGCCCCTTGACAGTTGTAGAATCAAATTGTTTGTCATACAACCATTTTGGTAGAATAGTGGTCACGTTGAAAACTGGTTGTATCTTTTTAGGATGTAATAATTCCTCCAAGTTTGTTGTGCAGAGTACTTTGAAGAAACTTGTGTGTACTTTTGCTCATTGGAAGAAAATTCCCCTAAAATGGTCCTTGGTCAATGTTCTTCCTTGATTATTGTATACTATATCTGCCCCCATAAGATTATCATCAAGGATACCAGCTAGGACATGGGTGTCTCAGCATGTGATTCTAGATACAGACTTCATGTCCATGCATGTTAGCTTACAAGGGAGTGGTGGTGGTGTGGCTCCTCTGACTTCCATTATAGGAATTGTGCGGTGCCATGCTTGTTGACCTATAAAGAAGGAGGCTAGGTTGTTTTCATCTTCATCATAGGTCCCCTATCCAACTAGTGGTGCTGGCATGGTTGGACCTACGACATTGTCGACTGGTGCATTTCTAGGGACATGACCTTTAGTAAATGTGGTTGGGTGTGGTTCAACTAGGACTTCAACTACTGAGGTAGTAGTAGGTGCTTTACAGGATTGCCTGTAGATGTCGGTGTCTCAAGCATGACTTCATTTAGTGTTGCTAGTGTAGTAGCCATTTTGTCATCATAAACTTCATCCCAATGCTTGTTGTGCTCTTTGAAGTTGAGGTAGACATCATAGATGTCCATCATTATATTTAGTTCACTTATGGCAAGGAGGAGTGTTGCTTCATCGACAGAATGGCCCAACTTCATGTCACTGTGCTCTCTTTGTTGAGGTGTATTGTCATCTGGAGGGTTTTCTTTTGGATAATTTTTCTCAGTGGGTGAAGAGTTCTTGCACTGTGTCATTGTCGTTCACTGTTTGTATTTGTTCAGCTTTTGGTTTCTCCTCTTCTTAAATAGTTTCCTCTCTAAGTGCTTTTGATATGCTTGCAACCTCTTCATCTTTGCGTTCATCAGGGTTTGAGGGACTTGAAGATTCTTACGATGGAGAAAGGTTGGCAATTCACCCTGAAATTCTTCTATTTCACCATTCCTCCATCTATTGGCATTCTTCTATCTTCCTATGCTCGTCTTCTATCTTTTTATAGTCTTCTTCTATTGATTTAAGGGCCTCTTTGTGTTCCTTGTGTATGATTTTACGTTCCCTGCACATGATGTCCCTTTCTTTTGAGCTCCTCCATTACTACAATCACCTCTTTAATAGCTTGCATCATCTCACATTGGCTGAGGAGGACTTGCTTCATAAATTTGGGGGAGTTTTGCCGTTATTTCGTCTATGCGATGAAACTGCATTGTTAGTGCTAGTAGGTTGGCAGAAATACGTGTTGTATTTTGAGAGGAATTATGCATTTGCACACAAATGGTGTTGAATCGAAGTCCCAATTGTTCGCCAAAGGTTGATGGTCGTTGTTGTTCAACATGCTAGGTTGAGGTTTTCATAGTCGGTGGCAGTGTTGTTGTACTTGCTGCTTGTTCCTCGGTTGTTGATTGCAACCTTTCTTCTCTGACTTCATGTGGAGATGAGCCTGGTTGCTCAAGCTCCATACGTTATCTTGTCGGTTCTACTTCTGTCTATGCCAACAGTGTAGGGGCCTTATGTGTCTTCTCAGTCTCTTTTTCCTTGGTCTTATTAACTTCAAAAGTCCCTTGTGGTTCCTATGTCATTGTGACAATGTCAACTGGTGGGGGTGGCGAGGCGACAACAAATCCTTCGCTAAGAAAAGGATATTGTTCTTCTAATGGTGGGTGTTCTACACTCTGCGCTAGAATTGGTTGTCATTTGAAGAGATGACACCAATGTCTTGGAGACACCTTTGTGTATCTTGACCGGTAGTTTCTTCCTTTTTTTTGGCCTTTTTGGTTCTTCAGCTCATTTTGGTCCTTCTTCTCCTTGTGGAGAAACTCTCGGTGATGGCATATATGTTGCTCTTTTATGGTACTAGAATGCATTTTGTCTATCTCTACCATGGTTGGCCTTAGTTTATGGGGGTCGTAATAAACCATTTTAGGGATAAGAAGCAACATAATATTTTTGGCTTGCTTATAGAAAAGTTTATCCCCTTTTTGTACAATTATCCCAACAACAATGAGGTATTTGATGCAAATCTTTGTGTATCCCTCAGCCTTCTTGTATTTCTTTAATTCCTCTATGTCCATGAAGTGGGTTGCAATAAGTGTTATTTGGCCCCCATGCAAAAATCCTTAGTTTTCTTGGCGTCTTGTCCCCCTACCACTGATAGTTTATCAATGAGCAGTCTTCCAATGTTGACTGGATTTTTGTTCAACATGGACCAGATCAGAAAAAGTCCCCCTTTAGACACATTTCCCATTTCAGATCGTACAAACACCATGTTTGCAATGATCTTCTAGATCACTCTTATGAAACATAAGGTGATATGGGCCACTTTGGACTTCCCGGGGATGTGCGTATTTTCTTTGGTCAGCATCTCCCACATTTTATAACTGTTGCATCCAATTGCTTTCTTACCACAGGTGTTGCCATGCAGGACTTAGCTTCGTCTTCTGTATTAGTGAATATCATGTTCAAAATATCTTCCATTACATAATGGTTCCCGCCCCATTCTCACTTGTAGCTTGAATTCCCCTCCTGTCTCCTCTCGTTCTTCATTTTTGATTGATATCTTTACTAGTGAAGTCATGTATTTGGCAGTCAGATATGTAAATGAACATTGAGTTGCCATGCTTAGAACGTATAAAGTTGCTCCATCTAGGAATTCCACCACTCGATCATAGATCCCCAACATCCTGAAGTCATGTCTGTCCATGTACCTTGTTGGTTTGAAAGTATTTTTCCTCATGAACATGTTGCATTTTGATTGGTGTTCTGTGTCCCTAGGTTTGAAAACCACATTGTGTTCCTCAAATGTTTCTATTAGACCCTTCTTTGCTTTATCAAAGTCTGGCACCCTACCAAATGAGCTTTGGACCTTGTCCTTCACTACCACCTTCTTCTTTTTCATTGTTGGTGCATCTATCCTAATGCTTTTCACTCCCCTTTCGGCCTGGCTTCTTTTTCAAATGGTACATATTCAGATATGTTGGTACCTTCAGTACCTTGTGACTCCTCTTCAGCCTCTGGTGACTTATTCCCAAGTAAGATTTCATATCTCTCCTTGTGCAATTACAGACAAATCCTCTTATCCTATGGCATGTCTGGATTGTCATGTAGTGTCTTGTTTATCATTCATAATGTCTTTTTGATCCCTTCTAGTGATGACGAAATCCTAGAATCTGAGTATAATTCATTTATCAGTCAAAGCACAATGTCTTACATATCCTACTAGATATAGTTAATTTGGCACACAAGCTGTACTTCTCAACAATCACAACAGTCACAAAACAGGGTCGTAGTTCACCAGCGGTCACCAACTTTCTAAACATACATGATCTCTAAAAGAGAAGGTTAATCGTAGTGATGGGTAAAATCAAATATTTGTATTGGTCTCTAAGAATTGTTGAGACACAACGATCGCTATAAACCGATACCAATAACAGTCACTACAAGTTCCAGTGGTAGCTAAGATGCTGAAGGTCACTAAAAACTGTGGTTAGAGAGGCCATGGTTGCAGCGGTAGCTAAATCTATGGCGATTTCTATGGATTTGAAGAGGCAGACGAAACTCCCTGAAAAATTAAAGAGACGGAGGGGAGTGTAATGAATTGATGATCGAAGATAGCATGCTAAACACATGCTCACCTCCACAGTGGCAAATTAGGCAAGAAACCCTAGGAAATAGGTACATGGGAGAGGGGGAGGGCGATCGACTACGACATTTCCAGGGAATCGTAAGATAGTTGAGGGTAGTGAAGAACGTCATGAAACATGAGTTCGGGCGGCATAGAAAACAAGGTAGGAGGGATTTACCATTCAAAGGCTGGATAAAAGAGGAGGGGAAAGAGACGTCGGAGACAAATGTTTTTTTTTGGTCGGTCTAAAAAGCGTGTTACTGATAACCAAAACTTGAGGTACATAAGTGCCCCTAAAAGAGTCTAATCCCTGATACACCAAACAACTGGTTATCAAGGTACTTATACCATCACTCGGGGCAAAACAAGAAAAAAAAACTTCCAATCAGCCCTTACAAACATACACAAGAGATCAAGAAGTCTAGCCCTAAGACATTACGAACACCCAAAAATATAAGGGCCACACCCCATCAGCCTGTATCTGTAAGTAGGAGAGGAGTAGAGATCATCTTTCTCAGTAAAGAACCCAAGAAGATGGACCAAATCCAGATGCCACATCCGGCTAAAGCTGACTTGAGAAGCCTAAGCAGACCAAGCAGACCCAACTTGCCTCTGATTGGCCAAGAAAGAAGCTGAAAATGGAACCGGTCTTGTCCACTACAATAACAACACCCACAAAGATGGGAGGGACACAAGCTCCCTTCTTCAACAACTTACCTAACTCCTCCTGTAAGAAAGGCCAAGCAAGTAGCCATGGGATAGCTTTGCCACAGCCATCCAGCTAGGAGGAAGCTCCCACCCCACCTCCCTTGCCTTAGACTTCTTCACCTTTGACTTCTTATCCCATGTCGAACAAGTAGCAGGGCTCCTCGACGAAATCCTGGTACACCTGTCCGAGACCAAAAGGCACCCACACAAGGGCACCCACACAAGGGCAGGAAGCCCCTATTTGCACTGAGACATAGCATCGAGCACCTAGGAGGGCCCAAGAGAACAACAACAACCTGTTAGCTAACAAGTGCCTTACTGCTTGCAGACGACACCTTAGCGTATCCTTGAGGATGGCGTAGCCTATGAGGGTGACCCAACCACCTACAGAGAAGCAAGAGAAGTTCACCACGTCCAGCCGCAAACCCCTGTCGGAAGAGATCGCCGCCAAACGAGCAGGGCAAACTCAGGCGAGTCACCCTACAACATCTGGATGCCAAGAGAGCAGGGACAGTTGCCTCACACACGACGCCATACCAGAGCTCAGAACATGGGCATCCGCCTCACACACGACGCCATACAAGAAAGTTGGAGACAAATGTTGGTATTGCGTCAGTCTTAAATGGACATAATAGCGGTGTAGGTCCATCTTGGTGTCTACACTCTTGTGTTTGTCGGTGCAAGGGCTTTAGCTCACTTTTGATATTTCTAGGGCTCTTCCACTAGAAGGTGTGAGGGGGAGAGGCTTTAGCATCAGGGGTTTATGCCTTGGGTGGGACCGATTACTTCAAATATATGTAACAGTTGCTACTTGTAGGAAGAAGAAGGCGGTCACTAAAATATAGCACCCCTGAGTTACGTTCACTGAGACTGGTTGAGTCTGACCGGTTGGTAAGGCGGAAGGGTTTCATGGCAATCAGTACGTAGAAAACTTTTAGCAATCCTACTTTCTTAATTAGTAGTGATCGATACTCTTTATTTTATTGACATGATTGTTTATTGAAAATAAAACATGAAAATAGAGAAGGATTGCTAAAACATTAAAATAAAAGAAACTAAGAATTAAAGGAGTATGTGAGGGAAACTATTATTTTATTTTATGTATACTAGAAATTGCTAAAAATCAAGATGGGATTTTGAAACAAGATTAGTGAATTCTGACTACTTGGAAAAATAGTGCAAACCAAAACTAATATTGGAAATTATAAACTATCCAAAGTCTAAATAAAAGAAGTGAAGAACTTGAAAAGCTAAAGAAAATAGGGAATCCTTGTGTTGCTTCCTAAGAAGCGCTAATTTATAGTCTTTAGATTGACTCTCTTGTTTGGCTCTTTAGTGTTGTTTGGGTGATGTGGGTTGGGGCTCTTCTAACTGGAGTTCCGAACTCCTCATAAAGGATTCATCCTCATAGTACCTCTTTACCCTGTTACCATTCACTTTGAATGCACATGTCTTTTCACTAGTAATTTCCTTTTCATGACTGTAAAGGGGCCTGACCACCTGGACCTGAGCTTATTGGGAAACAACCTGATACTGGAATTGAACAGAAGGACCTTATCTCCTTCAGACACATCTTTGCTTTTCATGTGGGCATCGTGCCACACTTTGGTCATTTGTTTGTAGATGCGGGTGTTTTCATACGCATTCAACCTTAGTTCTTCTAGTTCTTGAAGTAGTAGAAATCTCTTCTTGCCTACTTCTTTAGGGTCCATATTTAGAAATTTAATATACCAAAATGCTTTGTTCTCTAGATCAACATGTAGATGCATGATTTCACGTAGATAAGCCGGTAGGGAGTAGTCCCTATTATGGTCTTATAAAAAGTTCAATAATCCCATAGAGCATCATCAAGCTTCATAGACCATTCCTTCTGAGTTTGGATGACTATTTTATCTAAGATTGGCTTGATTTGTCGGTTCGATACTTGTACTTGTCCTAACATTTGTGGGTGGTAGCATGTTTCCACCTTGTACCTTACGAAATATTTCTTCAGTAAGGATTGAAACAGTCTCTCCCCAAAGTGGGATCCCTCGTCACTTATGACAGTGTGTGGGACACTGAATTTGGGAAAAATAGTTTTTTTGAACAACCTGATTACTACTTTGGAGTCATAGGTCAGGGTTGCAACAACCTCTACCCATTTCGAGACATAGTCTACAACAACAAGAACTTATTAATTTCCCCTTAAAGATGAGAATGGTCCCATATAGTCAATTCCCCAAACATAAAAAATTTCCACCTCTATCCAATCCGACATTGGCATTTGATTCGTTTTTTAAATGTTTCCTATTCATTGGTATTCATCACATGCTTTAATGTACACCAGAGCATCCTTGAATTGGGTGGGCCAATAAAATCCTAACTGTAGGACTTTTGCTTCCGTCCTTTCTCCTCCCAGATGTCCTCCATAAGACAAAGAATGACACTCCCGTAGAATCTGAGGGACTTCTTCTTCTGATATGCACCTCCAGTATAGATTGTTAGCACATCTTCTGAACAAGAGTGGATCATCCTAGTAGTAGTTTTTCAGATCTGAGAATAATTTCTTCTTCTGGTTGTATGTTATATCAGCAAACCATGGTAGGTTAGGTTCAACTGACTTGGCCATCATCTGAGCTTCATCTGCATAATTATCATTAACTGACAGTTGGTTCTCCTTAATTACTACAATCCTTGATAGGTGATTGTCAGCCACATTCTCGGTTCCTTTCTTATCAATGATCTCATGGTTGAAATCTTGTAACAACAAAGCCCATCGTAACAGTCTGAGCTTGGTGTCTTTCTTCTACATCAAATACTTGATGGCCCCATGATCTGTGTACACTTTGACATTCGATCCTATAAGATATGATCTAAATTTATCAAAAGAGAACACTATCTCATGTTGGATCCTAGATGGGTGATTGGATTCTCTAGAGGGAGGGGGTAAATAGAGTTGAATGCACTTAAACAAAATTCATTAGACCTTCAAGATATATCACAAGATAAGGTTGTTAAATAGGAAATTTGAGTGACAAGCTATGTAGAATGGTTCCACACTCCAAACTAGGAGTATGTCAGTCCACTACCTAGAAAGGTCAACCTCTAGGATTTCTTAACCATTGCACTCTTATATTCATTCATAAGACTTACAATACATGACCCACCAAAAGACTTACCTATCCAATACAAAGAGTCTTCAACCTTACCAAGGACTTACCCACTTCGCAAAGATTCTTTGGCCTTCTTCAAGGACTTACCCACTCTTGCACAAGTCTTCAGCCTTCTAGGAATTACCTATTATTCTTGAATCTTCATCCTTTGACTTCACCTTCACTCGGAGAAGCTTCCACCAAGGACTTACCCACTTGAGCAAGGAGTCATCTGCCTTCACTAAGGTCTTATCCACTCTTTCGCCAAGTCTTCGGCCTTGATCTTCACCAAGGGACTCCTTCCCTTGTTCTTCTTCACCTCTCTTAGCCAAGAAAGAGAACCTTCATCTTCATGGTTGAAATGAGATATAGGGAGGTGGTGGAAGTGAGATCCTCACAAGATATACATGTAGGACTATCTCTCTTACAGATTTCCTACTCACTCTGAGTTTTGCATTGAATGCTCAGCTTTGGAATGAAGCCCAAGGGGTCCTATTTATAGCCTGGGATGCCTCTTAGCCTTTGGGAACACTTAAGAACAAAAACTAGCCATTTTGTGGCTTGCAATTGATATATTTTTGATTGTTGCAACTCCACAACAGCTAGAAACACTTTTCTACACTTTTCCATACAATGCAATTGGTTGAGTTTCTATAAAGGTAACTCGACCGATCCCATCAAGAGACAAGACCAATTTAGGCCATCGGTCGAGTTTGTTCTGGGGTAACTCGACCGATTCACTTAAATCAATTTTGGTCTACAGAGGGATCGGTCGAGTTTTGTGAAATGAAAATTTGACCAATCAAAAGTCATTTTCAAGATCCAATCAAGATCGGTCGAGTTTGCACCTCGGTCGATGAACAACCTGATGTAAATTTTAGAAAATGGATTTTGAGTGCTTAAATATTCAATCTAAGTGCTCCTGAATTTTTCTAAGCTTAATTACAAGTCATACAATCATTACAGTGATTTACAACATGATTCTAATGGATTTACATCATATTCCAAAAATGTGCACTTACATTGACTTTGACTTGTCTTTTCTCCATTTTGATATGCGCACGTTAGAGCATTTGGAGTGTGTCTATACCTAATCTAAAATCACTCAAGTAGAAACATTAGACACAATTAATTGGAATGGTTTAGTCATCATCAAAACAAGGGTTTAGTCAATTTAGACCTTGAGTCAACATCTCAAGCATTTCCTTTTTTTTATAGTGTAATTTATCTGGGCCTTGTTTAGAGTTCGACTAGAATAATAGATGGTGTGGGGTTTCTTATCCTTTCTCTTCCCAAGAGCTACCCAAATAGAATAATTGTTAGCGTCACATATTAACTCAAATGATAGCTCCCAATCATGTGCTTGCAATATTGGGGCTATTGTCAACTCATTCTTTAGAGTATTGAAGGCTTCGAGGTACTTGTCAGTAAAGTTGAACTTGACATATCTAACTAGAAGGCTAGATAGAGGCTTGGAAATCTTTGAGAAATCCTTGATGAACCATCAGTAGTACCTAACATATCCTAAGAAACTTCTCACTCCGGTCACCGATTTAGGAGGTGGGATCTTAGACATTGATTCTATCTTATAGAGGTTGACTTCAATCCCTTTTTAGAAATATTGTATCTAAACACAATTCCTTCTCACACCATGAAGTGGCACTTCTCCCCATTCAAGACTAATTGTTTCTCTTCACACCTTTGCATGGCTCTAGATAGATTCTCAAGACACTTTTTGAAATCGGTACCATATATAGAAAAGTCATCCATAAAGACTTCCATTATGTCTTATAGAGAATCTGAAAAGATAGAAATCATGCACCTCTATAAAGTTGCAGGTGAATTGCATAGACCAAATGGCATCCTGTTAAAAGCGTAAGTGCCATATACACATGTGAAAGTAGTCGTCTCTTGGTTGTCAGGGTGAATTGGCACTTAGTAAAACCCTAAGTATCCATCCAAAAAACACAAATAAGAATAGCTAGCCAACCTTTCCAAAACTTGATCAATAAAAGGCAATGGGAAGTGGTCCCTCATTGTGGCAACATTCAACTTCCTATTGTCTATGCACATTCAACTTCCTTGTGGGCTGACCCAATTACTGTCACTGATAGGGTATATAATTTCGACATCACGTAATTTTATTACTTCCTTCTCGACAATCTCCTTGAGCATTTGGTTTAGCTTCCTTTGTGGTTGAACTAATGGCTTAGCTGCATCCTCTAGGTTCATCCTATGCATAAAACAAGTAGGGCTTAGATCCTTGATATCTTCCATAGAGTGGCCTATCACCTTTCTATGTAGCATTATCTCATTTAATAGGTTTTCCTCTTATACTTCAGTTATATTCGAGTTTATAATGACATGATTTCTTTCCTTGTTATCCAAAAACTCATGCTTCAAGCCCTCAGGGAGTTGCTTTAGCTTAGGTTTAGCCTTAGATGCTTCCTTTTCTTCTGGCATCTGTTTAAGAGATGCATATTTTACTGTTTCAATTGTTTCTTCTTCGTCGTCACTAGCTCCCTCTTCCAACTGATTAAGATAGTAGAGAATCTCAACAACTTCTAGGTCTTCCAAGCTAGGATCTGGGTTGTTCAGGGGCCTCATCAGTGGATTGACAATAGCTTGTTCCTCATGTACCTCTTTAAAAATTGGTTGTAGTTGTCCATGAAGTAGAATGATTCAATGATAAAGGGTCCCCTCATGGCATCTTAGATGTGAAAGTCTATATAATCATTTCCTACTCAGAGAGTGATCATTCCTGCTTCTACATCAATAAGAGCTCTCCCTATGGAAAGGAAGGGTCTTCCAAAAAAAACAGGACACTTGAGGTCCACAGTGTCAATCACGACAATATCACAAGGTATGAAGAAATGCCCCACTCAGATCGTGACATCGTCTACAACTCCTACATCTTTTGTATATGTGTGATCAGCCAACTGGATTCTCATCCCTGTCTTCACCATGTCAGTGAGTTCAAGTCTCTAGTCTGGTGTCAATGGCATGAGGTTGATGCTTACACCAAGATCCACAAGACCTTGTCTTACTTTGTTGTCCCCAACATTAAAATGAATGGTAAATGCCTCAAGGTCCTTCTTCTTTGTAGGCATTTTTGCCTGCACAAAGGCATTGGACATCTTGGTCAGTTAACTGCCTTGATGTGATATCCTCTTCCTATTTTTGTGATGAGGTCCTTGAAGAACTTAGCATAGGTAGGCATTTCTTCGATAGCATCTAGGAATGGAACATCAAAGCACAACTTCTTCACAAATTCCATGAATTTCTCATATCTTTTCTTAAGATGGGCTTTGATTAACTTGCATGGAAAGGGAACCCTCAGGGAATATGGGTCCCTCTTGGCAAATGCTTCCTTAGAGGTGTTTGGCTTCTTTGTGCTTGTAGTTTCCTTTCTTTTGCCTTTATGTTTAGTTTTATCCTTATTAGAATCTTCCTCTTCACCAGGCACTTCCTCCACTATAATTGGTTCATGTTGTATCTTGTTATCGGTGTCATCTTCTTTGTCAACCTTCTATTGCTAGTTTTCTAGTACTTTCTCGGAGCAAAGGGTGGCCATCTTTATAGTCTATGCATTCAATGGAAATTTTCCTTGAGGATTCTTGATCAACTCAGATAGTTGTGCCAGTTGTTTGTCAATTTGCTTTTGATGTGTCTACATATCAAGCGTTTGGGTCTACATTATGGAAAAACACCTGTGTTGGTGATCACACTTTAAGTTAATTGCTCGTTCATAGAGGCATGCCTTTTTGCAAACTCAAATAGCTAAGACATCATGTCGGGCTAATTACCCCCTTTAGATTGGATTTGATCTTGACTCTGACTTTTCCTATTTGAGCCTTTATCCTAACTTTGACCTTGCCCTTGGCCTTGATAGTTGTTTCTATTCCACTGAAAATTCATGGTCTGGGTGAACGTGGTCTTTTATCCTCCTCTCCTAAATCTTGGCGATGGTTCAGATGAACCGCTTAGCTGGTGGGAGTTTTTTGGAGCATCCTTGTTTCCATAATTGAAACCAAGATGACCCAGTCTCTTAAAATTGACATAGGAAACATTCTTAAAATTGACATTGGAAACATTCTTAGTCTTTTCACCTTCCTCTCTTTCCTCTTCAGGTTGAGTGTAGATGCAATTATCAACTCAATAGCCTCCTTTGCCACATGTAACACACTTCATGACTCTCTCCAAGGGTTTCTTGCCTTTGCTTTTGGAGTCATTCAATTGTTTGACATTAGTGGATATCTTTTGGATCTAGGCTGTGATGGTTTCTAAGGCCTTTGATTCAATAGAAGGTCCTTCAGACGTCGTCTTGTTGGTTGAACCTATGTCTCCTCTGTCAAAATCTATGCCTGCATGTAGAGCATCCATGTTGTCAATAATCCTTATAGTCTTCTTTGATTTTTTTCCTAGGAAGTCGCTTCATGCAACATCGTTCATCGAAGTTCTCTAGAAGATGTAAGACTATTATTGAAAGTCATGAATAGGTGGCCTTTGTCATAATTGTGATGTGGGCAATCTCTTTGGTACTCCTAAAATTGTTACCATGCCTCATATAAGTTTTCTCTGGGCTTCTGCATGAATCTATTTATCTTTTGCCTATTTCTGAGGGTCTTCTCTACCAGGTAGACCTTGGTGATGAAAGCGTCAGCCAAGGGTCCTTAACCATTAGTAATCTTGTCAGGTAAAGAAAGCTACAATGACAGGGCTTTGTCTCTCAAGGAGAAGTTAAACCCCTTACAATATATTACCTCTTGCGGCGCTCCCCTCATTTTGACGGTGTCAGAGATATTCTTGTAGGCATCTAGATGATGGTACGAGTTCTCATCTCTATAATTTCCTTTAGAAAACTTGTTTTAAATTGTGGCAATGACATATAGCTTCAGTTCAAAGTTTGGTTCATCAAACCTTGGACTGACGACATGTCATCTTGACTCATTTGCCCTTGTAGCGGCCAATTCACAGAGGGAAGGACCTCTGTCATCCTCTTTATTTTTCATTGTTGTTATTATTATCTTCAGTCTCACAGCTGTTCCTTCTATTCCTTCTCGGAAGATGACGACCTTTGTCACGACATCTTTCCTCACACTCCTCTTCATGTGGGATTGGTATGGTATCTCATTAGGTATGTCTTCCACTTCATTAGAGTGACTTTCCTCATGCTCAGACTTAGTCTCAAGTGGTGGTCGAGCTTGCTCAACCCTTGCATTCCTATCATTTCCAGCATTTTCTCCCCTAGGAGGCGGCACGATGATGTGAGAGGAAGGTAAGGTAATGTTCACACCCTACTTCTTGCCAAACTACCTAAACAGTTTTCACAGTCAAGTTAGAAAACTAGATGTGTTACAATGAAGTATTCAAGATAGTTAGAAATACCAAATTTAAAACTTGTGTAGTCAAGCTTATTGCTAAGCTTGAGGCACCTGTGTATAGTGAGTAGGTTTGGGTTCTTAATAGTTCTGATTGCCTTATCCCCAACAATAGTGCCAACAAGTTGACCGGACCAAATACAACAAGTAGTCAGACTCTTAAATTTATAACCTAACACTCAGGCCCCCACAATTATTATACGGGGTCTGATGTAGTATATCTAGGTCAAACCATAGGGACAAGTAATGATAAGTGCTAATAAAGTGAAACCTTGGCTCACATACACCAAGCAAATGGGCATATTAAATTGGATGTTCCTTACGAAACAATGATACTCCAACCAAGAAATAAGTAAAACAAAGTAAAATGTATAAGGAAAAGAAAGAGAGTAAGACTAACAAGAAATGTTGTAAAAAATATGGAAGGGAACTCAGATTGGGTTTCACCATCTAAGGTCTCTCACCAACATGTAATACTCACACCCTCTGTATACCCTTAGCAAGATTACAAGAAATCATTATATACGTCTATTCACTCCTCTCTCGAGTTTAGGATAGATCTAGATTATAAGGTTGTCTCTCTCTCAAGATGACAAACAAACAATCACAAATATAACCATATGACCATTAGCTTAAGTATTTCAACATTCTCATGAATTCATGAAACTTCATAAACACTTAGATAGGGTTATCACTACTCTTTTGAGGCGCTAACAATCAAACATCATAAGATGGTAGCTAATCATGCAAGTGAAGAATTAAACGCAAGTGTATGAAGATAACCATTGCTAAGAGCATATATATTCAAATGGATGTAAGTATATTCATGTTGGGAGAGCCTTAGTGTCTACTCCCAACCTAAGCTATATGTTTATCCACTCATGATAATGAGTAGCATTACATATTTACAAATGTAGCAAGACATGATGGACAACAACGAAGTAGATGCAGATGAATGACTAGATCTAGAAAGAAAGAAGGGGGATACACCAACTACAATCACTAACAACCACGGTTGGTGCATGTTGTCTTCAGATCTAGATCTGGGATGAATGATGGTGAGCGGTTAGTCCTTTTTTCAAAGAACAATACAAGGACAATGGTAGCGGTGTGGATCTTCTCTATCCTTCGATTCTCATCTCATATATCCATGATCAACTCAATGAATGATGGGTGAGTATGGAACACAACAACACTTTGTCATCTCTTATATGTCACCCCCCATGGATGAAGTGGGGTTCTATTTATAGGCTCTTATAACTGACTTAAATGTCTTCATCAACCATAGAGGATACATGTCTTTATTGGTCGTAGAGAATTATGACAACCGTAGAGGGTCTCTGGTCATTGTGATCACATAAAATATGATTACTAAATAAATGACCTCATTGGTCGCTATGGTGACTTGTGTTTTGGTGGCTATGTGACATTGACAACATTGATCATAGAGGCTTTAGGTTCTTCACGGCCGTAGAGGTAATTGACGAGCCTTAAATGTGGGTCCAAGAATGGAATCATGTCTAGGTTACCAGACTTTAGAAATTTATATTAACCGAATGTTTAAGACACCTGCAACTAGCACAGGGTCGAAGTAGTTCGGGGTCGAACACAGGGATAGGAAGAACGGCGCTTCAGAACTTGAGTTTCACTTGTCTAAGCACATCAAAAGGGGTGCAAGAAAAGGGGGGTGTTGTAACATGAACTAAACATAAGGAAACAAACAAAGACCCTATCTCCAAAAGGAGTTACAAGAAAGATTTAAGTTTTGGGGTTTAGAGATTTGTATAGGTGTTTTAAATAACAAAATCTGAGGAGATAAAATTGTCGTTGAGGTAAAGCATGAAGGAAGAAAACTTAGGCATAACAAGAAGCAACGGAAAACATCCTGCAACCTCTTCTCTCAAAGAGGATACCTCTAACTACGCACCATTTCCCTCTCTCAAGGGCAATGGGCGTAGATTAGAGTGGGAAGATAAGCTGGGGTGGCCCTGACCCTGGGTACTCTCATACTCCCGGGATAGACCAAACTCTAGAGTTATGACTTCCCTCTCCCAAGGGAGTCGAATGGGAAACACGATTCAATAGCTAGTCAAAACATGATCCATGCATAAAAGTCTAGAATTCAGATGCTATAAAGAAATCATCCAACAAAAAGGAACCAAACACAGAACAACATGTATTAAACTCCACAGATTCCATACTCATAGATATGTAAATAGGTTTTAGTTACAATGCATAAGTAATGAAAGTCAAATGCTGAAAAGGGAAGATAGGTATCGACTTCCTTGATTTAGGAAGGCGATAAACAACAACAGACCCCTAAGGGATTGCTAACCTGGTACCGGGCAGGAGCTCTGCCCGATACACCCGTGTCGGGCAGCCGACCCCCTCGGGCGACATGTGTGATAACCAGGGCTTATCGGGTAGAACTCCCTACCTGATACGCCCGTGTCGAGCAGCCAACCCTCTCGGGAAACATACTGTAATGGTTAGTCCGTGTCGGGTTCAGTATCGTGTCGGGTTAGGAATCACTTAGGTTCTCAGGTTCCTTGTATCGGGTATAGAGGGGCGAGCCGTCTTGGGTTAAGGCCCATCTAGGGACCCGATAGGGGTGGCCCTCCTGGTCGTATCATGCTGCTACAGCTACTGGAATGGGTTCTAAGTGAACTCCTCCCACCCCTCTCGGGTTGGGGCTGTGCTCACCTAGTATCGCCCGGTATGCCTTGGAACGCGACACACTAGCTACTGATGTCTTTCCGAAGTTAGATCTCGTGGGGTTCCGACCCATCCCATCGGAGTCCTGTAGCTACTATTTATAGGCAGCAGCTGGTAGAGGTTGCGGTCCTTGTGGGGCCACGTGTCCTTCATCGACTCCATTTATGTGGCTTCGGGGATGGTCGACATGTTGTCGCCTGAAACGGCAGGCGTCACGTGCCGGGTTGCGAGCGTATCGGGTGATCCTAGCGGGCAACTACTTCCGATGAGTAACTCGCATCGCGCGACACGCTCGTATCGGGCTGATGAGTCATGGCGGGCAAAGCTCCCTGTAGGGTAGATAGCGTACCGCTCGTCGGGGCTCCTCACACGACACGCCTGTATCGGGTTGCTGCCATATCAGGCAGCGACCGCGACAGGTAAATGGGCGTTTCGGGCGACCAGTAAAAGGGCCGATGTAGGTGCTCATTGTAGATGGGTCGGGACAAACCTTCTTGCGGACTTTGGGTGGAAAAATGAGGGGAATCTCTACAAAAGATGGAAAAAAGAGTCAGGGGCATAGTGCAGGTTATTTCTATGCAGTAACAAGATAAAATAGAGAGGAAAAATAGTTTGGAAGGAAGTTTTGACAACGAAATAAAGGCCCCAAATAGCCCCAAAATGGGTGTTATCAACTCCCCCAAACTTAGCATTTTGATTGTCCTCAATCAATCATACTTATCTTAACACTTTATTTGCAATACTTCTTCATACCAGACATAGTCCTCAGATAAGGGGTTTAAGCGAGTTCTGAGATGTCTTAAGGAAAATTATGTCTATATACGAGCAAAGGACTTTATTTTTCCCTGTCTTATTTTAAGCAAAAAAAAATCTTCTCTTCAGCTTCAGCGAGACTTGGGTGCATGATTCCAAAGTTAGCTTTCACATCAAAAAATGTGGAAATAAAAGTTGGGTTTTTGGGTAGGCTTAAGGCTTTTTGGGTTTTTCTTGTTTTCCATTGGTCCATCCAGGTACGGGTCTGTTAACGGACAAGTGGTCCCTGCAGTCCAAGCTAGTTGGCTTTAGAGCAGTGATTTCACATCCTACGTACCAGTGCCCCAGATCTACCATGCCTAAAGATGGTACTTTTGGAGAGACAAGTGGGGTTTATATATATATATATATTATATTCATTCGGAACAACTCTCATGCTTTTATTCACTCTCATAAGGCTTTTCTCTATTTTTGGGATTTTTTATGGATAGGGGAAAAAGGAGAGTTTTGCTGTTTGGCCAGCTTTTTCCTTCGCATGCACATCTCTTAGCTGTTGCGAGATTAGTTTTTGAAATTGGCATAGAAAAGTTGTAGCCTTTTTGTCGTTTGTGACTACATTTTTTGAAAGATCATAAAAAAAACGTGCACCACCTTAGACACATAAAGAACAATATGGAAGAAGTTGTATCTGATATTTACTATAGAGTGTATTTGTATAATGGTTGAGAGGCAAGCAGTTGTATATGTACTATTTTGTATCAGACATGTATGTATTATGTATAGAGGATATGGGAAAGAACAAAAAGATAAGAAGGGGGAGAAATTTTAGGTACCTCCCTCACTGATATGCTACCCCTGAAACTTACCCCACACTCTGTCCTCAGAGTTGTAAGATAGATGAGGAAGGGTAGTGATAAGTCAGTGAGGGTTTAGTCGGTGAGTGAACCTTCACCAGATAGAAGCTCCAACACATACTCTCCACGTTTGCTGTGATAGTCAATGTGGTGGAGCTTATCGGGTGTTTGTTGTAGCATCACCAAGCTAGAGATCCATTCTAGCATGTAGATGCCGCAGTCGTTTGATTGTGGAGTTTGTTGTGGACTGTTGTGGCAGAACTGAAGCTCGTGCCATTTGTTCACCGTGTTCTCCAGGAACGGCTGGATCAATGTTGCCACCTCGATGTAGTATTTCCTTACTAAGCACTCGAGGGGTGTCAACAGAGTTGATGTACATTGCACCAGATGATCTTTGTTGCTGTCGGAGCTGTTGTAGAAGATTGCTGCTCACGGGTGAGTGTACACCATCAGGAGCGTCCAATGGTTGTAATGCAACATTGGAAAGAATATGATACACGACATGCTGCGTTGTATCTCAGCCAGAAATAGTTATTCTGCTCCTGATTCATCAACTAGGAAGATATCATTGAACACCATTGGGTGAGCGATGTAGGCGTGTTCAAACTTCTTCTGTAGAATCTATATGTAGGTTGATGCCACCGACAGGGCTAGACATCCTCCTGCCTTTACTAAGTCCCGAAGGTCATCAACGGGGACTATGACATTGCCTATCTCGTAGATGACATTTGTGGGGGTAGAATCAGCTAGCCCGAGGAGAACTTCATTAACCTGCTCCTGGGATAGGGTTGCTCATGTGGAGTGGTCAAAGTTGTTGATTAATTCTTCAGATACAACAGGCGAAGCAGAGCCTTCCTTAGTGAGTATTTCTCGTAGAACGTCCATCCACTTCCCTGCCCCATAGACGTATGTGGCCATCTCGGCTTCTTCTCCTGGGGGGCTGCTGGGTTGGGATGATTCAGTTTCCTAGTCACTCTCCAGTAGCTTCTCTGGTATGCCTACATCTAGGAAATAGCGTCTGTCCTTGATCAGTAGCAGTGCATATATGCTTTTGATCTGATAGAAATTCTGGCCTTAGAGGTGCCTTATATATCCAAAGATGTGGAGCAACTCCATGGCACGTAGGACTATGAAGGCACTATTTCTGCTTCCCACCTCTTCTTGAATGGGAAAGTCTTCGAGGGAAAAGAAGTTCCAAATGCCACTGTGGCGTTGGACTCCTTGCTTGATGGCGCAGAGAAGATGTAGCGGGAGAAGCCTGAGATGCTCGTCTTCTGGGCGTACGAATATATGTCCTGAGCGTGGGACCTCCTCGGTGCCGCAACTGAGGAGCTGGACATTGTGGTTTCAGAGATCTTCCACACAGAGGAACTAATTTTTTTCTGTGCTTGTAGGGGGCCAACATCATGTTTGGATTGTGTTTTTCGATGTGTTGTAGCATGTTGGCCACCAGGATGGAGTCGTACGCCCCTTTCATTAACCTCCTTGCCAAGGCCAGGGTCGTGGTGTAGATTGGCTATTGGCCTATCCTGGTGCCTATATTCTCTATCATTGCACTCTCCAGGACCCAGAAGAGGACCGTCCCTATGACGGTTGGGGAGCGGAACATACTTTTCAGTGCTTCCCATCGTACAACAAAGTATCTGTCGCTCCAGAAGATATCCTCTCCATCTGCCTGCGATCTCAGGACCTTGTTCAGGAGCTCCTGGTCTGTGATCGTCAGGTATCCGATGGCTCGTCGGTCGAAATCAGCCATCTCAAAGGAGGGGATCTCCGACGGCACAGAAAATGCATCTGCCGTCAAACTCCTTCCTCTAGGGGGTGTCTTTTGTTGGCAGAGTATATGTCTCCCCCTTCTCCCTCTGATTCTTTAGAAGAGCCCTCCACTAGGCTGATGGATATGTTTACATCTTCATCTTCTTCTAGGGAGGGCGAGGGAGCAACCATGTTGACGCTGTGAGTGCTCTCCTATCTTGCTGGAGCCCCGTCAGTGGTCGTGTTCGTCGTTTCTTCCTCGGGCATTGTGGAGGGCCCGCTGGAGGAGGAAGAAGATGATGTTCCTGAAGAGGATGCTGAAGACAAGGGCTAAGAGTCGGGGTCTGGAGGTGATGGGGACCTCCTTGGTTGTCTTGAAAGGGGGTGGTCGTCCCTCCAGTTCAGCCTCTCTTCAATGGCGTCGAGGCATTGGAGCGTCAGTTGCATTGTGTTGTTCAATGCTTCTAGTTGGCCAGGAAGGCCAACTTGAGTTAGCAGTTGACACTCTTGCTCTCTCAACCTCCTCTGGAAAACACTGAACTTGTAGGTTAGGGAAGCAAAAGTAGCTGAGTGATTGCTCGTTACCTCCCACAAGTTGTCAAACTCTTAACCGAGGACTTGCCCCTGTGATGGAGGGGATGTAGTTGATCGACCTCTCATCCTCATAACGCTCCTCGCACAGGAAGTTCGGATCGAAGAGTGCATGCCTTCAAATAGGGCTGAATCCATCTAAATTGTCCGTGAGGGCATTGCTTTAGGGCAGGGCATCATCTCCTTCATGGCTGCCTCTGCATCGTCAGCTTGTGGTGGTGGAGAAGGGTGCAGGGAAGGCGGCTATTGTTCCACCATCCGACTATCAGTGACCTCCTCTACATCAACCACTAGAAACGTTGGTGGTGGCAGAGGAGGTTGTTGCACATCCCTGAGCTCTATCTCGAGGAGCTCAGCGAACACATCATTGCTGGTGTCCGACTATACTACTACTTCTGCCATCGAAGGCACAACTGAAGCTTCAGGAGCTGCGGCTGTCTCTTCCGCAACAGCTTCCCCCAGGGCTATCATTGTCATTTTAACCCCGGTTGTGTCGACGACCTCCACGATCGCCATTACTTCTTCTGTAGCCACGACGATTGTTGTTGTGGTGGCCATGGCGGGTACAGGAGCAGCAATGACAGCTTTAGCAGCAACTACCATTGGTTGCATGGTGGCGGTGGATGGCTCGGCTCTTGCGGTTGCTGCCCCTTGTTGGAAGCTTATGCTGGCAGCGCAAGCAGCCTCTGCCATCTGGTTTGACAGAGCCTCGATCTCCGCTGGCGTGAAGACCAACTTCTCTACATCGTAGTTGGTGTAGAGCGGGAGGGGCAGGAGAGTAGTGGTTCTTGCAAATCTATAGAAGTAGCGGTGTCCCTCCTTTTTTATTATGTTGGCTCGTTGTAAGAACTTCATATCTATCCTATCGTCACCTTACGTCCTTGACAGGCTGTGCGGCTCCCTTGGGTATCCCAACCCCACCGCGATCAGGTTGATGATGTCTCCCATGCAGTACTCCTTGGTGGCGTCCTTTATTGGGTGGAGCCGACTTAGTAGGAAGCTCCCCAGGTTGATCACCTTTCCCTCCATCACGTACCACATGAGATGGGAGTTCTTCAGTGTAGAGGTTGATCATTTTGTATTTGCGGAATAGGAGGCACACCACTATCTTGTGGACGATCCTCCAGAAGTAGGAGTGGATGGCTTCCACCTTGCTCCCCAGCTTGAACAACGATTCACCGGTTAGCTTCCTCTAGAGGTCGACCGGGTTGAATCCGTCGCCTTCGGTGATCCTGGCACCATTGTTTAGCATCTCCTTCTCGGCTTCAGTGGAGGAGAAGATCTCGTTGAGCAGCTTCTCTGAGATATCATGCTCAACGTTGTACAGCTGCCCCTACAGCCTATCTGCCCCGCCGAATCTCTCGACTTCTTCTGGTTTGTTTGGCACCTGGCGGAGGGAGGAAATGAACTCCTTGGTGAGTTTAGTGTACAAGCCGGTGTAGCTGAAGCATATGTTCCTTAGCCCGACAGCTCCCAAGACATTGTCGAGCCTGTTGAAGATGCTGAGCTGGTGGAAAGAAGGCTAGTGGCAGAACTGGGTTGGCCGGTAGATTTTGGCCGCCAACTCTATGTATCGCTGCTGATGCTCTGCATCTCGGGGCACGAACCGGCCTGGAGAGTGGGCTAGGGGTTCTGCTGCTATTGACGGGGCTGCCGCTGCTTCTTTCCAGGGCCACTTCTCAGCCTCAGATGGCCCCATTGTATTAGGGTTTGGGCGTTTCTGCCCGGCTATAGTTGCTTCAGATGTGGCCTCAGGATTGATCCTCCAGCCTTGCTTGTCGACCTAGACCACTGTGTGCTTGGTGCGATCCATGTCTGTAATGTTTGAACAAAAGTGGGGCAAGTAATAAGATTTTTGACTGATTCACCTTACCTGATATCGGGCGGTAGACCAATAAAGTCGTGTCGCCCGACACCAGATAGGCGACGCTTGAAAAACTGATACGGGTTAAAGTCTAAAGGAGTCCCGATTCAAGAATACCTGATACAAGCAAGTCGATATCGGGCGGAGGTAAATGCATCTTGTTGCCCGATAGGGATCTAGCCGGTAGTGCAGGTCGATATCAGGTTGCGTTAGTAAAACAAGGCTTGCTCGATATGGATGTCCGACATCGATCCCATGCGATACTCGTATTGCCTGGCAAAGAATCAGAGGCCGTTACGATCTCAAACTGGTTATTCAAACATAGCGTGCGATAAACTCTGGAAAAGGGGCCCCCGATACGAGTCATGCCCAACATGAGGTGCCACATGATACGAGGTGCCGCCCGATACGAGTCGGGCGATACAAGTTGGAGCCACATCGTGAAACAAAACTGGGCGATGAGTCCTACCCGATACACCCGTGTTGGTCAGGAGTGTGCGACAAGCGCGTCGCGCGATGTGGTCAAAGGACTGATGAAAAAGAAACTTGAAAGGCAAAACCTGACACAAAGCAAGTTCATTGCTCGATACAGGCATCGTGTAAAAAGGGTGTCGCATGACACACATCTCGCTCGACATGAGGTGTCGCATGATACGATCGATTGATTACTCAATAAGGTGTATTGTGTTATACCTGTATCGGGTGAGGTTGATGGCGCATGACACGGGTATCGTGAAGAGACTGGCCGACACGGGAGCTGAAGTAAAGGTAGGATGCATGATACGGGAGTAGGTGAAAAGTAAATGCAAGTGCCCGATACAGTTAAACTTGAGTTACTATATATAGCCGTGGCAAGCGGGGGTAAATCGGGAAAAATAGGGGTAAGTGTCGTGCGAGGAGGCGAATCATTTCCCGAGACATAGTAAAATTAGTCTAATCTGTCACGTTGTAGGGTGATTTTACTTTCTAAGCAAGCTTCGCACCGCACGAAATGCATGTCGCGAGGGATCGGCCTGTCGCGTGACACGCTTCCATGTTTACGTTTGCTGCCCGATACAACCAAGCACTTATCGCGCCACGCGGGGTGCGCTGGCCGATACAACTTTGGGCAATAGAGACGCCCGAGATGACACAACACGCGATACTCATAGCTTGCCTGACATGTAACTCAAGGGGCTAACGATGTCACCTGATAGAGGTGAAGGTAGTCCGGTTAGCAATCGCGTGTCACACAAGGAGAGAAGGAAGGGAACAGGTTGGAACACGCCCGATAAGATTCTCAAAAGAGTAAAAATGAAAAACAAAACAAGGGTAGAAAACTGAAATCATAGAGAGTTGATGGGTAAAACATCATTGGCATGAAAGAAGTCTTTCAGCCTCAGATAGTACTACTGATCAAAGCTTGTAAAAACTAAGTCGGTGGCCCATAAAATGAGGGAGTCCGTGCACGTGGCACATGCACTGACTCGAGCCTTATTACAATGATAATGTTTGTAATGTTTTTCTTCAGGAAGGGAAATAACATCCTATGCTAGAAAAATAAAACTTGGGCTGCCTCCCGATGCGTGTTGCAGTTTCCGTCATCAGCTCGAGAGCATCAAATCCTTTTACTCCGTTCTGGTGGTTGTTTTTCCAGCTTCTTGCAGGGCCATCTCTGATCTTCTCACAAAAGCTTCATCTTCATAAAACCTTTTTACTCTATGCCCGTTCACTGGAAAGACTTTTGCCGGATCATCCTTATCGTAGAGCTCCATCATCCCAGATGGGTAAATCTTTGCAATGGTGAAAGGTCCAGACCATCTACTCTGCAACTTCCTTGGAAAAAGACAGATAGAAGATTTAAATAGCAAAACTTTATCACCTTAATTGATGTCCTTTTTCCTCAGATGTGAATCATGCCAGATCTTGGTCCTCAACTTGTAGATCCTAGCATTTTCATAGGCGTGGCGTCTCATCTCCTCAAGCTCTTGTAGTTGAAGAAATCTTTTCTTTCCAGCCAGCGTTTGGTCCATATTGAGTTGCTTGATTGCCCAGAACGCTTTATGCTCCAGTTCAAAAGGAAGATGATAGGATTTTCCATATATCAGGTGGTAAGGTGTGGTGCCCAACGACGTCTTAAAAGTAGTCCTGTATGCCCAGAGAGTGTCATCTAACTTAGCTGACTAGTCCTTGTGGGACTTGCCAACTGTCTTCTCCTAGATCTGCTTGATCTGTCGATTGGAGACTTCCACCTGACCGGATGTTTGTGGATGATATGGCGTTGCAACCTTGTGGCGAACTCCGTACTTACGCAAGAGCAATTCAAACTATCTTTCAACAAAGTGAGAGCCATCATCACTGATGACGGTCCTCAGAACTCCAAACCTTGGAAAGATAATCTTGGTGAAGAGTTTGACCACTGCCTTAGCATCACACGTAGATGCAGACACTGCTTCAACCCACTTAGAGACATAGTCGACCACGATGAGAATATATTTGAAACCATAGGATGAGGGAAATGATCCCATATAATCAATACCCCACACATCAAAAATTTCAACTTGAATCCAATCCGATAATGACATCTCATTATGATGGGAAATGTTCCCAGTTTGCTGGCATTCATTGCAAGACTTTAAAAATGCATGAGAATATTTGAACAAGGTTGGCCAGTAGAAACCAAATTGTAGCACCTTGGTAGCTGTCCTCTCACCTCCCAGATGTCCTCCATATGGAGAGGAGTGACATTTGAACAAAATTTTGGGGGCTTCCTCCTTAGGTATACATCTTCTATATAACCCATCGACACAACACCTAAACAATAAGGGATCATCCCAATAATAGTTCTTTAAATCAGAGAAGAACTTCTTCTTCTGATTATAAGACATATCTGGGGGATGCTTCTTACAGGCCAGGTAGTTACATAAATCTACATACCACGGCCCCTCAGGGTCAATTGACTGGGCTAAGTAGATGGATTCGTCAGGGTAGCTTTCATTGATGGGTAGTGGGTGATCATCTTGCACCCGAATCCTGGAGAGATGGTCTGCAACCACATTCTCTGAGCCCTTCTTGTCTTTGATCTCATGGTCAAACTCTTGTAACAATAGTGCCCAACGCAATAGTCTAGGATTTGCATCCTTCTTGTACATTAGATATTTAGTAGCCCCGTGGTTGGTGTGAACAAACACCTTTGAACCCATGAGGTAAGACCTGAATTTGTCGAAGGCGTACACGATGGCTAGCATTTCTTTTTCTGTAGTCGTATAATTCTTTTGAGCCTCGTATAGGGTCTTTCTCACATAGAAGATAACATGATGCTTCTTGTCTCTCTTTTGGCCGAGTACGACCCCTATAGAAAAATCACTGGCGTCAAACATAAGTTCGAACGGAAGACTCCAATCAGGGGATTGGAGAATTGGTGCAGATATTAAAATGCCCTTCAAAGTTGAGAACGCCTTCATACACTCCTCCGAAGTCGAACTTCACATCTTTTACCAGAAGGTTAGAGAGAGGCTTGGCTATCTTTGAAAAATCCTTTATAAACCGCCGGTAGTAACCACCATGACCCAGAAAACTACGAACACCTATAACTGAAGTAGGTGGTGGGAGCTTAGCTATCGCCTCAACCTTGGATGGATCGAATTCAATACCTTTACTTGACACCTTATGTCCAAGAATAATCCCCTCTTGTACCATAAAATGGAATTTTTCCCAGTTTAAGGTGAGGCTCTGTTCTTCACATCTTCTCATTACGAGGGACAGATTGTTCAAACAATCATCAAACAAGATGACGTACATGCTGAAATTGTCCATGAAAACTTCCATCTTTTCTTCGAGAAGATTTGTAAAGATGACGTTCATACACCTCTGGAAGGTAGCAGGTGCATTACAGAGCCCAAAGGGCATTCTTCTAAAGGAAAAAGTTCTGTAGATGCAAGTGAAAGTTGTCTCCTCCTGATCATCAGGGTGAATGGGATATAGTAGAAACCCGAGTACTCGTCCAGCCAACAGAAGTAGGAATGACGGGCCAGACGTTCCAACATCTGATCGATGAAAGGAAGAGGGAAATGGTCCTTCAAACAGTCATCAAACGAGCTGCCGTACACGCTGAAATCATCCATGAAAACTTCCATCTTGTCTTCGAGCAGATCTGCAAAGACAGCGTTCATACACCTCTGGAAGGTAGCAGATGCATTATAGATCCCAAAAGGCATTCTTCTAAAGGCAAAAGTTCCGTAGATGCAAGTGAAAGTCATCTTCTCCTAGTCATCAGGGTGGATGGGAATCTGGTAGAAACCCAAGTACCCATCCAGCCAGAAGAAGTAGGAATGACGGGCTAGGCATTCCAACATCTGATCGATGAAAGGAAGAGGGAAATGGTCCTTGCGAGTGGTGGTGTTAAGTTTCCGATAATCTATACACATCCACCATCCAGTGACCATCTTGGTGGACACCTCGACCCCGTCATCTCCCTTGACTAAGGTCATCCCCCCCTTCTTGGGAACTACTTGGATTGGACTCACCCACGTGCTATCACTGATAGCATAGATAATTCCAGCGTCTCAGAGCTTAACTACTTCTTTGCTAATGACTTTGCGAAGCTTTACATTTAACTTTCTTTGTGGCTGGGCATATGGCCTAGAGTCCTCTTCCAGATGGATCCGATACATGCACACTGAAGGGCTTATCCCTCTTAGGTCCCTGATTGAGTAGCCCAAGGCTTTCCTCCGCAATCTTAACTCTTTGAGCAGCTGGTCTTTCTCGCAATCTGTCAACTCCGAGTTGCTGATTATCAGGTGCATTTTCTCTTGATCCAGAAAATGATATTCAAGGCCTTTTGGAAAGACTTTTAGCTCTGGTGGGACTTCCTTTTTCTGTTCTTCATTAGGGGCTTCTCGAAGAGCGGCATATCTAACTATCTTAATAGGATCTTCATCCTTAGTCATTTCTTTAATATCCAGATAGGCCAACAATTCCCTGACCTCAGGATCATCGATCTCTCGTAACTCTTCCTGTACTTCGTCACATAACTGCTGATAGCTCTCAACAAAGTAGGAGGATTCAAAGAATGAGGGGGCCCTCATACAATCACTGATGTTGAAATCGATGTGATCTCTTCCAACACAGATTGTAATCATTCCTGCCTTGAAATCAATAAGAGCTCGACTGGTGGCAAGGAAGGGTTGCCCAAAAATGATAGGGCAGCTTAGATCTTCTATAGTGTCAATCAAAACAATATCACAAGGGATAAAGAAATGTCCCACTCGGATGGGCACATCTTCAATGACACCAACTGGCCAGGTGAAGGTATGGTTAGCTAGTTGTATCCTCATGTTGGTGCTTACCATATCGGTGAGCCCCACTCTCTTAGCAAGGGACAGAGGCATTAGACTGATGCTGGCCCCTAGGTCTGCTAGACCTTTCCGAGTTACATTATCTCCAACTTGAAAGGGGATTGCGAAGGCCCCCAGATCCTTCTTCTTCAAAGGCGTATTAGTTTTAATGAAAGAACTAGACATCTTGGCAAGATTCATAGTCTCTATGTCTTCTCCTTTCCTTTTTCTTGTTATCAGATCCTTTAGGAACTTGGCATAAGTGGGCATTTCTTCAATGGCATGTAGGAACGGGACGTCTACATGCAACTTCTTTATAGTGGCCAGAAACTTTTCATACCTCTTCTTCAGTTGGCCTTTTACCATCTTATGTGGAAATGGTACGCGGGGTGCGTACTTATCTGGACGCTCTTCAGAAGAGACGTCGTTAACCTTGTCTTTGACTACTTTCTTTGAGTTCTGCATAACTTCTTCCTCAACAACCTCTGTGCTAACTCCTTCGGCGGGTGCTGTTGTTGACGTTACTGTCTTCTCAACGGCTGGTGATACAATCGTTCCTGACCTTAGAATGGCCATTTTTGTCGTCTCATCTCCTCATGGGTTGGCTTCGGTATTGGAGGGGAACGCCCCACGTGATGGTTGATGGATTGGGCGAGGCTTGTCAGCTGCTGATCAATCTGTTTGTTATGCTACTGGAGCTCCCCTAGCTGGGTAGAAAAACCACCCATCTATTGCTACATTAGAGCAGAGTTGTGCTATCCAATGAGCCCTTGTGCATCTTTTCATTGATGTCGTTCTGTCTCTTGGCAAAGGACATAAATTCTGTCGTCAAAGACAGTCGTGGCTGCTGGTTTTATTGGAAGGCTCTCTACTGCTAGAACCTTGTATGTCATTGCTAATTTGATGGTCCTCCCGAAGGTTTCCCACTCACCAGTTGGTGAGAGTTCTCAGCAGCACTGGTGTCCCCATAAGAGAAACCAGGATGGTCGGGCCGTCAGTATTGAACATAACTCACATTCTCTATAAAGTCCCCTTCGAGATCTTTTTGGGATGCGATGTGCGGGTAGAAATCTGACATGTGGTTGGCCTCTCCGCAGGTGACACAACTCTTCACGACCTCCTATCAAACCTTCCCTTTGTAACCTTGCTCCTTGAGGGACTGGACGTCTGTCATCATCTTGTCAAGCTTAGCTACGAGGGTCTCCATAGCCTTAGATTCACCTGGAGTAGTGTGACTTAGTGACTCTCGATCATATTCTTTGTCTTGTTGGTTCGTAGCCATGTTTTCAATAATCTCCCTGGCTCTTTGGGAACTAAGTCCCAAGAAATCACTACCAGCGGCAACATTCAAGGACTTCCTCTCAGTGGGGCACACCCCATTGTAAAATGTGGTGATGAGCTTTGGTTCCAAAAAACCATGATGCAGGCATTCACGCTGGTAGCTCTGGAATCTTTCCCAAGTCTCATGAAGATTCTCCGAGGGCTTCTGGGAATACCTCGTGATCTTATTTTGACATTTGATGGTCATCCTAATGGGGAAGGACTTGGCGATAAAAGCATTGGCAAGATGCTCCCAATCAGGGAGGCTCCCATCCTGTAAGCTGGTGTACCATTCTAGTGCCTTGTCCCTCAGCAAGAACGGGAAATGTAGATATGCGTCAGCGGGACTCTGTTGATCTTAAAGGTGTTGCACATCCTCTTGAATGTCATTAGATGATTATAGAGGTTCTCCTCATAGGTGTTTCCACCAAACCTGTTATGTTGCAGGAGCTGGAGGAAGGAGGGCTTCAGTTCGAAGTTGGTGACATTTAGAGGATGTGTTACAATCAGGTTTCTCTCTTCATTAGTTCGAACTTGAATGAATGAGCGAAGAGAGTGAGCTTCAGGGGCTTGGTTAGCCATGACTTGTCAAGAGCTTGGATGACCTAGAAAGAAATAAAGGAGTACCTAGAAAGAAACAAAGGTGTAAGAGCGTTGTATAAATTATGAACAGTAAATATTATGTGTAGTAAATAATTGCAGTATTATATGCATATGTGCAAGGTTTTGGCAAAGTGCAAGCAAAACTAAAGTTTGTAGAATGGTTTTCTTTGCCAATCCCCGGCAACGGTGCCAAAAAGTTGACGAGCCTTAAACGTGGGTCCAAGAATGGAATCATGTCTAGGTTATCAGACTTTAGAAATTTATAATACCCGAATGTTTAAGACACCTGCAACTAGCACATGGTCGAAGTAGTTCGGTGTCAAACACATGGATAGGAATAACGATGCTTTAGAACTTGAGTTTCACTTGTCCAAGCACATCAAAAGGGGGTGCAAGAAAAGGGGGGTGTTGTAACATGAACTAAACATAAGGAAACAAACAAAGACCCTATCTCTAAAAGGAGTTATAAGAAAGATTTAAGTTTTGGGGTTTAGAGATTTTTATAGGTGTTTTAAATAATAGAATCTGAGGAGATAAAACTGTCGTTGAGGTAAAGCACGAAGGAAGAAAACTTAGTCATAAGAAGCAACAATGGAAAACATCCTGCAACCTCTTCTCTCAAAGAGGATACCTCTAACTACGCACCATTTCCCTCTCTCAAGGGCAGTGGGAGTAGATTAGAGTGGGAAGATAAGCCAGGGCGGCCCTGACCCTGGGTACTCTCATACTCCTGAGACAGACCAAACTCTAGAGTTACGACTTCCCTCTCCCAAGGGAGTCAAACGGGAAACATGATTTGATAGCTAGTCAAAACATGATCCATACATAAAAGGCTAGAGTTCATATGCTATAAAGAAATCATCCAATAAAAAGGAACCAAACACATAACAACATGTATGAAACTCCACTGATTCCATACTCATAGATATGTATAGAGGTTTTAGTTACAATGCATAAGTAATGAAAGTAAAATGCTGAAAAGGGAAGATAGATATCAGCTTCCTTGATTTAGGAAGGCCATAAACAACATCAGACCCCTAAGGGACCGCTAACCCGGTACCGGGTAGGAGCTCTGCTCGATACACCCGTGTCGGGCATCCGACCCTCTCGGGCGACATGTGTGACAACCAGGGCATATCAGGTAGAACTCCCTACCCGATATAGCCGTGTCGGGCAGCCAGCCCTCTCGGGCGACATATCGTAACGGTTAGTCCGTATCATGTCCGGTATCATGTCAGGTTAGGAATCACTTAGGTTCTCAAGTTCCTTGTATCGGGTATAGATGGGCGAGTCATCTCGGGTTAAGGCCCATTTAGGGACCCGACAGGGGTGGCCCTCCTGGTCGTACCGTACTGCTGTGGCTACCGAGACAGGTTCTAAGTGAACTCCTCCCGCCCCTCTCGGGTTGGGGGTGTGCTCACCTAGTATCACCCAGCATGCCTTGGAACACGACACACTAGCTCCTGATGTCTTTTTGAAGTTAGCTCTCATGGGGTTCCGACCCATCCCATCGGAGTCCTGTAGCTGCTATTTATAGGCAGTAGCCGGTAGAGGTTGCGGTCCTTGTGGGGCCACATGTCCTTCATCGACTCCATTTATGTGGCTTCGGGGATGGTCGACATGCTGTCACCCAGCACGACAGGCATCACATGCCGGGTTGCGAGTGTATCGGGTGATCCTGGCGGGCAGCTGCTTCCGATGAGTAACTCACATCGCACGACACGCCCGTATCAGGATGATGAGTCGTGGCGGGCAAAGCTCCCTATAAGGTAGATAGCGTATCGCTCGTCGGGGCTCCTCATGCAACACGTCCGTATCGGGTTGCTGCCATATTGGGCAGCGACTGCGATGGGTAAATGGGCGTGTCGGGCGACCAGTAAAAGGGCCGATGTAGGTGCTCATTGTAGATGGGTCAGGATGGACATTCTTGCGAACTTTGAGTGGAAAAATGAGGAAAATCTCTACAAGATGGGAAAAGAGTCAGGGGCATAGTGCATGTTATTTCTATGCAGTAACAAGATAAAACGGAGAGGAAAAATAGTTTAGAAGGCAGTTTTGACGACGAAATAAAGGCCCTAAATAGCCCCAAAATGGGTGTTATCAGTAATCAACACTTCAGTCACTAACCTAGGTGAGGTTTCATCAGTTGCCACAATGTTGATTCTCTTAGCGACCGCAGAGATGGTGTGAGACCCATCTGTCATTAAGATGACTTTAGGTTCTTTAACCGCTAGGAAGTGTTCTCTCTATAGAAAAATAGAATGAGGGGTGAACTTAGGTAACTATGTCAAGTCATGCTAAAAATAATATGAATTATCTAGATAAAACATAAAAGAGATGACCATATGAGAACAAAATAGACACTCCAATATCCACAAAATTGGATGTTATCACTATTTTCCTTGTAGACTCATCTAACCTAGGCTCTGATACCACATTGTTGGGATCTCTCTTTTGATTAGCATACATTTCAACCATTTGAGAGAAACCTGAAACCTAAACCCAAATTATGAAGGAAAACAATTAATTATCAACAAATGTGATTAACATAGTATTAGAAAAGCACAAGTAATTTTTTCTTTTTTCCTTTCCCATTAACTTTGTAAATAATGTCACATCAAAGAACAACATTTTTAGTTTCAGAAATCACATTCAATTCCACTAAAACTAGAATCAAAATCTTGTTACTCATTATAGTTTAGTTTACATCAGTTATATGTACATGAAACAACAAACTCAATATACTACCCATCATGGGAAAGAGAGAGTGTAGGGACATTCTAATATATATTATTCTATTTACACCTTCTTTGTCACAACCTCTATGTCAGATAACATTATACCTAAAACATTTGAAGTAACCTCATGAGACTCATATAGAGCCCCAGTGAGTGGATACCTCCCACTCAAGCTGAGTACATGCATCAACATAAAATTAAGTATAATGAACTTAAAAAGAGACTTGTAGATATCAAAAGGTATAGCAGATAGTTCCAACATATATTCAAATCCAGTTTATGATGATAGCCTAATCAATCAGATAAGGTAATCACTTAAACCAAATCTAACTTCAAAACATCTTTTAGAGCATGTCTATAAATAAATCAATAGATGTTATTAAAACTATAATGAAAATACTTTAGTATGAGTAATAAATAAAGATCTAAACATTTAGAATTAATACATAACAATAACATAATCTTTGTGACACCTCACCAGCCAGAACAAGACTAATCCTATAGTCCTGAAGCTGCACATAAGACATATTTACCTAAAAGTAATATCAAATGACAAATAATCCAAATCATATTCAGAGTGGATATAAATCCCAACATTAACTATTTGTCATTATTTAAAATAAATTCAAACTAGATAGATAAGAAATGAAGTAGAAAACCTCTATAAAAATTGATCATTTTCCACAACAAGAAGCATAATCACCAGTTAGTATTATAAGGAATGTCAAAAACATTCAAATAATATTCTATGCGGCTTGTCATCTTTTATACATTTTCCCTGAAACTACTTGGCTTGTACCTCACTAAGTAGAAGTCACCACGCCTGATTCTCATGTCAATGACTCACCATCATTATCTTAGGGTTTAGTCGACCACCCTAAGATATCAACAACAGACCCTGGTCCACCACATGGTTGCCTAAAGAGGTTCACGTCATCATCTCAAGTACATGAGATAGGAATAAACATTAAAGAATATCATATATCATCATTGCATATCATATATCATCATATTTCACATTTTTCACAGTTCTCATTTCATCATAGTTTATTCATCATGGACATAGACTTTCACAACAAAGATTTAGGGCCAAAGCCACTCCTAGATGACTCACTCCTAAATCCTGGTGGTCTAATCTTTAAGGTCTCAATCCACACTCTAGAAATCCTTCTCATAATTCTCTAATTACTATAAGGAGATCCATTTTGTTTCCCCAGTGTGGACCTCAGAGGAATCTTACGGTGTTTAGGACATATAAGTAGATATATCATCAATTCACTTGTTATTAAATCTCTTTTAATCATCTTAAAAGAATTCAAAACATCATGTATCATATGTGTCTATTTTCGTGCAACTAGAATAACATGAATCAAATTAGGTTTATCAAGAAAGACAAAGGCTTAAACAAGAATCATAACAATATGTAATTTTGCAACACATATTATTCTTTCCATTTCCACATCACAACATAGTAATCATCATCAATGGGCCTTCAGCCCGAGACATGATTTCATTGTCCATCATTTACCCTAAATAGGGTTTCTCAGAAGTAATCAAAGTATGTTAATTCAATTTCAACATATTTCTTATCCATCCATTTCATATCAAAATTCTCATCAAGTATTAATAAAGACATTAGAACTAGCACCAATATAGGCATATAGACATCTCATGTTATTTATCATGCTCAGAGCACACTTATCATGCAACAAATACATATTCTGTCCAATTTCTATAGGTATAAACAAATCTCAAGTATAAACATGCATAACACACTTAATACTTCTCTCTTACTATTTACCATTCTTCAGTTAGGGCCACTATTCAACACATAAGTGGTTTCATTTGAAATCTATCAGAGAAGGCCATCTTTTGAATACAAGTATCCTAACATACAATTACAATATGATAACACACTCTAATAAACCAATTCATACCTTGAACCTCATCTTGAATTTGAATTTAACTATATTCATATGAATTCCTTAATCTCTCATTTGAGTTCGTTACTCATTAACGTTACATCGATCATCATTTTAGGGTTAGAGTTAGGTTCTTAGACCCATCTACTAGTTTTCATCATTTTCCTTTCATTTCATATTCATTATTCTTAACTTCTTTAGTTCATGTTCACTACTACTCTTGGAAAGAAGCATTCTAAAGTTACTAAATGCATAAGTATTTTCTCTCATCGATTTCCTTTACAGTCTGATTTTAGAGTATTCTATTCATTCTAGGTCAACCGAGATATACTTATAACAAAAAGATAAAAGACTTTCTCAAACTTGTTTTATTAATATTTGGTTCATTACATATCATCACAATCCATCTCACCCTTGTTCATTTCTTATTTTGCATCTACATACATGTATGATATCATTTTACTCGTCATAGCATTGTAGTAGATAAAAGCAATCCTTCTATTTCTTATAAGTCTCTCAAATTAGAAGGATCCACAAATTAGGGTTACTTCATCTAGCCACTGAATTTGTAGTCATATTTTTAATTAATTATTATGTGACTTGTATAAAAGAACTTCATTCATGCGAGGTTCATTCACAATTTCATGAATTATAATAGAATAGACAAATTAGTCTTAGATCATACTGATTTGACTTATCACCTTCAATTTAAGTTATAATACCTATAATTGAGCATTTCTTTACATTTATCAGATTATATACAAGTTTAAGCTTTATCTCTAATACACAACTTAATATTGAATTTCTACAGTTTAAGAAGCCATATTAGTTCAAGGCATGATAACAATCATGTCATTTAGTAATCTCATCATGGCAAACAAAACTTTATTAGGGATATCACACACATGGAAACCCTAGTTTACATCTACACATAATTCATCCATCAATCATAAGTATCCATCAGTTCATTGACTCATTTGAGTCAATCCTTCATCACAAACCCTAGACAGGGAAATCACCATCACAAACCCTAATGTTGATCCTTATGTACATGTCATATAAAATCTCAATAAAATTCAGCAATACACTTGTGTAATTCAATCTAATGCAATTCAAATATGATTCTATATATGTCAACTCAATTTCCAAGCATATCATTCAATAGGTTGATTATAGACAATATTTGTATAAAACAACATAATACTATATTGATGAGATTTTTTTGAAGCTTGAATCAATAGATCAAGAGCTAGAAAGATAGAAACCAAAGATCTAAATCAGTATCTTCTAGTTCCTTCGAAATCATCCCAATTGATTACCCACTTGCATACAAGTTCTAGCAACGATCTTGATTATTTTAACCAAATAGAAATAGGCTTTCAACATGATTAAAGAGCTTAATAGGTAGATACAAACTCACCTAAGGTGACACACACCTTAAAAATGTAGGTCAAACTATGACTTTTTTTGGAAAAACCCACCAATGTTCAAGCTATGAATCCATCCCCCCCCTCTCAACTCAAAAATTCTATGCTATATTTCAGCCAGAATGCATGGCCAGATGAGTTTATTTTGGGAAAACTCGACTAACACCCCTCTCAGGATCAATATAACATCATCCAAAAATTATGAAAATTTATCCTAATGTATTTAATGCATCTTAAAAATTACTATTAAAATTTCAAATTATTTTTATGTACCAAAAAAATGTAAAAATCAAATACTAGACTATTATATTTCAGTCTAAATACATGGTCAGCTGAGTTTGTTATGGGTAACTCGGCTAACAAATAGGTCATAAACCATTCAAAAATTCTAATATGTTTCATGAATTCTTACATTTGGGTTCTCTCAAACATATCCAAATTTCAACTAAATTAGAGTTGTATATAAAATACCAAAAATCATTTAGTGAACCATTATACTTATCAAATTTTGTATTCATATGCTACCAAAACCCTAATTTTGAGCGATTAGAGTTTTCAATTCTCAAACCATAATAATTAATTGAATAAAAGCATATTAAGAGTTTCTCATTAGGTTTAAGGAATCACAAATTAGACTACCATCATTAATTGATCTCTAAATAATGTTCAATCTAGTTAAGCATGCAATCATTCAAGTAAACCCTAATTAGATGGTTAATCTAAAAATTGGTCGTTACATAGACATTTAAATTAGTGGGAAAACACATAAAGCCCAATCTTCACTCCACCCAAGGGCGGATAAGAAAGGTATGCATTAATTTAGAGACCAGATTCGATGATCTCATTATGAGTGAGGAAGGTAATAGGACCCCCATCTCGCTCGATAATATAGTATTGCAACCTTTTTAGTCATCTTAGAAAAAGATATTGTTAATCAAGGTTATTGTTACAGAAAACAACAAAAACTGTGATAAAAAGTGATTTTTATGTTGGCTGATCTTTGAGGTTGGAGATAGTCATGGCTTTCCCATCATAGCCCTAGAGGTCCAATTTTTGGACATGTTTTGGTTCCATTCGCCTCAGGACCTCCAACGACAGAGATCCATAATTGGCAGTTAGGACTAATGTGTAGGAAAAGAGAGAGAGAGAGAGAGAGGCGAGAGAGGTCGATTTAGTAGAGAAAGATTAGATCTTTAAGAAATAACACACATATATGAACTAATTGACATATTAGAGAAAGCATCAATTACTGATATGGATATAATAGAATAAGAAGAAGTTATCGTTGTGCAACCTACCGATGTTAGCAAAGAAGTTGGTGTCAAAGGAAGAATCATTTGATCACATGCGGAAAATAAAAGGGAGAGGTAGTCATTTCTCTAGTTGTAGGAGGTACGAAAGGGGCCTGGAATATGTTGGGTATGGATATCTATTTATATGTATATCTTAGGGTTCATGATTCTAGGCAAAACCTTCTAGAAGAGGATGTGAATTACCGTGTTGAGCCCCACCAAAGGGTATGTGGATCATGAGATCCAGCACGTGTCACATGATAGATGTTTGGGATCCACTCAATGTCCCTAGTGGAAAAAGGAAGCCTCTTGTTTTCCCTATAATTGTAGGAATGTTCTAGTAGAAATTAGGGAAAATTTGCACTTAAAGATAAGGCAGAGTTATCTGTCAGATTTTTCTTAAGAAGCAGTTGAAAACAAGAAATATTCTATTTTGAACAATTCAACTGGGCAATTTGGGAAAATAGCTTATTTAATGTGGAATTGAAGGATAATTACACTCTCGACCATTAGCCAAAGAACTAATATTTAAGCATGACTTTCTGTTGAATGAGCAAAAATAGGGTGTCAATACATAGATTGGTCTCCATCTTGTGTTTTTTCCCATTATTTACGTCTAGAGGTTTCATATGTATGATATTTCCCCAATAAACTCTATTATTACCAAATGAACTTATGTACAACTTTTGCATGTTTTGTAGGTACTTGAAAATTAAAGGGTGGAAGGGAGAGAAGATTGTTGAATCTAGGGTTTCCCCATGCTTGGAGAAGCCCAATATGAGGCCAAAACCACACCCAACATAACCCAAGTGATCAAAGAAATTGAAGGAATAACCTCCATGGATGACCAAGTTCAAGGCTTCAATGCAAGGGAAGGACCCCAAAACAGCCATGCTACTAAGGAATGGCTAATATGGCATGCCCCAATCATAGACTTCTAAAACAACTTCCAAAATATGATCAAGTTGGTCAACAAAACCGTTTTGTGTAGAATAAACATGCTAGAAGGTGGCCAACACAGTTGTGGTGGCCACCAGGGCTGTGATACCATAGAATCCCACCTATTTTATCACTTTATCTACCTATTTATCCCCATTTAAATCTATACCCCCTAGAACCCTATATAAGCCTTGGAGGCGGTTGGAGGCACTAGTACAGATTTCTATAGCGTTGCTTATTTTTACATTCGACGTTAGTTAAACACCTACACCTAAGTGGGAAACACTATGATCAAGGATCTTTAACATCGGTTTCTAGGGAAAGAGACAACCAACGACACTGACCCAATGCCTGTGAAGTGTGAAACTACCGTAATAATAAACATATATTGTTATTTGTATGTAAAGAAACTAACTACATAATCTAATATCAGCAACAATTATAAGAATGTTTTGAGATTATATGACGGTTGGAAGGAGGAAGTCGATGTTGAAAAGATCCTACGTTATTGAATTATTAAAAATTGACGATGTACTTCCTAATTACTAAACTGATAAGGATAGAGGTGTCTTCAGTTTTGTTTTTACAACCGACAACACAAATCTACATTGTTCGCTTTTTAAATAAGTTGACTCTAAAGAAGTCTACATCGTTGGTTGTTTTATAAAAATGATCATGCACTTCCTTATCAATTAATATTTAACTGACAGAGAGAGATGTTTTGTCAGTTTTGTTGAACAAATTGTCAACACATATCTATATCATTGATTTTTTAAAAGCAACTGACATTGGAGGTCTGAGTTTTTTTATAGTAGGTCTATAGACCTACTATTCGGTTGTTCAACAGAATGTGAAATGTAGTTCATGAAAACTGTCGGTTCCAATTGTGTTCATCTTAACAACATGCTAGTAGTCACTACAAAACCTTGAATAACAAACACATACAAGAACCCACTCCACACAATTTATTCACACATATGTAATTCCATTCTCATCCACCTTTATTTTATTCTCATGCACATATGCACATACAAAGTCCAAAACACACATGCAATTCCATCCTCATCCACATGTACAAACACAATTCTTATATATTCATTTCTCTTCTTCACTCACACACATATTGTAAAGAAGTGAAACCACCTCTCTACTAAAAATTTGAAATATCAAACCTCCAGTCCAAACATACTCAGAAGGTATGATGGAGTGGGTGTAAAATTTTCAAATCTTTATATAATGGTAACAAAAGACCAAAGTATAGCAGCAAAATAAAAACATGACTATATTCAATTATAAAACAAAGGGTTACAAACTTACATCACAAGGATCCATGTAGAGGAAATCTAAACCACCTCAAGATTATCTCCAAGCTTAAACTTCTCAATCTAAGTCCATGTCATCACGTCTTGTCATCCAAGTCCTCCGCCTAGGGTTGGAAGCATACCCCAACAAAAGAGAAACAAAAGGAGACATTAGAAAAAGCTGGTATGTGCATACTAAAAAGCAAATTGAGCAATTATAAAGAATAAGGGACATCAAAATAAAAGGCTTCCCATGAAAGAGATAAGGACTACCCAAACGGGCATTAAGAGAAAAGAATCATCATCATCATAAAAGAAGATACTTGCCATAATCAAAACAATAAAGATTGTGCAATACTGGCACATAAACAAAGTAGGGCACACACCCCACAATCAACATCAATAACCTGCATGCATGTGAGATAAGCATAGCCCTATAACAATATAAACACAATTGGTGGCCAACCCTAATAAAGTTGAAACCTGATAGAGAAAGGAATACTACCAATCTCCCAAATATATAAAATTGAGTATGTATTACTGCCACACTCGAGTATAGAGAAGTGGTATACTACCACCCTACTTAATAAACAATAGGGGATTACTGCCCCAAAACCAAAGTAATTTACCCTACTCTCTACTGAATCACATAGCATGTTTAATGTAGAGGCAAGGAGACATGTATGGTCAGAATAATACAATGTTGTCATCACACAATGAACAACACAAACATATAAACATCCACTTCAAAGTGGGCAAATATCAATATAAGAGACCAACATGCACCAAGGCACAAGATAGATATAAAGAAAATATCCAAGTTCATAACAAGCAAGATAGTTCACATGAACCATGATATCAAGAAAATAGACATATTGTGTAGGCCAAATTCAAGAGAATGAAAAGATAGGTGAATTTCTCAACATTGAGTAATAGGGGATACAACATACCTCAACATCAGATTCAAACGATCTAAAGTCACTTCAATGTCCAATCCTAGGCATCCAAAGAACCTATTAAGTATAAATGTGGAATTAGGGTTAGATTTCCATTAATTATTCAAAATCCTAAAAATCGCCTTTTTATTAATGTGTGAATTAGGTTATCAAAACTGAGCCAATTTATAGATCAGGTTATTAGGATTCCAAATCATATTTTATTACATTTTTATGACTTATGAATAATCAGTTATGATTTTTACAAGTTAATTCATCATTAATTAGGTCCATTAAAAACATCTATTGTTTAACATTATAGTTAGCCATCCAAACTTATACCATTAGAAAGCCCTTCTTTTTCTGAATCCAACAAGTATTTTTCCATATTTTTCTGATCATCCAATAATTAGTTATCGATTTTTAAACATCAGCCAATGAGAAAATAACACGTCAGCAAACGAATTGCAAAAGAGAAGAGAGAGGGAGAGCCACGACTGACTTGGCCCAATAAGGTGTGGCCAAATTGCCTGGTCAAAGGTCCAGTTGACTGTGCTTAAAAAAAGAATCTCATCGGTTAAAAGACTAAAACGCCCCTCAGCAAAAATTAGAAAAGAAAACAAGACGAGGGTAAGATGGAGAAATCCGCGGGGAGTTGTCCCCTTCCTCTCGATGTGTCGACCACTGCTGCACGTGAAGTAGCAGCAACACCATGCCTGATTGGGGTTAATCTCAGTCATCGATCGATTGCAAAACAAACTCATCCCCATCGAAGAACGGGAACTGGACATGCATACCTGGTGGTTAATTGAATCCCGGTGAAGTAGAGAACAAAGGAGGGGAGCCGCGAGGTCAACGAACTGAGGAAGTTCGACGACAGGCGAACACGCAACCAACGATGAAATTGAAGCGATGGAAATCCTTCAAGCGGCCAAACGGAATAGGAGAAGGGGTCCTTTATATATAAGGTTGGGCACAAAGGCCCGCACAAGGTGGCCGCAAAATCCTAGAGCCACAAGAATTGGGTGTTCCATTAATACTTGCCAAAACAACACGAATAAAAGATCATTGTGTGTGGAATTCCATTTGGAATCCAAAGGCGAAGAAGCCACCAAAAAAGACCAAGAATCGAGAGAGATATCCACAAATCAAAATCGCCAAAAATGTGGCCTGTACTCCTACTCCGACTCGAGCTAGGAGACAACCTCTTAGTCATTAGATCACAGATCAACGGCCCAAAAACAATTCGAAATTGGGAAAAATGGAAAGCAGGCGTGACAAGGAGATAATATGATTAAAACTAAAGTTTTATTTAAATTAATTTTAATTTCTCTTTCTCCTCTTTTGAGGGTGCAAACGAACTCCAAATTAGGTAAACTTTTGTGTAGAGGCTAATTAAAGCATGTAGATTCCGAATATAAAATTATATTTGCCTTTTGAGAACTTTTAATATGTTAAGTAAATCAAATCATATTTTCACTTTCCTCCTTCATTAATGGCTTTAGGATTATCCAAATTTTATGAAACTTGATCCACAAGTCATATTTAATGTGTTGGATACATATTTGCCATCAGTTTTATGTGTTGGATTTATTTGCATATTTATTTATTATTTTGAAGGTTCTACACACTTTCTCTCTCCTGATTTCACCTTTTAAGCAAACTTTCTCCAAATTGGATGAAAATTCACCCAAAGGCTATATTTATTATGTAGATTACAAAGCTAAGATTATTTTCCTCCATTGGATTCATTTATTATTTTATTTGATATTTTTAGGGAAAACTCACATCTTCTTTTCCAATTTGAATTAAATAAATCTTTGGTATGTGTATAATGTGAAACTTGACTCCCAAGGTAATTGGGACTCAAGGAACATGAATTTAGACATAGATTTTATTTTTGGAACTTTTGTTTATGATATATGTAATATGGCCCATTAGTTTGTTATTTATCCAATTAAGTTATGTATGTTCATATTATCTCTAAATGAATTATGTGACATATTAAATTACATTAAGGTGATACATTCTTGCATTAGCTTATTGGGAACATTCTCTTAAGCTTAACCTCAACCTTGTTTGTCTAAGTCCAAAAAGTCAAACTTCTAGGGTGGGGTTCAAGATCCAGTATGTTACAACACTCCACCCCTTAAAAGGATTTTGTCCTTGAAATCTATTGATCCAAACATCAACAACTAACTACTCTCCACCCCTTAAAGGGTTCAACCTAACAAGTTTTTAGAGATTAATATTTCTCATGTATCCAGCTAAAGTCACCATCTAGGATTGAGTTTTTAGGTCCTCGTGTCTCTAACCTATCAACCCTATATGAACATCCATAAGTCATAGGGTAGCCCAACTACACCATTATATCATTCCTAGTCATAAAACCAGGGTTAGATTCCTGTTAAACTAGAGCTGCTCTTCATTGTGACTTAGTTCGAGAAAGCTTCGGGAAAATCCAGAGAATTTTTTTTGTCATGTACATATAGTATTATATGGAAAATAATTTGTTTTGAAAACTTTTGCAATTGAATACTAAAATTTGGGCCTAAAATCAAAACGAGAAACCAAGTCACAATATTTCCATATGAATACTTCCTCATAACCTAATCTTATCCTCAAATCAAACCTTTTTGCAAAAGAAGGTCATCATTGATCAAATCTAGGGTCAACATCTCACTTAGAGGTAACTATCAAAGTCAAATGTTCTAATGGGGAGACAAAATTAACATAGTCAGATTCCGACTACCATGGGCTCTGATACCATGTTGTAAAGAAGCAAAACCACCTCTCTACTAAAAATTTGAAATATCAAACCTCCAGTCCAAACATACTCAGAAGGTATGATGGAGTGGGTGTAAAATTTTCAAATCTTTATATAATGGTAACACAAGACCAAAGTATAGCAGCGGAATAAAAACATGACTATATTCAATTATAAAACAAAGGGTTACAAACTTACATCACAAGGATCCATGTAGAGGAAATCTAAACCACCTCAAGATTATCTCCAAGCTTAAACTTCTCAATCTAAGTCCAGGTCATCACGTCTTGTCATCCAAGTCCTCCGCCTAGGGTTGGAAGCATACCCCAACAAAAGAGAAACAAAAGGAGACATCAGAAAAAGCTGGTATGTGCATACTAAAAAGCAAATTGAGCAATTATAAAGAATATGGGACATCAAAATAAAAGGCTTCCCATGCAAGAGATAAGGACTACCCAAACGGGCATCAAGAGAAAAGAATCATCATCATCATAAAAGAAGATACTTGCCATAATTAAAACAATAAAGATTGTGCAATACTGGCACATAAACAAAGTAGGGCACACACCCCACAATCAACATCAATAACCTGCATGCATGTGAGATAAGCATAGCCCTAGAACAATATAAACACAATTGGCGGCCAACCCTCATAAAGTTGAAACTTGATAGAGAAAGGAATACTGCCAATCTCCCAAATATATAAAATTGAGTATAGATTACTGCCACACTTGAGAATAGAGAAGTGGTATACTGCCACCCTCCGTAATAAACAATAGGGGATTACTGCCCCAAAACCAAAGTAATTTACACTACTCTAGTGCTACTAAATCACATAGCATGTTTAATGTAGAGGCAAGCAGACATGTATGGTCAGAATAATACAATGTTGTCATCACACAATGAACAACACAAACATATAAACATCCACTTCAAAGTGGGCACATATCAATATAAGAGACTAACATGCACCAAGGCATAAGATAGATATAAAGAAAATATCCAAGTTCATAACTAGCAAGATAGTTCACATGAACCATGATATCAAGAAAATAGACATATTGTGTAGGCCAAATTCAAGAGAATGAAAAGATAGGTGAATTGCTCAACATTGAGTAATAGGGGATACAACATACCTCAACATCAGATTCAAATGATCCAAAGTCACTTCTATGTCCAAGACTAGGCATCCAAAGAACCTATTAAGTATCTATGTGGAATTAGGGTTCGAATTTCCATTAATTATTCAAAATCCTAAAAAACGCCTTTTTATTAATGTGTTAATTAGGTTATCAAAACTATAACAATTTATACATCAGGTTATTATGATTCCTAAACATATTTTATTACATTTTTATGGCTTATAAATAATTAGTTATGATTTTTACAAGTTAATTCATCATTAATTAGATCCATTAAAAACACCTATTATTAAACATTAGATTTAGCCATCCAAACTTATACCATTACAAAGACCTTCTTTTTCTAAATCCAACAAGTATTTTTCCATATTTTTCTGATCATCCAATAATTAGTTATCGATTTTTAAACATCAGCCAATGAGAAAATAACACGTCAGCAAACGAGTTTCAAAAGAGAAGAGAGAGGGAGAGCCACGACTGAATTGGCCCAATAAGGTGTGGCCAGGTTGCCCAGTCAAAGGTCCAGTTGACTGTGCTTAAAATAAAGAATCTCTTCGGTCAAAAGTCTAAAACGCCCCTAAGCGAAAACTAGAAAACAAAATAAGACGAGGGTAAGATGGAGAAATCCTTGGAGAGTTGTCCCCTTCCTCTCGATGCGTCGACCATTGCTGTGCATGAAGCAGCAACGCCATGCCAGATTGGGGTAAATCTCAATCATCGATCGATTGGAAAACAAATTCATCCCCATCGAAGAACGGGAACCAGACATGCATACCTGGTGGTTAATTGCATCCTGGTGAAGTAGAGAACAAAGGAGGGGAGCCACGAGGTTAGTGAATAGAGGAAGCTTGACAAATGTCAAACACGCAACCAATGATGAAATTGAAGTGATGGAAATCCTTCAAGCGGCCAAACAGAATAGGAGAAGGGGTCATTTATATATAAGGTTGGGCACATAGGCCCGCACAAGGTGGTTGCGAAATCCTAGAGCCACAAGAATTGGGCGTTCCATTATTACTAGCCAAAACAACATGAATAAAAGATCATTGCATGCAAAATTCTATTTGGAATCCAAAGGCAAAGAAATCACCAAAAAAGACCAAGAATCGAGAGAGATATTCAAAAATCAAAATTGCCAAAAATGTGGCCTGTACTCCTACTCCGACCCGAGCTAGGAGACGACCTCTGAGTCGTCAATCGCAGATCAAAGACCCAAAAACAATCTGAAATTGGGAAAAATGAAAAGCAGGCGTGATAGGGAGATAGTATGATTAAAACTAAAGTTTTATTTAAATTAATTTTCATTTTTCTCTCTCCTCTTTTGAGGGTGCAAACAAACTCCAAATTAGGTAAAATTTTGCGTAGAGGCTAATTAAAGCATGTAGATTCTGAATATAAAATTAGATTTGCCTTTTGAGAACTTTAAAATGTTAAGTAAATCAAATCAGATTTTCTCTTTCCTCCTTCATTAATGGCTTTAGGATTATCCAAATTTTATGAAACTTGTCCCACAAGTCATATTTAATGTGTTGGATACGAATTTGCCATCAATTTTATGTGTTGGATTTATTTGCATATTTATTTATTATTTTGAAGGTTCTACACACTTTCTCTCTCCTGATTTCACCTTTTAAGCAAACTTTCTCCAAATTAGATGAAAATTCACCCAAAGGCTATATTTATTATGTAGATTACGAATCTAAGATTATTTTCCTCCTTTGGAGTCATTTATTATTTTATTTGATATTTTTAGGGAAAACTCACATATTCTTTTCCAATTTGAATTAAATAAATCTTTAGTGTGTGTATAATGTGAATCTTAACTCCCAAGGTAATTGGTACCCAAGGAACACGAATTTAGACTTAGATTCTATTTTTGGAACTTATTTTTATGAGATATGTAATATGGCCCATTAGTTTGTTATTTATCCAATTAAGTTATGTATGTTCATATTATCTCTAAATGAATTATGTGACATATTAAATTACATTAAGGTGATATTCATGCATTAGCTTATTGGGAACATTCTCTTAAGTTTAACCTCAACCTTGTTTGGCTAAGTTCAAAAGGTCAAATTTCTAGGGTAGGGCTTAAGATCTGCTATGTTACAACACTCCACCCCTTAAAAGGATTTCGTCCTCAAAATCTATTGATCCAAACATCAAAAACTAACTACTCTCCACCCCTTAAAGGGTTCAACCTAACAAGTCAAACTGAACAACTTTTTAGAGCTACCCACATCTCTTAGTTATGAAAGTTTTTAGAGATTAATATTTCTCATGTATCCAACTAAAGTCACCATCTAGGGTTGAGTTTTTAGGTCCTCGTGTCTCTAACCTATCAACCCTATATGAACATCCATAAGTCATAGGGTAGGTCAAATACACCATTATATCATTCCTAGTCATAAAACTAGGGTTAGATTCTACTTAAACTAGAGTTTCTCTTCATTTTGACTTAGTTCGAGAAAACTTTGAGAAAATCCAGAGAAAACATTTTGTCATGTACATATAACATTATATGGAAAATAATTTGTTGTGAAAACTTTTGCGATTGAATACTAAAATTTGGGCCCAAAATCAAAATGAGAAACCAAGTCACAATATTTCCATATGAATACTTCCTCATAACCTAATCTTATCCTCAAATCAAACCTTTTTGCAATAGAAGATCATAATTGATCAAATCTAGGGTCAACATCTCACTTAGAGGTAACTATCAAAGTCAAATGTTCTAATGGGGAGACAAATTTGAAATAGTCAGATTCTGACTACCGTGGGATCTGATACCATGTTGTAAAGAAGCAAAACCACCTCTCTACTAAAAATTTGAAATATCAAACCTCCAGTCCAAACATACTCAGAAGGTATGATGGAGTGGGTGTAAAATTTTCAAATCTTTATATAATGGTAACAAAAGACCAAAGTATAGTAGTGGAATTAAAACATGTCTATATTCAATTATAAAACAAAGGGTTACAAACTTACATCACAAGGATCCATGTAGAGGAAATCTAAACCACCTCAAGATTATCTCCAAGCTTGACCTTCTCAATCTAAGTCCAGGTCATCACGTCTTGTCATCCAAGTCTTCCGCCTAGGGTTGGAAGCATACCCCAACAAAAGAGAAACAAAAGGAGACATCAGCAAAAGATGGTATGTGCATACTAAAAAGCAAATTGAGCAATTATAAAGAATAAGGGACATCAAAATAAAAAGTTTCCCATACAAGAGATAAGGATTACCCAAACGAGCATCAAGAGAAAAGAATCATCATCATCATAAAAGAAGATACTTGCCATAATCAAAACAATAAAGATTGTGCAATACTGGCACATAAACAAAGTAGGGAACACACCCCATAATCAACATCAATAACCTGCATGCATGTGAGATAAGCATAGCCCTAGAAAAATATAAACACAATTGGCGGCCAACCCTCATAAAGTTGAAACCTGATAGAGAAAGGAATACTGCCAATCTCCCAAATATATAAAATTGAGTACGGATTACTGCCACACTCAAAAACAGAGAAGTGGTATACAACCACCCTCCTTAATAAACAATAGGGGATTTGTGCCCTAAAACCAAAGTAATTTACACTACTCTAGTGCTACTGAATCTCATAGCATGTTTAATATAGATGCAAGTAGACAGGTATGGCTAGAATAATACAATGTTTTCATTACACACTGAACAACACAAACATATAAACATCCACTTCAAAGTGGGCACATATCAATATAAGAGACCAACGTGCACTAAGGCACAAGATAGATATAAAGAAAATATCAAAGTTAATAACAAGCAAGATAGTTCACATGAACCATGATACTAAGAAAATAGACATATTGTGTAGGCCAAATTCAAGAGAATGAAAAGATAGGTGAATTTCTCAACATGAGTAATAGGGGATACAACATACCTCAACATCAGATTCAAACGATCCAAAGTCACTTCTATGTCCAAGCCTAGGCATCCAAAGAACCTATTAAGTATATATGTGGAATTAGGGTTAGATTTCCATTAATTATTCAAAACCCTAAAAATTTCCTTTTTATTAATGTCTGGATTAGGTTATCAAAACTATGCCAATTTATAGATCGGGTTATTAGGATTGCAAAACATATGTTATTATATTTTTATGACTTATAAATAATTAATTATGATTTTTACAAGTTAATTCATCATTAATTAGATCCTTTAAAAACACCTATTATTAAACATTAGATATAGCAATCCAAACTTATACCATTAGAAATCCCTTCTTTTTCTAAATCCAACGAGTATTTTTCCATATTTTTCTGATCATCCAATAATTAGTTATCGATTTTTAAACATCAACCAATGAGAAAATAACACATGAGCAAACGAGTTGCAAAAGAGAAGAGAGAGGGAGAGCCACGAATGACTTGGCCCAATAAGGTGCGGCCAAGTTGCCCGGTCAAAGGTCCAGTTGATTGTGCTTAAAACAAAGAATCTCATCGATCAAAAGACTAAAACGCCCCTGAGCAAAAACTGGAAAAGAAAATAAGATGAGGGTAAGATGGAGAAATCCTCAGAGAGTCATCCCCTTCCTCTCGCTATGTCAACCATTACTGCACGTGAAGCAGCATCAACGCCATGCCAGATTGGGGTAAATCACAGTCATTGATCGATTGCAAAACAAATTCATCCCCATCGAAGAACGGGAACCGGACATGCATACATGCTGGTTAATTGCATCTTGGTGAAGTAGAGAACAAAGGAGGGGAGCTACAAGGTCAGCGAATAGAGGAAGCTTGACGGCAGTCGAACACACACCCAACAATGAAATTGAAGCGATGGAAATCCTTCAAGCGGCCAAACAGAACATGAGAAGGGGTCCTTTATATATAAGGTTGGGCACAAAGGCTCGCACAAGGTGGACGCAAAATCCTAGAGCCACAAGAGTTGGGAATTCCATTAATAATTACCAAAACAACACAAATAAAAGATCACTATGTGCAAAATTCCATTTGGAATTCAAAGGCAAAGAAATCACCAAAAAAGACCAAGAATTGAGAGAGATATCCACAAATCAAAATCGCCAAAAATGTGGCATGTACTCCTACTCTGACCCGAGATAGGAGATGACCTCTGAGTCGTTAGATCACATATCAATGACCTAAAAACAATACAAAATTGGGTAAAATGGAAAGCAGGCGTGACAGGGAGATAATATGCTTATAACTAAGTTTTATTTAAATTAATTTCCCTTTTTCTCTCTCCTCTTTTGAGGGTGCAAACAAACTCCAAATTAGGTAAAATTTTGCGTAGAGGCTAATTAAAGCATGTAGATTTTGAATATAAAATTAGATTTGCCTTTTGAGAACTTTTATTATGTTAAGTAAATCAAATCATATTTTCTCTTTCCTCCTTCATTAATGGCTTTAGGATTATCTGAAATTTATGAAACTTGACGCACAAGTCATATTTAATGTATTGGATACGAATTTTCCATAAATTTTATGTGTTGGATTTATTTGCATATTTATTTATTATTTTGAAGGTTCTACACACTTTCTCTCTCTCGATTTCACCTTTTAAGCAAACTTTCTCCAAATTGGATGAAAATTCACCCAAAGGCTATATTTATTATGTAGATTACAAATCTAAGATTATTTTCCTCCTTTGGAGTCATTTATTATTTTATTTGATATTTTTAGGGAAAACTCACATCTTCTTTTCCAATTTGAATTAAATAAATCTTTAGTATGTGTATAATGTGAAACTTAACTCCCAAGGTAATTGGGACGCAAGGAACACAAATTCAGACTTAGATTTTATATTTGGAACTTCATTTTATGAGATATGTAATATGGCTCATTAGTTTGTTATTCATCCAATTAAGTTATGTATGTTCATATTATCTCTAAATGAATTATGTGACATATTATACATTAAGGTGATACATTCTTGAATTAGCTTATTGGGAACATTCTCTTAAGCTTAACCTCAACCTTGTTTGGCTAAGTCCAAAAGGTCAAACTTATAGGGTAGGGTTCAAGATCCGGTATGTTACACATATGCATATATACACATGTACATCGTTCAAATATGCACCAACAATTCACATGTATCGAATTTAAAGTTGCAAAAAGTCATTAGCATCACATGTATATAGAAATCATGACATCAACATTTAAAAACATCATATTTTACCACAATCAAATAAAAAGTTGACTTCCTTAATGAAGGTTGTAACCTTTGTTATTGTATCTCATTGAACTCTTCTTTAATATAGGGATTTTTCATGTCAAATAGCTTCAAAGAGAATGACATAATTCATGTTTGATTTGATTTGTTTATTCTCAAATGATACTATGTAGCTATCATTCAAGACTATATAGATTACATTTTCTAAGAAATGGATGTCTAGTGCTGCTTGTTTGACAATGAGGTGTATATACTAATATACACATGCTAATTATTATCTTATGTAGGACACTATAAATTTATAGTTATGTGTAATCTTTATATATAAAAGTAAGCATAGTTTTATACACACACACACACACACACACACACACACACACACATATATATATATATATATATATATATATATATAATATGTCTATAAGTTAGAAGACTACCTTCACATTATTCCAAAATATAGATTTTTTTATGTATCTCACTCCCGACCTATTTGAATACTTTTATGACACTACCAATTAAAGTAATACATTTAGTTGAATTAGTAAACAATCATGTAATGATGCATATATTAATATATGTTGACAGATAAAAAATTTACTTACACTACAATTTCCACTTTCATTGGGTGGCCCTCACTCCCTATTTTGCTACTTGAAGGATCAAGATGATACACAGATAGTGTCTCATAGACAATTACTAACAACTCGTAATGATTATTACTAAGTGAAAAGAAGGCAGATAAAAGAAAACTCAAATTTTATAGTGAAATGCAATTTATAAGTCAAAAGTATAAACGAAGAGCCTAAAACTTGCCGAACATTGAAAGGAGATATAATCATGTTCTTTCCCGCAATACCAAAATATTTAAATGTGGTAGAGAATTAAATACTTACAAAAGTTTGATCTCTATCTACATAGCTAATAAATTATGAAACTAGAAATGCCACATTGGTTAATGTGAACTGTGCACTAGTGTATATAAATAGTTGAAAAACATATGTATGAACTAATATATCAGAAAACAATTCAACATGTATTTTATAGATTTAACATGCATAAGATCTCACCATATCCAAATTTCTATCACAAATGTATCCACCCAATGATATTCAGATAACTCCAAATTATCTATCTAGAATACACTAGCATAATGTTCCTTCCTTGCAACATCCTCCTGAACAAACATTGTCATAGTTGACCCTTCTTTTATAATGTCTAACCATAATGCCAACCCCATGGACTTAGGACCTAGTGAGTTGAATAAGTCCCTACAATATAAGGAGGTAATAGTGTCTTTGGAGGAAGACTAGAGGAGGAACTGTAGGGGGCTTATTATGTACTGTGGTCTGCATGCATTCTCATATGAGTTGCCAATTATATACACATATACAAATACAATGCAAATTTATCATGCATTCTCATAGATAATTTTAGATTCAGGGTAGGAAGCAATGTCACCTTCTACATTTTGTATCATGTTCTGCTCAGGGTAGCCAAATGTTAGTGGTGTTTGCTTCCATTCTAGATAGACAAGCCTGGTAGTCACACGAAGCGCATTATCAGGCATTGGAGAACCATGAATCTTTTCACCTATAAGGTTTAGGAAAACCTCACCTTATCCCACGATATACAACCATAGTTCTACTAATGCAATACAACATTTTCTCAACAACTACAATTATGTATATAATGTTATATATACTCAAACACAACATATTATAAATTCACTTGGAAGACTATTATATTTAGAAAAAAAACTTACATCGGTTGTGTGTGGTGGGTCCATGGGATTACGACCAACCACCTCTGTCAAAGGAGCATCCACCTTGTAAGAAGAGTGGTGCGACACAAGTACTATCTGAGGAGGTTGAAACTAAGAAGCCTAAAACTGTCTCATTGCTTCTTGTATTTTGTTTGCTACTATATCATCGACATGGTCTTGTATTCTATTTACAACTATGACCTCTACCTCATATTGCAGAAATCCTCCTTTCTTGATAGATATGTTCTTTTGCTTTGATGTGAAAAAAAATATATTATCCCAACACCATCTCTAATGCCCCTAACATGGCTAGTATTCTCTCGAGTACCCATAACAAGTTCATCCCTTTGGCCCTTAGCGATGAACCTGCCTTTTTCCCTTTTTATCATCATCAATAGTAATTGGTTAGTAAAGCATAACAATCAAGGTCAAAAATGAAAACACACTTTGACAGTAGAATATTACCATTTTTGCAACCACCTCAGCAGTTGTAGTGTTGGTATTTTTTCAAAATGACTTGTCCTCACATCTATCCACTCCTCATGGTGACCTAGAGGTGTAGGAATAATAGAAGACTCAGTAGACCCAAGAGTAGGTTTCTCATTAGAAGATGCTTGCTGTCTTTGTTGGTGATGTCAGGCATAACAACCTGGACCCAACTTTAGTCATTCATATTATTTGCATGCCTTTCTTTTTTAGCATCATGTGTAGCATGATTAGTACAAAACATATATTAATTATATAATACATTGAATTCATCTGATTCATAATAAGAGTGTACTTTAAATGAGGCTTAATATCTTGAATTCAATAGATAGCCTTGAAGCAACAAGAACTTCACACACATTCTTATCAAGATAGGTCGATTGCTCAGTGGCAGGCTACTTCGTCTTACTGGTCATTATGTAATCTCTAGTCAGATTTGCCCTATAATTCGTCAATTTCCTCCCACAACATTGCATCATCTTTTTACGATGAAATTTTTCATCAAGATAAAAAATGCCCTATAAAAGTTCATATACTTAATAACAAATCTTCAAAAATATAATTGTGTATATCTTAAAAAAATAGAATATCTCACAGATATGTCCTTTCATATGAGGTCTTTAATGGAAAGATCAACTTAGTGCCAAGATTCTATTGTTATTGTCACTTTGATACAAAGAGAAACCCCTAAATTTAGTTTGAAAGAACTGTGATTTTCCCAATAGGGTTTCCTATTTCATAAAACTTAATATCCAGCTTTAGAACTTTATCCCTTTGCTCTGCTAGCTTTCTCATCAAAGTGATGCCTCATTTATGTGCACATCATGTTGCTACTCAGCAGAACCAACAAGATCCTCAAGGCGCTCATCCTAAAGTAGTCAAGAAACACATAAAAGTGATAAAGAATGTAACTTATACAACTATCATAGAGAATGTAAAATGCAATATAAAATAATATAACTTACATCAGACTCATCCTCATGGTGCACTTTGTCACGATGCTCATCTTCACAGTGCTCATCATCATGATCAAACGACATCTAAACAATGTCATATCTAAAATAATCAAAGAATGAAATATAAGTAATGAAGAATTTAAAATGCACATCTATCATATGAAACATATATTACTATGATAAAAAAGTGTAAAATGCACATCTGGCATATAAAAAATTTAAGTAAAATGCATGCATTTTTTATAATAAGGAGATGTCTACCAAAATCAGTTTGGTTCACGTCAACATCATCATTAATTTCTTCTTCAACACACGTACTATTTTTGTCATTTACTTATCTCATAGTAGCAATCTCTCCATGTCAGTATCATTCTATATATTTTTTCACAATCTCATTATGCATGACACGGCTTTTGATTTCATCAACAATGTTGACTTTCATGTTGTTACTCCAATTCGTGCATATAATAAAACCTATCCCCAAGTCATTTCCTATGCCCCTTCACAAATCTTATAAACTGATCAAGACTCATAATAAACCCGAAAGGCAGCAATTTGGAATGGACATCCATGATCAGTCCATTCTTTGATCACAGGGAACATGAGTGTCGCATTAGGTGTTAGCTACGTCAAATTTAGAAAGGTCAGGGTTTAAAGATTATGGTTTAGAGATTACGGTTTAGAGACTAGCATTTATAAATTACAATTTAGAGATTAGGGTTTAGATATTAGGGTTTATTTATTAGGGTTTATAGATTATGATAAAGACTAGAGTTTAGAGACTAGCATTTAGATATTAGAGTTTCGTGATGAATATGTACCACCTATCCCACTCTTGAATGCTTAATCTCACTAGTAAGTGTATAATGTGTATTTGGTTTTCATGAATATTTTGGCAGCATGATCCCCACAGTTCTCCAAGAACATCAATGTATTTGGGAAGATACCCATCTACATATGTACTTAGAGAACAAATTGGAAAGTTCTAACCAAACATCTTGAAAAATGAATACACATATTATAGTTACATCCTAAGTGAGATTAAGTATTCAAGAATAGTCTCAAACTGGGGACTGTCCAAGATTTGCACCTAATGAGTAAATCTTGGATGGGTTTCTAGGCCAACAAGATATATGTCTAAAATGGGATTTAAAGTGTACAATTTAGTTAAACGTAACAATTTTAGATATTTTTTTAGATAATTTAGGTAATTCATATCAATTCATTGTAATTAGTGCTTAGATGAGAGTAATTATGCATGCACCATTCAAATTGAACGATGCACCTATTTATATAAGTCGTCATATATGAATTCCAATTATACAAGTTTGAATTCCCCAATTTCTAAATTAAAACCCTAATACAATTCATATCAATTTAGGTAAATCCATAACAAGGTATAAATCATATCAAGTGAATAAAAAACTTATACCATAATGCATTCAACAAATAATTATAAAAGAATGCACATAACAAATAATTATAATGACATATGCAGGAGAAGAAGGACCTTCCACAATAGGGGTAGAGGGGTCATACCGGTGGCAACAAAAGAAGTAGGGGCAGAGGTCACTTGGCGGTTGGAAACAAGAAGCACAAGAAGAGGTAATGGTGATGGCTGGAAGCTGGAAATTGTGGAGAGGTGGTTTGTGGATGGCGGTGGTGAACATGTGGTTGCAAGCTAAAGGTTGTGTTGGTGGAGAGGCGTCGGCTGACGATTCCAAGAAAGTTGACAACAGTAGAATCAACATCAATGAGTAGGAGTAGAGGCAGTGGCTGGAAGTTCTAAGCAAGAGTAGAGATTAGGTTGGAGGGTGGAGAGAAGTAGAATTTGGATACAACGCCACAAAGAGAAGTGGGAAGTAGAAGGGGCAACCGTAATGGCTGCAATGGGAAGCAACAATGATGGGTGGGAGCACCAATGGCTAGAAGTAGCTAGGTCATCGTTGTCTCTGAATAGAGTTAGATATCACATGTGATGAAATAGAGAATGGGGAAAAAGGTTTTGTGGGTGTTGTTAGGTAGAACTCAGTCGTCGATTGATCTAAGAAACCTGATACTAAGAACTTAGTTGTCGATTTAAACAAAAACTCAGGATAGAAGTTCAACTATGTTATTGGTTAGGAACTTAGAAACCAAAAACATATGTCCTTATCCCTAATAATAAAAATAACAACCTCTCTAACACCTATTTCATTAGTATCGTCCAAATTGATGCTATAACTCAATTTGGGAGTGAAATGTTTTTTCGGGGCATGGTGGGAACCCAATATCATCCACTCAGGAATAAAGAATCGACACAACATGTTCTTTGGAGGTAAATTTTTTTACAGGGAACTTGCCCTATGATCTTGTTTCTCTTAGATAATAATCGACAACAAAGGTTTTTTGGAGGTAACATTTATTTTGGTGAAGGGATGCGTCATCGCTTGTCAACCAAAGTGTCATGTCCTGTACAACTTTTTCTGGGAAACTGAATTCGTGGGTTGTCTATGGTATCTATTCTTCCACTATAAACCAACTTTAAAATAAAAGTAGTACCCGTGTTTTTTCTTAAATGACAAGGCTTGACCTTTGTGATGTTTGTGATTTTAAAAATCGACGGCATAGGTCTCTAGTGTCAGTTTTCTTTGTAAACTGACATGAATAAAAGTGACACCAAAGGTAAAAAAATGTACTAGTAAGGTTTAGAGTTGGATCTCTTGAACATTCATTTCACTTTACTATGACCTATCGACCTCACTCCACTCCCATTTAAACACCTTCCACCCAAAAAAACCCAAAATTTTAGGATTTTGGCCACAATCCATTCCATTTCCATGTCGTTGCACCTAGGACAATGGGAGTTCTCAAGCTTATAGCAGCTAGAGAAGAAGATTTCAACCTCTATGCTGAGATCCATGGCTTCTTCTATCTCTTTCTTCTCCATTTTTTATTATCCATTGTCATTAGTAGCTAAGTTCCATTGGTAGACTATTTGGGGGAATAAATGTGATTTTCATACCATATATGGTAAATACTATTCTAAAAAATTTATTCTTGTTTGAAATTGTTATCCTTATGTTGCTATCTCATTTTTTCATATCTTGATATGGTTATTGATGCTTGAAACCACCTAAGAATATAAGTATATAAGGTGTATCCTTAGCTAGCTACCCCACTACATACATATCCACCTATTTGTTTATCCCTAGTTGTGATATCTAAGTATCTAGTAGTGCCTTACTTAATGTGCCTAGCAAAGAGCATGTCTATAGGCTGGATGAATTGTAAATCTAGGTGAAATACCCTTCTCCTACACTCGTTATATCCCTTTTCCACTATGTACATTAAGAGAATCACTCCTAGATAGTTGGACTAGTGTGATTGTGATGGAAATATACGTTGTTGGTATGTATGCCTAGAGAGCCAATAATATGATGATTGTAATGGGGCATTTGATACCTGATTTGATAATGATAAAGGTAATTCTATGTATTATGTTGTCTCAATCATGAGATGATGACATAGGCATAGTTGGTGTCTAAAGAATGATATTTCTTGATGACATATGTCTTCAGGTTTAGGATCAGAACAATGAGATCATATTTATGATAAGAGTACATGCATTGTTTTTATGTCCCCAATCAGATATTACTATTGAAGCAAAATGAACAACAATAATACATAAGACGAGTGTGTGTTGACTGATGACAAATTCTCATTAGTCATGATATGGGATATCAAGTCAAACACATAGTACATGTTAGAGAATAGTGTATTAGACAGACCCACATTGAGAATGATACATGGATACCATGGAGTGATAGTCAAAATCAGCTCTCATAGTGACAGTTGTGATTGTGGTTCTTAGACCTGAAGTCACTACACTCATCACATGTCATTCGATGTAATTTGATACCATCCAACATGACTCTAAATAAGGGTTTCCATAAAGATGATGCTCGGGTACATTGTGACACATGGGGATTGATTGTGAGTGTGTAGATGGGATTTGTCCCTCCTACTAGAGATTGATATTATGGCCACTTGATAAGCGAGACTGAGAAACGTATGGACATACTCATGTGACTCAATATAAGATATGTGAACTCACATGCATCTCATATAGTGTGTTCTAGTTAAAAGAACATGGATATAACGTTGAGAGGATGACGATTCCATTGCCTCATGTTTAATATGAATATCAGAGACAAAGGAACTATACAATCACAGTAACATTAATCATATATTGTAGGTTGAATTTGTTCTCCAACTTTCTAATTACTTGGGTGGCAATGATGTGTTGCTAGATATCACTCATTGCTTGTGATGTCATCAATTGGTTATGGACATTCACTGCAAATGTAATGTGGGACCTATAGGGTCACACACATAGGATGCACCTAGAAAAAGAGTTAACTCATGAATAAGGTTTAACTTGATCACTGAAGTGTTTAAGTATTCAATTTAAACAACATTGGCTGAAAATTGACTGATTGAGAATGTGAGTCGACTGACTCAAGTGTTGAGTCGATCAAATCAAGTGTTGAGTCAATTTAAATAACATTGGTTGTACATTGTCTGAACCAGAATGTGAATTGACCGACTGGTTTACAATGTGAATTGACCTATTAAGTGATCAGTAAGAGAGGATTAATGATTGATGATGACATCATGTTGTGCATTAATCATTGTATTGAAAGACAATATGCTTGCAAATATGAAATATAGTAAAATGAATAATTCATATGCGAACTGACTGATTCAAATGTGAACTGGCCAATTTGTGATTCGTATAGCCAAAAATTCATGAAAATCCATCTCTTGGAGTCCCAGTTTATTTGGAAACCCTGACCCTGACCCTCCTATAATAGAGGGGTAGTCAAGACATTCAAAAGACACAACTAACACTGACAAATGTTGTCCTGTCATACTTGTGGTAACATGAGAGCCCAAAGCAAGTCTTACCCGTAAAAGGGAGAGAAAGCTAGCGATCATAAGTCAACACTAGCACATTGACATTGAAGGGAGAACTCCTTCCCATTAGCTCTAGAAGAGAAATGAGGAGTTCCCAGTGGTCTGTGTAAACTATGTAGAGGTGTGGAGGCCATCACCATCACACTAGGAGAGCGTTGTCAACCGTCGTCTGTGGTGTTGCACCAGGAGGTGGTTGCTAACGACTGTTTGTGTGCTACTTGAAGAGGAAGCATGAGACATTATGAGGATTGCCATTGTACTTGTTGTAGGACCAAGTATATACCTCTCAAACACTTTTCCTAGATACATCGTTGTTCACGCGATCTGCTGGTTCAAGATTCAGGCATATTTTGTTTTTTATTTCCACTGCCTTATTTGTTGTCCTTATTTTTTAACAATATCAGAGCCATGTCAATTAACAGTGTATCAGGATTTAAATCAACATGATCGGATTTATTTTATTACATATAATGCAAATATTAAAATGATTAATATGCATATCTGATTAAATACCACATATGGTCTCAAGATATGATACATATGCGATCTATACATGTCGCTCTAAAATCATATTAATGGTGGATGAATGCGTGGTTATGGCCAAAAACCCCTATGGATGTGCATGCTTGGTTGTTTGGTTTCTTTCTTGTTAATAGGCTTGCATACCGAGCCTCTATTCTTCTTTCAAAATCTAAATTAATGCTCTCCTTCCTAAATTCCCCTCGAATGTAACTCAAGATTTCCCTTTTATAATGTAATAAGTTAATAGAAAATTGACAGTTCTATTTTCTATTTTGGAAAAGAGAAGACGTTCCACACCAGATGAGTCGATCGACTAGGAAGTCGAGTCGATCTACTAAAGCAGTGAGGAGTCTAGCCAATGGGAGGATCCAATAAATTGACTGAAGGCCCGACCGATCAACTAGAGGAGTCCAGTCAAACGCATGAATCAGAGGCAATTGACCAGCCGATGGAAGCCAATGGACCAACTGGGAAGTCTAATCGATCGACTGAAGGGTATAACCAATTTACCGGTCTGTTCCAGCAACATATTTTTCAATACAAGTTGCTACATTAGATGTATGACCTTAGGTGGCAGCAATTCTTTGTGACTCCAAATAATTGTATTAGTATGGCCATAACCATTGCTCATATGTTTTATGATTGCATGTTTTGTTTGTAGATATAACATGTATATGATACATATTATAAGTATGTGGTGATTGGATATATATATGTATTTATATATATATAAATATATATATATATATATATATAATTCCTCGATAAATATTACATCTAAGATTCTTTCCATAAGTGCCACACATAAAAAGCTTGAACGACTAAGCATAGGTTATGCCAAAGCATGGTGCACCATCTATCTCATTGAAGTGTGATAGTAGATATGTGGATCTTCCAAAATAGGTTGCATACTCTATCGTGTTGGCTTTTGGATCAGTCTTAACTAGGTGGCCTTAATGAGATTAAGTGCCTAGAAGCATACAAATGGAATGTGACAAGGAGTTGTGCAAACCATCCATCCAAGAGTTACATTTAGATGCAACTGGAAAAAGTTTCCTACCTAAATAGTCAAGTTGTGAGCAACCAACCAAAGCTTACTTAAAATTTGATGAAATATGGATCTTGGATCACTAGAAGATTGTTCACTTCAATATTCCAAATTGATAGTGAGGGATGCCAATTTGAACAAAATAGTGGGAGTAATAATTAATTAAAGGCCTAATGAATATCGTTAATGTTATATAATCAAATAAAAAGTGTTTTGATAAAAATTACAAATTTCCTTTTGTAGAAACTAATGGCATACAAAAACACATTTTTATTGTGATCGGTCCTTGAGAAGGACAAGTTGAATGGGAATAACTTCCATGATTGGTTCAGGATGTTAAGAATCGTTCTCACTCAAGAGCGCAATATATATGTCCTGGAGACACCTGAGCCAGATGAACCCACTCACAACGCGCCTAAGGCTGACATGGATGCTTAAAAGAAGCACTCTAAAGGTGTCATGGATGTCAAGTGATTGATGTTGTACTCAATGAACTATGAGTTGCAGAGACAACATGATAACATGGATGTTGTCGAGATGGGAACACATCTTAAGGACATGTACCAAGATCAAGAAAGACAAGAGAGGTATGATGTCTCAAAGGTGTTGTTCAAGTGTAATATGGGTGAAGCAGATCCAGTAGGTCCCCATACACTCAAGTTGATTGGGTATGTAGAGAACCTTGGTAGACTAGGATTTCCCTTAGGCCAAAACTTGGCCATAGATGTGATTCTACAGACATTACCAGAATCATACAACCGGTTTGTCATGAACCACAATATGAACAATTTTGACAAGTCTTTGTCAGAATTACTTGGCATGTAGAGGACAGCTGAAGTGCAAATGAAGAAGGACAAACCTAAATCCTTGATGATGATCACCAGAGGCAAAGGGAAGTCCAAAGGAAAAGTCAAAGCTAAGAAGAGTTATAAAGCTAGCCAGAAACCAAAGTCTTATGTACTAAAAGCTAAGGGAGGAGTGAATAAGGAGGGGAAGTGCTACCACTGTCACCAGCCTAGATATTGGAAAAGCAACTATCCTCTTTATATAGAGGAACTCGTGAAGAAGAAGGAGATTGAGCTATCCACTTTAAGACCAAAGAAGAAGTAAGCTACAACTATACAGAGTAAGAGTTGTTTCCACTATTGTTGGAATCTATAATTCATCTGATGGGCATGCAATGGAATTAGTGAATTGCTATTATATACCTGCAATTAATGAAAAACATCATGTATCTTGTATGGACAAGAGTACCATGAGTAATTGTTGCTTTGTTTTAAAAGATAAGATCTTATTTGGTTGTGTACAATGTTTCATAGTCTATTCTTTATAGTTCTAAAGACAAATATGTATAACACATATATTGAATGACTCGATGACTCAAATAATGAATACCTATAGCATTGTCATCTAGAGCACATAAATGAGAAATGCATTTCTAAATCCATAATGACGGTTGTCTACACTCTTTTGGTTTTTGAACCAATAGAGACATGCAAGTCTTATTTGTTGGGCAATATGACAAAAGCACCTTTCATAAGAAGTAGTGGGAGAGCAAGTATTCTATTAGGCCTCGTACATACTGATGTATATAAGCCTTTAAGAACAAATACTAGAAGTAGTTACAAAGTACCCCATTATATTTTTTGATGATATCAATATATATGGTATATTGTATTTAATGAAATACAAGTATGAATCTCTTGAAGTGATCAAGGAGATCATAAATGAAGTATATGACCAGCTCGGTAAAAGTATTAAAACACTTCGATATGATCAACATGGAAAATATTTTGAACTAAGAGTTTGAGGAGCTTCTGGGAGACTGTGATGATGTATCACAATGAACTCCACCTGAAACATAATGATGTATCATAAAGAAGGAATCACACCCTGATAGTCATGGTGTGATCATCAATAAATCTAGATGATCTTCTAATTTCTTTTTGTTTGGCACATGCTTTACACTAAACAATGTACCATATAAAAGGGTTAAAAATACACCATATGAGATATGGTATGGGAAGTGTCCTAATATGTCTTTTAGAAAGATTAGGAATGAAAGCTTGTATAAGAAAATCATTTCTTGAAAAGCTTTGTCCACAAATGTTATTTTGTTGATAATACTTTTATATTACAATCCGTTAACAAAAGTTTTTGTTGCTAGGATGGTTGTATTCCTAAAGGGGAACTTAATTCCAAATGAATTAGTGAGAGGAAAGCAGAACTTGAAATTTTTGAGACCAATAAAAAATGTTAAACCTAAAGAGGTACAATACAAACAAGGAGATTCAAAAATTGTTGTGGAATCTCAATTTCCTTATATAAGAAAATATCTCATAGATCTAGTAGAACATGCCTTGAGCTTGAAACATTAAAATATATATTATGGCTAAAGAGGGTGGTAAGTTGGTCATAACAATGAGGCAACAACCTACCCAGAAACTATTGACGGATCATAATATGAGAAATGGCTTGAAGCTGTTGTATCCAAGATGGATTCCATGTACACCAACAAGGTATGACCTTGGTGGATCCACCTAAAGGGGTAAAACCCATAGGGTACAATTGGGCCTTCAAGAAGAAGACCAACATGGATGGTAGTGTACATACCTATTAGGGAAGATTGGTTGCTAAAAGTTTCAAACAAGTTCAAGATGTTGAACGTGATGAAATATTTTAACCAGTTGTCATGGTTAAGTCCATCAGGATCATGCTTGCCACTACAATTTAGTATGACTATGAGATTTGGAAAATGGATATTAAAATTACATTCTTTAATAGGAATATAGTAAAGGATGGGTGCTTGACACAACTTGAAGTTTTATAAATCCAATTAATGCAAATAAATTCTATCAGCTACAAAGGTCAATCTATGGTTGAAGCAAACATCTCAGAGCTGGAATCCTCAATTTGATAGGATAGTCAAAGAGTTTGACTTTAATTGAAATGAAGACGAATCTATGATTACAATAGGTTACTGGGAGCATATTTATATTCCACATAATGATGCAGAATGACTTCCTTATCCTACAAATATTTAAAAACTGGCAACGAAGTTCCTTCTTTATGAATGGTTTCAGCAAAGCATCATGAATCTTTGGAATTAATATCTATAAAGATAGATCTATAAAGCTTCTTGACCTAAGTAAGAGCACATACATTGGCAAGATGCTGAAGGGGTTTAGCATAAAGTACACAATGAGAGAAAGTTGGACCATGCTCTATGGAATTAGTCTCTCAAGATCCTAGTGTCCCAGTTCTTGTGAAGAATGGGAAAATATGAGTAATATGTCATATGCATTCACAATTGTATCTATCATGTATGCAATGTTATATACTCATCCCATAGTCTTTTATGTATTGGGCATGATGAACAAATATTAGTCAGATTCACTGAATGTCATTGGATTGCCATGAAGAACATCCTTAAGTACTTGAGAAGCACTAAAAGGATTAGTTTCATATTTATGGTAATAAGGAAGAGTTAGGTGTAAAGGGATACACCAAAACAAGCTTCCAAAATGACAAAGAAGATTAACAACTGCAATCTAAATTTGTGTTTAACTTTAAAACAAAATTGTAAGCTGGAAAAGTTCTGAGCAAGAGATAGTTGTTAATTATACAATAGAAGTTGAGTACCTTGCTATTATGAACACATCCAAGGATGTTGTATGGATCAATAAGTTCATTTAAATGCACTTGTGGGAGGTTCCAACAATTTATGACATAGTAGAAATATTGTGATAACAATGGAGCTACCAGTTAGGCAAAGGAACCCAGATAGCATACTACAACATTTCCATCTCATACTAGAGATCCTACAACAAATAGATGATTGCAAAGTACTGAGTAGAAGCAAAGTTTCTAACCCACTACAAAAGCACTTATGTAGTAGAAACATGATGGACATGTTAAGATCACTTTGAATAAGATTTGTAGGTGATTGGCTCTAGGTGCAAGTGGGAGTCTGTTGGTATGATGACCAGACAACCAATCATACAATGATTGTAATGGAGCATTAGATACCCAATTTGATAATGATAAAAGTAATTCCATCTATTATGTTTGTCTCAATCATGAGATGATTAGACAAACATAGTAGATGTCTAAAGAATGATATCACTCGATAAAATATGTCTTTAGTTTTAAAACCTAAACAATGAGATCAGATGTGTGATAAGAGTACATGCATTCTTGTTATATCCCTAGTCGGATATTACATGAAAGTAAAATAGACAATAGTAATACATAAGACTAGAGTGGGTGTTGACTGATGAAAGTGTCTCATTAGTCATGATATGGGGTATCAAGTCAAACTCATAGGTGCATGTTAGAGAACAGTTTATCAGACAGACTCACCTTGAGAGTGATACATAGAGACCATGGAATGGTAGTCAGAACCAACTCCCATAGTGATAGTGGTGAGTCTGGTTTTTAGACACAGATGTCACTGCACTCATCATATTTCATTCAATGTATTTTGACACCATCCAATGTGACCTTGAACAAGGGATGCCATAAAGGTGATGCTTGAGTACATTGTGACACATGGGGATTTATTGTGAGTGATGTAGATGGCATTTGTCCCTCGTATAGGAGATTGATATCATGTTCACTTGATAAGCGATACTGAGAAACATATGGCCATACCTATGCGACTCAATATAAGATATGTGAACTCACATGCATCTCATAGAGTCTGCTCTAGTTCAAGGAACATGGGTTCAACATTGAGAGGATGACGATTCCATGCCTCAAGTTCAATATGGATATCAAAAACAAAGGAACTATATGATCACAGTAACACTAATCACAAATTGTAGGTTGAATTTGTTCTACAACTTTCCAATTACTTGGGTAGAAAGGATGTGTTTCTAGATATTGCTCATTGCTTGTGATGTCATAAATTGGTTATGGACATTCACTGCCAACATACGCTCATTGCTTGTGATGTCATAAATTGGTTGTGGACATTCACTACCAATGTAATTTTGGACCTATAGAGTCACACATATAGGATGCACCTAGAATAGAAGTTTACTCATGAATAAGGTTTAACTTGATTACTAAAGTGCTTAGGTATACAATTTAAACAACATTGGCTGAAAATTGACTAACTAGGAATGTGAGTGGACCGACTCAAGTGTTGAGTCGATCTACTGAAGTGTCAAGTCAATTTAAACAACATTGGTTATACATTGGCTGAACTAGAGTGTGAACTGATTGGTTCAGGATGTGAATCGATCCGTCCAGAATGTGAACCGACCAATTATGGGAAGCAACCGATTCAAAATGTGAATTGACCGATTGAGCAATCAGTAAGACTGGATCAAGGATTGATGTTAACGTCATGTTGTGCATTAATCGTCACATTGAAAGTAAATATGTTTGTGAATAGGAAATATAGTGAAACGACTGATTCAAGTGTTGAGTTGACTAATTCATATGTGAACTGACTGATTCAAATGTGAACTGACCAATTAGTGATTTGCAACATCTAGAAATTGTGAAAATTTGTCTCTTTGACTCCCAATTGATCTAGAGACCCTAACCCTCCTATAATTAGATGGGTAGTCAAGGCTTTCATAAGATACAACTAATCCTCACAAACATTGTCCTCTCACAGTTGTGGTAACGTGAGAGCCCAAAGTAAGTCTTACTTGTAAAAGAGAGAGATATCCAGGGAGAACAAGTCAGTGCTAGCACATTGACATAGAAGGGACACTTCCTTCTTGTTGAATCTAGAAGCGTGATGAGGAGTTCTCAGTGGTTCACGTGGCCTATGTAGAGGTGTGGAGGCCATCAGCATCACACTAGGAGAATACCATCAAATGGCGTATGTGGTGTTGCACCAAGAGGCTGTTGGTGATGACTATTCATGTGCTACTTGAGGAAGAAGCACGAGACATTGTGACATTGCCGTTGGACTTGCTCTAGGACTAGGTATATACCTCACAAACCTTTCTCCTAGATACATCATTGTTGACACAATCTGTAGGTTCAAGATTGGGGCATAATCGTTTTTATTTACACTAGTTATTTGTTGCCTCGGTTCTCCAACATATGTATACCCTAGTCAATTGAACCTTGTATTGTTGGATATAGAGTAATAAAGACTAGTTTCCTAGTCCCTATATGTACACCCTACATTACCCATGGCCAATCAGTAGTATATGATAATTCATCATCATAACACTATGTTGTTTGGTTTAAATCACATTGTTTGATTGAATGTGTTGCATGATGACCCTAACTAGGTTGATAGTCACATTTTCCCCCAAATGGCCCACTTCCCAAATGCATTGCTTCAAACCCTAATTTTTCATTTTCTTAGTTAATTTTAACCTATTAGCTTCCCAGCTTGTTTACTTAGCCCATTGCCTTGCTAATGGTATTTTTCCCTTGCTAGAGTAGCTAGCTCTTATCCCTAGCCTTTTGAGCTAGATTTGGCTAGTTTCGTTCATTGATAATGTTCTTGGTATGGTTGCTATCTAAGTGAAACTAGTAGCTCATCTACTTGCCTTTTTAGCTAGATTGTTCTCTTGATTACTTCCTAGGATTACTCTTGCTTAGTTTATTGTTTATTAGGTTTGTTTTTCTTAGTGTATTGTTAATTTCTAGTCTAATATATTATAATTGTCTTCCTTGCTTAGTTAGATAACAATGATTTTGAAGGGTTAATTTTGGTTTGATTATTGCTCATTTGTATTTCTTGTTTACTTTAGTATAATAAAAAAACCCAATCAAACCCTAAAAATCCTACACTCTATAATAGGAGCCTAGTAAAGTGATATTAGCTCTAGTGCCCCTCTCTCCCTTGGGTTCAACCCCAACTTGCCATTCTCTATACCCCCCCCCGAGTCAGCACACTTGTGGATTTGTTTAAAAATATGTCCAAACTGGGTTCTATAAGTATCAAAGGACCCAGGTGAACATCTAAGGCATGTCTAGACACAAAAATTGTCTAGGTCTCATGTGGACGCATCATCAAGGTAGTGTAAGAACTGTTGGTATGTATGCCTAGAGAGCCAATCATATGATGATTGTAATGGCATATTTTGTAAATGATTTGATTAATAATAATGGTAAGCTTCCATTTTGTTTTATTTTATTCAATCATGAGATAATGATGTAACATAATAAATGTCTAGAGAATGATATTACTCAATGATGTATTCCTTCATGTTGATGACCTAAACAATGAGATCATACAAATGTCAAGAGTATATACATTCTTGTAATATCCCTAGTCGGATGTTATTGTGAAAGGCTGAAAGACAAATATGACACATAAGAATAGAGTGTGTGTTGGCTTATGATAGAGTCTAATTATGTCATGATATGTGATATCAAACCAAACACATAGATACTTGTTAGAGAACAATGTATCAAACATGCCGACCATGAGAGTGATGCATGAAAACCATTAAATGGTAGTCAAAATCATATCTCATAGTGATGGTGGTGATTGTGGTTCTTAGACCTGAAGTTACTACACTCATTACAAGTCGTTTAGTGTACTTTGACATCATATAGTGTGACCTTGAATAAGGGTTTCCATAAAGGTGATGCTTATGTGCACTGTGACACATGGGGCTGATTGTGAGTGATATAGATGGGATCTGTCCCTCCTACAAGAGTCTGATATCCTGGAAACTTGATAAGAGAGACTGAGAAATGCATGGCCATGCTCGTATGATTCAATATGTGATATTTAGCTTGCATATATCTAATACAATCTGCTCTAGTTCAAGGAACATGGATTGAATGTTGAAGAGGATGACGATTCCATGCCACGAGTTCAATTTGGATATTAGTGACAAAGGAACTATACAAATACTACAACACCAATCACATATTGTAGGTTGAAGTTGTTCTCCAACTTTCCAATTACTTGGGTAGCAATGATGTGTTGCTAGTTGTTGCTCATTGCTTGTGACATCATAAATTAGTTATGGAGATTCACTACCAACGTAACTTGGAACCTATAGGGTCACACACATAGGATACACTTGGAATAAGAGTTTAATCATGAATGATGTTTAATTTGATTACTAAAGTGCTTAGGTATTTGATTTTAAATAAAAATTGACTGACTGGACTCTGAATCGACCGGTTCAAGTGTTGAACTGATTGGCTGGAGTGTCAAGTTGACTAAAAATTGCATTGGCTGAATATTGGTTGAACTGTGGCATGAACTAACTGGTTCACTGAGTGAACTGATTGGCTCATGGTCCCAAACAACCGCTTCATGTGATGAACTGCCCGATTCATTGATCAATTTGATTGGATCAAGGATTAGGACGTCATGTTGTGAATTAATTGGATATTAATTGCTGATACAATTATGATTGGGAAACATGATGACACGACCAATTCAAGGGTTGAATCGATCATATCCATGTCAACCATTCAGTTCACTAGTGAACCGATTGTTTTGCCACTCACATGATGTGAAAATTTGTGAAATCTCATCCCCTTCAACTCCTGCTCAGACTGGAAATCATGATCATGACCCTCTTATAAATAGAGGGGTACTAGGGGCTTCTCAGATGCATCAATTAGCTCTGAGAATCATTGTCTTATCTGATACTTGTAACCAAAAGAACCCCAGTAAATCCTACCTGATATAGGGAGGGATAGCAAGGGAGAACAATTGTAGGAGAGCAAGTTGGTGCTAGTACACCAACTAGAAGGGACAACTCCTTCTTGTCTGTTCTTCTAGAATGACAAGAGGTCTGGGTGGTCTGTGTGGACTACTATAGAGGCGAGGAAGTTGTTTCCTTCTTCTAGGAAGACAAAGTCAATTGTTATCTGTGGTGATCAACCAGGAGATGTTATTGATGTTGTCCGAGTGCAACTTGAAGAAAGGAACATGCTACAATAAGGAAATTGTTGTTGGACTTGCTCTAGGACCAGGTATACCCTCCCAATAATCCTTCCCATTACATAGTTGTTGATGTGATCTTTTGTTTAAAGGGGAATACAATAGTTAAATTTTTGTTTTGGCTGCCTATTTTGTAGCCATGTTTCCCTACAATGGTATCAGAGATACATCAATTTACTATGTTTTGGGATAATCGATATGATCAAATTTTGGTTTTCATCATTTATTTATTGCATACGATGTGAATATTTACAATGATTAATGTGCATATCTGATTTATTACCGCATACAATGCCAACTAATATATATATATATATATATATATATATATGTAATTTACACATGTCACCCTAAAAGTTGATTTTGATGGTGGATCTAAAGCATGGTTATGGCCAATAACCTAAATATATGTGCATGGTTGTGTGGATTGTTTATTTCTATTTATATCTTAGTTTGCATACCAAGCCTCTATCTTCTCTTCCAAATGTATAAGAATTATTCTCTCCTTCCTATGCTCCCCTCGAGTCTAAATTGAGGTTTTCCTTTTTATTCATGTAATAGAATTAGGATAGTTTAATTCTTGTTATAAAGAAGAAGATGCTCAGTGCCAAATAAACTGACTGTCTGGATGATGAGCTGGTCAGCTGGAGGAATGAGGAGGACAGATGACAAGTGGAGTCGAACTGATCAACTGGTGGCCCAACCGGTTGATTGGAAGTGTCCAGAAGATGTTGGACCAACTGACCATTTAGACTAACCAGGAGGCAAGCCGATCGGTTCAAGTGTTGAACCAATCAATGTAGACTGGTTCAAGCATCTCATAATCTATTTTTTTAGAGAATAAGATTATTTCTACATGTGATGTAGACCTTAGGTGGTGGTAATTCCTTGTGGCTCTAAGGAATTACAATAGTATGGATATAACCATCGTGTATGTCTTATTGCATGTTTACATTCATGGGATATAGCATGTATATGATACATACTATAGTATGTGGTGATTGGATACACACACACACACACACACATATATATATATATATATATATATATTCCTCAGTAACATATAAAGTCTAAGATGCTTTCCATTATCAACACACATGAAAAGCTTGATCGACTAAGTGTGGTCATGCCAAGCATGGTACACTGTCTATCTCGTGGAAGTGTGATGGTAGTTATGTGGCTCTGCCAAGTAGGGTGCATTACTGTCGTGTTGGATTTTTGTTCAGGCTTAACTAGGTGATCTTAATGAGATTAAGCACCTAGAAACATGAAGATGATTATGGCAAAGAGTTGTGTGTATCATCAATATCCAAGAATTATATAAGATACAATTGGCAAACACTGCCTACCTTAATGATTGATTAGGGGTGTTGGAATTGGTCGGATAATAACTCGATTATTTTATATTTTGGCTCACTAGAAGATTGTACGCTGTAATCTTCCAATTGATAGTGAAGCTATCAATTTGAACAAAATAGTGGGGGCAATAATTAATTAAAGACTAATAAAATATCATGAAATTTTATTTAGATCAAATCAAATCAAAAATGTTTTGACAAATGCAGATTTTCACAAATAGAAATGGCAAATGAATTATCGTCACAATCTGTCCTTAGGATGGACAAACTTGACAGGACAAATTTTCATGACTGATTTTGGACTTTGAGAAGGGTTCTCAGTGATGAGCATAAGCTCTATGTCCTAGATAGGGCTGTCAATGGGGAGGGTATGGGGAGGGCAAAGTCTTACCCTTACCCTCTTTGGGTAGCGGGTAAGGGTAAGGGTAATTATCCTTCTCAGCAATCCCCTTACCCTCCCATTACCCTTACCCTCTTCTCCACAGGGTAAACGGGGAGGGTAAAGAGTAAGCGGGTAATTTTGACAAAAAAGAATTGTATACACATTGTGTGTTGATTTTTAATAATTTTATAACTAATTTATTGATAACAACATATAAAACATTATATCTAATTCAAAATCATATGTTTCTCCGTGTAAAGTTATGTCAATTCACACAATAACAATTTTTGATGCATACCTTATTTTTTTTCCTTTGGATAAGTATGCATAACAAATAAGTGTTTCACCAACACCTCATTTTCCGCAAGATATATATGTTTTTCTCTCAACAAGAAAGTATTACAAGCACAACACCAAGTCATTTTCCAATGATAGAATAAAGTATTAGGGTTAAACATTTACATACAAACCCCTTTAGAATATTTATATTTGTGTAACATTTATATCATGTGCGGGTAAAAGGGTAAAAGGGTATGGATAATGTCTATACCTTACCCTCCCCTTATAGTATAGAGGGGAAACGGGGAATGGGTAAACGGATAAAGGGTAATAAAAATCTTTACCCTTACCCTTACCCTTACCCTCCAGGGTATGGGTAAGGGTAAATGGATAATACCCTCCCCATTGACAGACCTAGTCCTAGATACACCAGTGCCAGAAATACCTTCTCCTAATGTCACCAAAATAGGTGAAAAGAACCGAACTTCCTCGGCCTAGGGCTGAAGTGGATGCTTACTGGAAGCATGCCAACAATGCTTAGACATAAAGCACCTTATGCTAAGTTTCATGAACTATGAGTTGCATTAGCAATGTGAAGATGTGGGGATCCTTGAGATGATAACACATATAAAGAAAATGAACCATAATCATACAAATCATGAAAGATACAATGTCTCAAAGGCATTCTTTGAATGTAAGATGACAGAGGGAGATCTGGTAGAAACCCAAGTGTGCTCAATATGATTGGACATATGGAACATCTAGAAGAATCATGATCCTCTTTGAGAGAAGAGTTATCAATGAATATGATTCTACAATCATTGCCTGAATCATATAGCCATTTTATCGCATGTTACCACTTGAATAACATGGCCAGATCGTTGTTAGAGTTTCTTGGCATGTTGATAAATGTCGAAGAAAGAATGAAGAAGAACAAATCCGTGATAGTGATTAGTGAGATGGAGTCCCGAGATGAAAGCAAGGCCATGAAGAGTTCTGAGGCTAAGCATAAATCCATATCTTTAGCACTCAAGATAAGGAGAAAGAAAAGTACAAGAGGAATATGTCCTTTATACTTGGAGGGATTTAAGAAGATGAGGATGGGATGTAGATCTCCACTTCATGTATATACGTTATTGATATAAACTTATCTACTTCTTGATCATGGGTACTAGATACCAGATATGAATTTCACATTTTTTTCAAATATGCAGGATCTGAAAAGAAGTAAGAAAGGGTGAGGTCAAACTGTGAATTGTAAATGGAGCAAGAGTTGTTGCCATGATAGCTGGAACCTATGATATATCTCTACCCACAGGTCTTGTAATAGAGTTAATGAAATGCTATTATGTATTTCCCATAAATAGAAACATCATTTATGTATCTTGTCTGGACAATGATGTATATGAATTTCATATTAAGAATGGTCGATGTTCTATTACAAAAGATGAGATCTTTAATGGCAGTGCCCCGATATCTTATTGTCTTTATTTTCTAGATCTAAGGACATACATTTATAAAATAAATTCCAAAAGACCAATACTCGATAACTCAAACAATACATATCTTTGGTATTGTCGTCTAGGGCATATAAATGAGAATCACATATCTAGACTCCATGAAGATAGTTATCTAGACTCTTTTGATTTTGAATCAATAGAGACATGTGAGTCTTGTTTATTAGGAAAGATGACTATGACCCCTTCACTGGAAACAATGAGAGGGCTAGTGATCTATTAGGACTCATACATACTGATGTATGTGGCCCTTTTAGGACAAAAGCTAGAGGAGGTTATCAGTACTTCATTACCTTTAATGATGACTTCAGTAGGTATGGTTATGCTTACTTGATGAAACATAAATCAGAAACTCTTGAAAAGTTTAAGGATTTCATGAATGAAGTACAAAATCAACTTGGCAAAAGTATTAAGGCACTTTGTTCTGGTGAGGTGGAGAATACTTAATTCAAGAGTTTGAAGACCTTCTGAGAGACCGTGGTATTGTGTCACAATGGACTTGACCTGGAATGCCTCATAATCGTGTATCAGAAAGAAGGAATCACATATTGCTAGATATGGTGCGAACAATGATGAGTTTAGTTGAACTTTCGAATAACTTATGGGGTTATTCTCTTAAAACCATTGCATTTACACTAAACTGTGTACCATCTGAATCTATTCAAAAGACACCATTTGAGATATAGTGTGGGAAGCATCCCAATGTCTCTTTTATGAAGATTTGAGGTTATGAAGCTTACGTGATAAAGCATTTTCTCGAAAAGATTGGACCCAAATTAGATAAGTGTTATTTTGTTGAATATCCTAAGGAAACCAAAGGATATTATTTTTATTCCCTATCTGGCATAAAGTGTTTGTTTCCAGAGATGTTGTATAACCTAGAAAAGGAATTTATTTCTAAAGGAATCAATGGGAGTAAAGTAGAACTTGAAGTGATTCAAGACCAACAAGAAAACATTAAACCAATAGAGGTACAAGAGGAACAAAGAGAGTCCCAAGTCATTGTAGAATCTCAAAATTCCTCAAGTAACACAGGAACCTCATCGATCTAGTAGGATACACCTTGAGCCTGAGAGATTAGGTTATCTTGTGACTCAAGAAGGTGGCGAGTTGGTCATAAATGATGAGACAACAACCTGTCTAGAAGCTACTAAAGGACCAGAGTCTGAGAAATGGCTTGAAGCCATGAGATATGAAATGGAATCCATGTAAGCCGACAAGGTATGGACCTTTGTGGATCCACATGAAGGGGTACAACCCATAGGGTGCAAATGGGTCATCAAGAAGAAGACTGACATGGAAGGTAATGTACAAACCTATAAGGGTTGATTGGTGGCAAAGGGTTTAAGACAAGTTCAAGGTGTTGACTATAATGAAACCTTTTCCCCAGTTTCCATGGTTAATTCCATCAGGATCATGCTTGCCATTGTAGCTTATCATGACTATGAGATCTGGAAGATGGATGTTAAAACTGCATTCCTTAACAAGAATCTTCTTGATGATGTGTACATGACGCAACCTAAGGGTTTTATAAATACAAATAATGCATATAAGTCTGTAATCTACAAAGATCAATCTATGAATTGAAGCAAGAATCTCAAATCTAGAATATTTGATTTGATGAAATAGTCAAAGAGCTTGGATTTAGCCAAAATGAAGATGAAATTTGTGTGTACAAGAAGGTTAATGGGATCATGATCTTATTCCTCATATTGTTTTTAGGTAAGATACTATTGATGGGGAATGACATCCCTACTTTATAGAAGGTAGAGACCTAGATAGGAAATGCATTCTGTATGAAGGATTTAGGTGAAAACATCCTATATATTGGGAATCAATATCTATAGAGACAGATCTAGAAGGCTTCTTGGACTAAGTCAGAGCACATACATTGACAAAGTGTTGAAGATGTTAAGCATGGAGGACTCAAAGAGAGAAAACCTTCCCATGACTCATGGAGTTACCATCTCTAGAGATCAATGTCCCAATTCTTATGACGAAAGCGAACACATTAGTAGGATTCCATATGCATATGAAATTGGATCCATCATGTACACAATGTTATGTACTCAACCTAATGTCTCATATGCCTTAAGAATGATGAGAAGATATCAGTCAAATATAGGCTATGCTCACTGGACATCCCTGAAGAACATCCTTAAATACTTGAGAAGAACTAAGGATCTGTTCCTTGTCTACGATAGAGTGGAAGAGTTGGTGGTAAAAGGTTACACTGATGCAAGCTTCCAAACTGACAAAGTTGATTATAGATCACAATCAGGATTGGTGTTTTGCCTCAAGAATAGAGGTGTGAGTTGGAAGATTTCCTAGCAAGAGACAGTTGTGGATACTACAATAGAGGTTGTGTACATCGTTGCATCTAATTCAACAAAGGAGGTTGTGTTCGATCAAGAATTTCATCTCATAACTTGGGGTGGTTCCAAGCATCGAAAATGCAAGTGAGTTGTATTGTGACAACAATGGGACTATCGCACAAGCTAAGGAACCCAAATCACATCAGCGTTCCAAGCATATAAACAGGTGGTTCCATCTCATACGAGAGATCATACATGGATGAGATATGAAGATTTGTAGAGTACTGATCGAGAACAATGTAGCTAACCCCTTCACAAAGGCACTTTCATAGTAGAAGCATGATGGTCATGTTAGATCACTTGGGATTTAGTTCATGGGTGATTGGCTCAAAGCGCAAGTGGGAGTCTATTGGTATGCATGCCCAAAGAGCCAATCATATGATGAATATAATGGCATATCTTGTAAATGATTTGATTAATAGTAAAGGCAATCTTCCAATTTATTCTAATAGATAATGATGTAACATAATAATATCTAGAGAATGATATTACTCAATGAGGTATGTGTTCAAGTTGATGACCTGAGCAACGAGATCATAAGGATGTCAAGAGTATATACATTCTTGTTATGTTCCTAGTTGGATGATATTGTGGATGGATGATAGATAGCAATAACACATAAGACTAGAATGTGTGTTGGTTAATGACAGAGTCTCATCAAGTCATGATATGTGATATGAAACTGAACACATAGACATTTGTTAGAGAACAATGTATCACATAGACCCACCATGAGAGTAATGCATGTAAACCATTACATAGTAGTCAGAATTATCTTTCATAGTGATGGTGGTGATTCTGGTTCTTATACCTAAAGTCACTACACTCATCATGTCTTTCAATGTGCTTTGACATCATCTAATGTGACCTTGAATAAGGTTTGCCATAAAGGTGATTCTCGGGTGCACTATGACACATGGGAATGACTGTGAGTGATGTAGATGGGATTTGTCCCTCCTACATGATTATGATATCCAGACCAATTGGTAAATTATATTGACAAATGCATGGCCATGCTCTTGAGAGTCAATATGTGATATTGATCTTACATATATCTCATATAGTCTTCCCTAGTTCAAGGAACATGGATTGATAGTTGAAGAGGATGACGATTCCTTGCCTCGAGTTCAATTTGGATATCAATGAAAAATGAACTATACAAACACTGTAACACCATTCACACATTGTAGGTTGAAGTTGTTCTCCAACTTTCCAATTACTTGGGTAGAAATGATGTGTTGATTGATATTGCTCATTGCTGTGATGTCATAAATTAGTTATAGACATTCATTGCCAACATAATTCGGAACCTATAGGGTCACACACAAAGGATACACTTTGAATAGGAGTTTAATCATGAATGAAGTTTAATTTGATTACTAAAGTGTTTAGGTATTCGATTTTACACAAAAATTGACTGAATGGACTCTGAACTGACTAGTTCAAGTGTTGAATCGATCAAATCGAGTGTCAGGTTGATTGAAAATTGCATTGGCTGAATATTGGTTCAACTGTGGCATGAACCGACCAGTTCACTTTGTGAATCGATCGACTCAAGATCCCAAATGAGCAGTTCATGTGATGAACCACCCAGTTCATTGATCAATTTGATTGGATTAAGGATTAGTGCTGACATCATGTTTTGCATTAATTGGATATTAATTACCAATACAATTGCGAATGAGAAACATGATGAAATGACGTGTTCAAGGGTTGAACCAAATGTCTCACATGCTAACTAATCAGTTCACCTATGAACCGATCATTTCACAGCTCATAGGATGTGAAAATTCATTAATCCCCATCCTCTTTGACTCCTGCTCAGACTGAGAACCCTGACCTGACCCTCATATAAATAGAGGGGTAATGGGGGTTTCTCAGATACATCAATTAGCTCTAACAATTGTTGTCTTCTCTGGTTGTGGTAATCAAGAGAACTCGAGAAAGTCCTACCCGATATAGAGAGGGATAGCAAGGGAAAACAATTGTTGAAGAGCAATTTTGTGCTATTAAACCAACGAGAAAGGACAAATCCTTCTTGTCTGTTCTTCACGAATGACAGGAGGTCTCGATGGTTTGTGTGGACTACTATAGAGGCAAGGAGGTCATTGTCTACTGCTAGAAGGACAAGGTCAAGTTCTGTCCATGGAGATCAACCATGAGTTGTTTTTGATGTTGTACGAGTGTGACTTGAGAAAGGCACACACTACAATGAGGACATTATCATTGGACTTGCTCCCGAACCAAGTATATCCTCACAACCATCCTTCCAATTACATAGTTGTTGATGTGATATTATGTATAAAGGGGAATATGGTAGTTAAATTTTTGTTTCTGTTGCCTATTCTGGAGTCATATTTCCCTATAAGAACTCAACAACATGGAGGTTTGGGTCTCTAAGGGATGATGCATCATGTCGGTTTTTTTTGTAGCATTTGCATAATCCGAGGGCTAATAGGAAAGGTATTTGCGTTGGTTGTTGGGCGACTAATTTCTCCATTAAGGTTGAATATTTTAGTTCTTGAAAAGTTCTCCTAGAGGTGGTTTTCATCCATGGTGGAGACTATCTTCTTGTTTGAAATTACAATGGTGTGGACGAAGCGGCATTCTAAATCTTTAAAGATCGCTCAAGGTGTAGTCAATTTCCTGGTCATACAAAAGTGGAATCCTAGGGCTAGTTCTTCAAGTGTGTGGCATACATACTGGATAGTAGACTGCAAAAGGCAAAGGAAATTACACTCTAATAAGACCGTTGGTTCGTCATCAATGGTGCCAAAACATATTGTGCTATTTGCATGAGATATAGATTTACATTATGTCTCACCCCATTTGCCACACTAGTATATGGGATCGACTTAATGATTGTTATCTTCATGAAGAACTAAATTTCACTAAGCACAAAACTTGTATTGTTTCAACAAGTTATAACTTTGTAAAGATTGATCGAAGAATGCAAGATTTGAAAACTATTTAATGGAAAATAAAAACATATTATGATGAGTTATTTCTAATAATGAGAAAGATCTTATATTTCATGTATCCATTCATTTCATGTTAAAAGACCATATAATAAACAAGAACTATTTGTTCTTATGTGAAAGTAAGTAGTTCATGCATCACTCATGTAGATACATAGATTAGCCTAGTCTACACCTAACATCTTGTGGTTAGGAGAGTTATATAACTATTGGTACTCAGACCTCTTAACCTAAGTAATCATTGTAGATTAAATTAATTGACCATAGTGTAATTTCTTTACCATCCACATACCCTCTCAACATACAAAGGCATAGAACACATATTATAGGTGATTAATCAATAACACAAAGTAGAGATTGCAAACGCTACTAGATAAGAATATGAAATATAACTTCATTTATTTAAAGAAATCATTCATCATGCAACAATGTGCGGGATACTCCCTCATGCCAAAGAAAAGAGACTACTTTCTCATGGTGATATCATGCAAGCACAAAGTAGGTTAAACCATAGAATACATTATATGATTGACAAATGATAATCTAGAAACAAGGGGAAAAAATATGATCTTGAAACCAATGTAAACCCAAGATATTGGAAGACAAGCCCCCACTATATGTCTTTTGTCTTCTTCCCATGATATGGACATGATGGAGATATTCAATCCGTGGAGGAAGGTATGAAGGTTGGGTCATTGATAGATAAGTTCCACTCTCACTTCTCTTCTTATGTGCTAGTATAGTGCAATTCACCCTCCTCTCTCTTGTTGCATGTATATCATCTTTCTGACCTAATATGGTTTGAATCCTTGACTTTATCTAGGGTAAAGTTCCTTTATAGGATGGGAAAATGTTAATTTTCCTTAAGTTTTCCAGAAGACAATCACACAATATGTACTTGACTTTTACAACATGTAGTTGACCGATTAGTAGTGGTATTGAGGGATATTTTGAAAGTCACATGGTGGTAAATGGGAATACAGTTGTGTACTCTATAGATTAATAGATGGTCAAAGATCATTGACATGTCATAAAATATACTTCTATTTCATGTTACTTCGTGTAGTGTTTTGACTTGGTAGTTAATGAGAGACAAGAAGTGTTTTTTGTGAGCATGCCATGTAATCTTCTGATAAAATGCAGTTGTCTTCTAATATTTGTAAAATGTAATGTTTATTTTTTCAAATTAGATATCACTTGTTCCCAAATGGAAGATATGATGAAATAGTGATACCTATTTGAAAACCATGAGGAGAAATAAAAGTAAACAAAAGAACATAATTGAGCATAATTTGGTGTATAAGTGTGATAAAATCAGACGATAAGTTCACAATCAAGCCAGTAAAATGTGATTTAAAATGTTGTAATCAACCATCCAATAAGATATTAAAGGGAAGGATAACCATAGAGGAGCAAAAAAGATAATAGTGAGCATGAAAACAAGAAAGATAAAGGCTCCTAAGAAAGATGTCCCTATATCTACTGTCGCTAAGTGCTCAAGTGCCATTAAACCCATGTAAGATTGGTCAAGTTTGGCAGCACAACTTGTTTTCTTTTCAATAAATAGAGCAACATCAACCCTATTAGATCGAGGATCCTATAGAAGAGGAAGTTTCTTGCCAACCTAAACCCAGACCAATCCTCTAGAGAGAAGAGACAATCTGGTAGTAGGAGATCATGATGATGAACAATGTAGGACTCAACTTTCATATATGACAATGGAAATGAATCTTAATGATTTCAAAGAAGAAGGATTATATAACTAATGTACATATGTATACTTGTGAGAGTCTAATGTGGGTGTCTCTGAGTTTAGTTTGGCTTAATTTCTAGGACATATTTATGTAAAAAATTTCTTTTGGTGATGAGGGAAGCATGTTTGTGGGTATAATTGTAACACACCAAGCTTTTGAACCTATCAGTTTAAATTTGGTGGTAATAGTGTATCCCAAATTGGATAGAAAATTGGATGAATGGATCCAATATTGGTGGGTTGTCTATCATACACCCAATCAATCTACCTTTAGTCATTGTCACTTATTAAGTTGGTATGTAATTATGGGAATTCAACATATTCTACTTAAAAATGTTAGATGTTGCTAATCCCTGTACCCAAATTACTAATTTTTCATACAATTGTGTTCATTTTCTTTGTAAGTGATCAATGTTACATCTTGTAACACCTTTTTTTATAAATTATAAAATAGAATTAAATCCTTCATTTATGTTCTTCCCTTGATGATGGGATTATTGTCACGGAACCGTTTGTTACCCAAATTCTCACTCCTAATGGCTATAAAGCCAAAGGTGAAAGGACCTGAGCATTCTTTTATAGGATAGATTACATAACATATGCATGAATAAAACCACAAACAACAACTAAGGTATGAGATGACAAAGCATAAAAGAATGGTATACTGATACCTGATAAGATCTTAGGTCCCATTTATCAAACCATGTGTATTCCATTTGCATGTCATTATATATCTTCAGAGTAAGAGCATATTATCATAAGTGCAAAAGTATTGATCATCATTAGATATTCATAGTGTACTTGTTACCTAAAATCATGAAATGGGTACACGTCAGCACATATGTGTTGAGAATGTTGTGCAAACATATAAAATCATAGGTTTAAGAAAATATATTTCTTGGCATAAGCATAATGTAATAACAAGAAATGAAAAAACAACATTTAAACACTCTCTTATTAACATGCAAGTGTGTTTTAAGTCCATTTCCATTATTACCAACAATATCATAATGCCTTTGACCAGCTTCTCAAAAGAAGGGGTCCATGAGGGTGCTCAAGATTAGTTACCATGTTTCAACGTGAGGGACTATAAGACTTAACATCAAGAGTTAACACTATTAGTAAGGAACTTCAAGGCCATCACCAAGAGCTAACCCTTGTATCAATATGGTCTGCCCTATCATGACAACTCAAGTAGGACACCCAGCGTTATGTCCTTACCCTGAGAATACATGATGGTGCACAAGGTTGTATAATGGACTTCTATCATTATGTTTTAAGTTTGTTCAACATATGCAATCAAGACCAAAACATAGTAGTTATAGGAAACAGTGGCTCATACAAGTATATATAACCAAACATTTATACTAAATACATACATGCAATTTCAATACCACAAGTTTGACCAATAGGAGGATAAAGTGTACCTTGATACAAGCATTGATTAACAAGTTGATTTAGAAAAACCATATATAGCAAGCATGACTAGATATTGGCAAATGAGTCATCATAGACATCCTGACATTACAAACAAGTGTGTTACAATTAATATCAATAAGATTAGGTCTCACTAATCATAATCATGGGGGTTGGGTGTGTCACTTAAGTCTAGGTACTCATTTCCTTCAACATTGATTTCAATCTACCTAACTAGGTCGTGCATTATAATTATCAAGCAACATAGTACATCATTGGTTCATTAGAACTTGGAGTGACATGTCACAACTAGATCAAGGATTTCAAACATAGGTTTCATTGACCTTAATAGGAAAATCATAAGATTCAAACAAGATCAAGGATTAATTCATAATACCATTTATTTAAGTCATATTGAGTTGCTTTCAAGCAAGATTGTCAATATTAGAGTACACATGATATCAAGCTTGATTTAGTGGCATAATGATCGACAAGTTATTGATTTTAAGTCATAAAATATCATGGGTGACCAATAGGGTGAGATTTGTACAAGATTAGATAACAAATTATCAACATGAGCATGAAGGTCACATTAAGTGTCACATGTGAGAAACATATAGTCAAAATGTCCTCAAGAGTGTTTCACATGATACTTTAATTTATGATGCATAAAGTTACCGATATTGAGGGTCTGTATAGAATTTTGATCATTATTGATCCATATTTCACATATAGTAAGGACCCAACAAGATAAGTCCATAAATATCATATTTGATGACACTTTTCATAACATCAAGTTACAATAGCGTTCACATATGGAACAAGTTTGATTCTTGAATCATACATGCATCAAACATTACTGATCTAGAGCAATCATGGAGAGTTTGAGTTCATATAATCAACTTGGGAATCATGTTAATAATCATAGCATCAAAGGCCAATTTATACACATTTCATGGTTAATTTCATAGATTAGAGTCATTAATAGGCTAATCATGGTAAATATCAATCCAAGGATCACAACACATGATATGTTACTTATTAGGGCCATAAAAGTCAAGTGGAGACATGATATAATCACAGTTGAGCATTAATCACCATCAAACTTATAAAATAGATGCATTAGATGTCATTTTCAACATAACTACAAATAATAATAGAATTATACTCTACAACTAGGTTCACTGGATATATCTCATCGAGTAGATCAATTTTCATATATAATATGTCATTTTCAAACTTAGGAATGTTTTAGTAAGATTTTAGAAGATTAGGCATATTTGTATGAGAGAGATAGAGAGGGAGAGAGGGTTACACCCATAGAGGCGAGCGACATGGAGCTCATCTATTGGGTATCCAATGGTTCACCATAGCCCACCTTGACCAGTCAATGACCCTTGAAGGAGATAGTGAGAGAGAGAGCGCGTGTGGGCTGGAAAGATCCAAACTGATGCTTGGCTGGACCATAGTGGTCCCAGCAGATCCAATGACACCTGGGCTCCTCCTAGCTCACAATGTTGCTAAGCATACACCTCGTACCACAATGGCAGTCCGATGGTGAGAAAGGGAAAGGAGGAGGCACAAGGGTCTAAAGGGCCACAAAATAGGTCGATTGCCACCTGATTACTATGAAGGACACAAAGGTATATTGAAATAGGGGTGATAGCGGCTAGAGCATGCTCCAAGAAGCTCACCAGAGGTGGGAGGCGTACCAATGGAGGAAGGAAGATGGGGTGTCTGTGGTGCAAAAAAAGGAAGGGAAGAGGGGTAAATCTAAGGAAAACAAAATTTGAATGCGTTGATATTTAAAAGATGGCTTGAGGGTGTGTTGATGCCCCTGACCAACATGGTCGCGGCCATGGTGGAGGGGTCTTCCATGCCCCTAATTGATGTCCAATCTGCATGAAAAAAGATAGATGGGGAGGACAAGAGAAGGACTTAGGTGATCTCAAAAGTCCTCAAAAGACATTGTGGTATCATGCCACTTGCTTGGCCGAGTACCTAGGCTATTGTTGTGTCATGTTCCAAGGAACAAGATGACCCACGGTCATCCAATCCGGAGTGGGGATCGGTGGTTGTTGGATCCATAGTCCTGGTCCACAACCACATTGGGTGTGCTGGGCACACACATGGGCCAAGCCTAAAGGCAAAACTGAGGATCCAAAGCCCATTAATGAGAAAAAGAAGGGAAAAAGATGAAAAGGGCTAGAAAAGGAGCAAGAAAGAAATTGTCAAAACTTCTTCCTCAATTATCGGATTTGGGTGAAATCTTCATGGCCGGATCAAAACTTACATTCTCTTTCTTATAGAAAAGGTTTGAGATCCATATCAAGATATTTATTTGTCCCAAAAATTTAAATCCATCCTCAAAGTAAATGAAGTTACTTAGCATTATACAATCGAGTTCAAACTTGCAATTCAGCAATCAACACTCATCAACTAGTCAACATGTCCTTCTAAAAAGTCCAATTAGTTATGAGTAGATCATTGAAACAAGTTGAGTGCATTACTAGTCAATGTTTGAATAGTTTAAGGAGAGAGAAAAACCAGGTTGTTACAATTGTATTGATCTATATTTAAAAAATAGAGATAAATCACCAAGAAGTAGCTCCTAAGGGCCCCAAGGTCACTAGAGAGAGGAAGAGAAGAACAAATGGCCTAACTATCACTAGGTTATGATCAAACCTATGTTGGTACAACCATATAATAAAACAAAAGAGAAAATAGGTTGTCTTGGGAATGAATCATACTAAAGCTATCAAGAACGTGGAGCTTGAGATCAGATCTATATTCTACATATTCAATCCTCCAGACATAGATTTTGCCTTACATTGAAACTAAAGTGGTATCCATGGTATGAATGGTGAAAATAACATGTAGAGATCAAACAAATTCATATACATTTTTGAAATCAATTAGTAAACATCAAATATAGCCCCTTTAATGTATGCTTCTTGGCTAAAAAAGTTGTATACCTTCTTACACATGTTGGTTTATTACTTATGATAATTTCTTCACATATTGGCCACGATATTGACAAGAGAACAAAGTTATTTACCATGTTAACTATAAAATTTAATGTTGATAAATATAGTTTTATATCAAAATCCAATGTGGTGTACTTCTTTCCTATTGATCTCTCTTTCATGTAGTTGTTTACTTTCATATCTACCTTTATCTTGTTAATTGCCTAGCAATAGATTTTTTAAATATCCTTCATTTGTGTATAATTGTGCCTTATACTTCTATAATCACTCTTTCTTTAGAGGGGTAGTACCCGATCATTTCATTTTAAAGAGTGAGAGCAACTTGAATTAGTTATTCGTGTTGACTCACTATTACCTTTATTTCCTTACCCATGGTTAACGATACCTATCATATGAGTACCTATCAAGTTTGCAATATGTGTCTCACCTCCTTTTCTCCATTCCTAGTATCATTGACCTATGCTTAAGCAAGTTTCTATTTTTCATGTCCTCATGTTAGATCTAATATAGAGAAAATTGGAAAGATCTAATTAGAAGGGGTAGTACCCGACGATTTCATGTCAAAGAGTGAGAGGAACTAGAAATAGGTTACTCTTATTCATCCACTATGACCTTTATTTCTTTACCAATGGTTAAAGATCCCTATAGTATGAGTACATTTCAAATTTGGAATGTGTGTCTCATCTCCTTTGCTCCATTCCTAGTGCCATTGACCTATGCTTAAGCAAGTTTCTCTTTTTATGTTCTCGGATTAGATTGTATATCCACAAAAGTGGAAATATCTAATTAGTCAAACATTCTAAGATTATTTGAAGAACCAACATGTATTGAAAACAATGGATTCAATCACAAAAGTTACCCAACTGGAAGGCTGGTTGGGATGAGTCTTCTACCATCACAAGCCTAGCCCATAATCTTTACCTACCACCCTTTATACCCATTGAACTAACCTTGAATTTCTATGTAAAACACCAAAAATACTAAATAAAATAGTTCTAGATTTCGTAGTACTTGGAAACTTAAATTCAACTATAATCTTTCTTTCTATGGTAGCATGATACATGATGATATCAGTTATCATCTCATATGTCTAATCAAGCCAATCAAATTATATATGTATAGTATGCTTATACACATGCATGTAGACACACACATAGAGAGCATTCTTAGAATTACTTAAGACTTATATAAGTTAGTTTTTACACTGTAACCATATTTTAATCGAAGAAGGGCTAATTTCACACAGTTTCTTCTCCTATTTTTACAACTTTAGTGTCAAATTATGTTGCCCCTAAATTCAACATAAAATTTCATCAATTCTTAGTTGACCTAAATTCATTTAACATATCATGTTGACTCCTAACTTAATTTTAATTCTAAGGCATCACAAATCTATTAAGTGTTGATTTTAATTGAAACAAACAATACATGGTTGTTATTGCCTATCTTAATACAAAAATGTGGTGTTTCATTTATCTTCTCATGTTATGCAATTTTCTTTCTTGTTTTCTTTCCAAACCCACAAGATAACCAGCTCAGTTGTTAATCAAGATAAGTTTGTAAAAAAACAAAAGCTAAATGAAGTCTAGGTAACTCAATGGAACATTGTACCCAACGTAGTCTTATACCTCAGGCTTTGTGGCATTGTAGTCAAGTAAAAATACAAGCCTAGATTTGAAAATATAAGGCTCTAACTGTAACGACACCCTCCCCTAGTTATCCCCTATTAGCAGACCAAGAGGGCAAGGGCCATTACCATAAATACATGATCAAGGTTTAGCAAATAACCAGAAATAATTAACCAATTTCACTAAACTGAAATGAGTTTTGTACAAGATAAAATATACATTTTACAACATGGTGTACAAAACATGGATTTTCTAAAGTTTGCAACAAGAAGTAACCTTCTAACTATATCCTCCAAGAAATACATTAAATCCATTCTTTAGATGTCTTCTTCTTTGGGTGTCCATATTTTATCATTAATTATGTGATATGAGTAGATTCACCTAAAATGTCATGAATACAAAACACAGTGAGTATAAAAAGTTATATTGGTATGTGGAGAAACAAAATATCTGCATCTAGTTGTAACAACATATTCATAGAAATTATTGTTACAAGAACAAAATTAACATTTCCTTCATAACTTCTCAACCCATTTTACTCGACCTCTGGGATACCCTTTTAGGGTCTTGTCCCTACAGTGGATGAAAAGGACACCTTCTCAATATGGAGCCTAGGTGCCATGTTGGTCTTCCCCATATGGGGCCTGACCTCATATGACCTTCCCAATCTAGGGTCTGGTCTAACCTTCCCAATCTTGGGCCTGGTTCTAGTCGTCACAATGAATCTTTCATACCTTCTATTCTCAAACTTCTAGAGTTGGTATGAGGGGTTTGAGAAAGTTGCAAGCATATAATATCATATCTAGAGTGACTTTATAGATTGCCAGAAATAAATAAACAAGCAAGCATTTATTTGCAAGCAATCTAGAAAACCTTAAGAAATGTCGACAAACTAATGTGGTTAGTCATAGGCATAACGACATACCTTGATGGTGAGCCATGCATATCATGCAATTAAACTTCATGTATATTCAATCAAGGCAGTCAACTAATCCAAGCAAATCAAGCATTCGTCATTTATAATTTTCATGTATGTAAATCCTAAAGTGTCACCATCACATTAATAGATTAAACCCGACTCAGTCCTATTCTAGGGTTTAGGTTTTCTTGACATCGAGTTATCATTAGGGTTAGGTTTAATACTCCAATCTCTATGTTCTTTGTTTTAATGACTCAAGAACCCTAATTCGTATTGGATGTTACCAAGATTATCAAAGCTACCATATCCCTTTAATATGAACACTTAGTTCAGATTAGCTTCATTAACCAACATTATAAGATATGGCCTTGGTTTCATTACCTCATTTATTCTCATGTATGGCTATCCACTTAATAATCATTTTTATTATCATGGTCATCATGTAAATCAAATAATTCAACAAGATCAAATTATAGCATAACAGAAGGGTTTTTAATAGATTTGACATGTTAATATTCAAAACTAGGATTTTTATACACTAATCAGTACTTCAGTATATATTTCACTAATTTTATAACTAAAAGCATAACTAGACTGTGAAACTATTTTATTTGGATTCCTCACATTTTCCCAATCAAAATGATATGTAGTTTAACTATATTCAGCCATTCCTAGCTACTTCTAGGATTTTTGCAAGATTAGCATAATTGGGCCAATCCCAGGTTGACAGGTCATCAAATATAGTATTATCCTTACCTTTATATGGACAACTTAACATCACGAGAAAAGACTCCCATAGCCTTTACTTTGCACGAGCATTGGAGGGGCATTTCATTCATTTGCCTCTAACTGTAAGGACTCTGACCCACGTTTTGGGATAACCTTTTTTTTCCCTAAGTATGCTGCTTAGAACCTTGCTCTAATCATCTGAGATGTAATTAGGGCTAATAGAAAGCTTAAGTTTCTTGTTTGAGCTTGTTTGGATAATGCTTGTGTTTTGTGGTGTGGTTTTGGTGCAAATTGCAATTCACATAGAGTAGGGGTTGATGTGCAAGTTTGCCACCTCTAGAGTGTTCCTTCTCTCTCTTGGCATCATCTTGAGGAGAGAGAGATATATAGGTGCCTTTTTTGGGTCTTGGTTGTGTGGTAAGGACATATGAGAGAGGTGTGTTTTGCTCCAAGATGTGTTATCTCGGGTTAGAGAACCTTGGAGAGGCTATCTATCAGTTTGTGAGTGTGTAGGGTTATCCCATATCAGTTTGTGAGTGTGTAGGGTTATGCTATATCGGTTTGTGAGTGTGTAGGGTTTTGGAATATTAGGTTAGTGAGGCCATGACCTTGGTAGGAGACCAAGACGACATGATTTAGCCTAGACCATATCACCATGTCTTGCATGTTGTTGCATGTGGCCCCTTTTTTGTGGACAAGTGTCACCTAGGATCCTAAGGTGATGACACCTCTTCCATGATGTCTCTCTCATTCCCCTAGAATATAATCTTCTTTCTCTTCATGCAAGATGATCCTTTTGGCCATCCTTTCTTTCTGTCCATCTTGGTGGAGGACCTTGAGAAGCTATAGGAGCTAAAGAGGTTCTTCTGGAGCTTGTAGGATGGGTTCCAAGTTGTGGTGTTCCTTGATCATCTTTCATCTTCTACCTTGGTAAGCTATGTTTCCTAGATCTCTTCTTCTTCTTATTCTCGGACATGGATAATGGATATATCCTTTTCATCTTAAGCCATCTTAACCTTGGTCTCATCTTCTTCCTTGGAGGCTAGTGGTGATAAAGTGGAGGTTAATATTCTACCTTGAGCTAGTGAGCTTGAAGCTTGACCTTGGAGCTTGGGGCTTGGTGGTGATCTTTGAGGCAGGTTATATAACTCTTAACCTCCTTTTTTATTTTCACTCTTTCATGTATTTATGTTGTTTCTCATCTCTAGATCGGTCAACCCCTATATGTTAGTACTTTATGATGGTATTGAGAACTATTTTGGTGAAGGAATTTCATTTAGTTTGCTGCCCATATCTTGTACCTTCTTGCCATGATAGTAGATGGACTAGTGGCTGATATTCCTAAGGTTGAAGATGACTAGTTGACACACACATACAATAAGTTGTGAGTGGTTGTCATGACTTGTGGTGCTTAGACCGATAGGTTGAGGAGGCTAGCCCGCCATGACCAGGGTGGCATCTTGTGAGTTCGTGTGCTTTGAGTGCTAAACCGTGACACCTTGGTTGAGTAAGAGATCGACATGACAATGTCCTAACCCTAACAAACTATCATAGTTTCAAGTAGGGTTGTCTGCCACACCTTCAAGTAGGGATAAACTGACACACCTCATGTGTAGATAACCCGACACCCTTGGTGCTAAACCAATATACCTCATGTGTAGTTAACCCTACATGCTTGGACTGGTCTAAACCAATACACCACAAGATGGTCTAAACCGATACCCTTGGATGAGCTTGCTCGACACACCTTGGTGTGGTTAGGTCGAGACATGTAGATGGTGAAAATGGGATCCCTCTACCCATATGAAACTGATACCTTGTAATGGTAATCATGTTATATCATGTTAATGATAGGGTTACATGGTATGATATGATACCCTATGGGGTGGTTGTATGAGCAACAAAGCAATGTTATTTTCTATAACCTCTAATCTCATAACATAATCTATAGGTGATAATGGAAGTGATGAATTAATGTTGGTTTTTGATCCAACCCTATAAACCCTAATCGGTTAAAGAGAACCCTAACCCTATTGATGTAGTGTGAATGACATGAATCCTTAGGGGATGGTAGTAATGATGAAGTATTATCTTTCTTGTTATAAGTCTCTAACCATGCAAGTTTCACAAGTTGTTAAGTATAGCTAGATACGACATATGGTGTTTATTATGTGATTGATCAGCCTTATGAGGTGTGAGATGTTGGTAACACAGAAAAAGGAGGTAAATGGGTCTTATGACCTAATGATGGTTTATTGCCTTGTATGAGATAATTTTCTCAGCAATGAGATGAGGAGTTGCTACCTAGAAGTATGTGGTCCTTGTGATGAAAAATATGGTGATTGGTCGAACATCAAGTGATAATGTGATGAGATCATACCTTATATGCTCAATTATTCTTCGGTAATGCATTATTCCCTTATTTTTATAGAACTCGTTTAGAGTTTATAAGTTGTAACTTGATTGATGCTAAAAGACACTTAAATAACCTAACTAATCAAGTAGAACCTAGTCATGTAGCATGCCCTGTACCATAGATCCATTAAGTGTCAACATTTGTTGGATGGTGAAATGAGTTTAACACACATATTTTTGAATATGCGGGATGCAAGTCGAGTATTCCCTTGCATCCTTAATTACAGGATGTGTGACACGACCATGCGTGAGTCGATCTTGTTGTGATCTAGATGGCCATGTGTGAGCCACTCCTTCTTGTTATAATGGCCATGCGTGAACCTTTTCTTCTAGCGACGTACCTGTACCAAGGTGGGCTGGGTGTGATTATAGATATGGATGGCCATGCGTGAGATGATGCCTGACTACATGTCATTGTTGCAGTTGACTGATATGTCTTTGTGGTGTTTTCTCTTATGCTGACCAAGAGGTGTGGGAAGGTCATAGATTCTGGCTCTTCCATTGACCTTGTATGGCACCGATTTTGACTTCGTAGTGGTCAGTTAGATTTGGGTGGTACGATTCAAATCCTCGGGTCAAAATAAAATATGTAATCAGTAGTGTAGTATACTTGTATAGGATCAAATATAGAAACACTGGATGATGCCTTTCTTGATTTTTGTACAGTATTATTGGTTGAAAATATACATGTTCTTCATATTCCCTTTATAATGTTTAGATTTTTATAATCTAATAGTAATTACTTATTATGTTAATAATGGTTACCTGCTTATCATGTTTGTAACTTTACTACTTGCTTTAATCATCTTATCCATGATAATAATAGAGTTGGTGGAGAGTTCTATCTCCTTTTGAGATTTGGAATATCACCCTGTGGGTTTCCCACATCCTTTTTAGGTGGACGTGCAAGAGGAGGTAGAGATCATGCAGTAGAGGTTGAGGAGCAGTAAGAACGAAAGTACCTGACAAGGTTGGAAGTGTTGTTGGATATCTTTTGTCATTAGAGTCCTAGAGTCGTCCCTATACACTCAGGTCTTTGGGGATATTTTGTAGATGTGCTTTCAATATGTGGTTGGCATGTGTGCCCCTTTTGATCATAATTGTGGTGGATATATGTATATATGTTCTGGGACATGTTTTTTTGTAATAGGTTGATGACAAACATAGTAAGTGCTTTGTGACATGAAAGGACTTGTATGCAAAGGTTTTTGTTGTTTGGTGGTTTTATGAAAATGGTTTTAATATTTCGTATTTTCCAGTAACCTATTTGTTTAATCTTTCTTCCGTAGTTTTGTTTTCCGCAATCTCGCTCATGTGGCGCAGGGCGTTACAATCAGGTTGGTATCAGAATTTTAGGTTCATTGAGTCTACAGGGACCTAGAACTAGGGTTTGTGTCTATTCTTGTGTCCTCTAGTTTGTCTTAGAGTGACTTCTGCTTATGTAGAAGAAGAAGAGAAAGCTTAAAGATGTATGGAGAACATGAAGAACATGCTGCTAAAAGCAATGTTGCTACACCAAGTGGTGGTGCAAGGAACCAGTCACGAGAAGATCAGGTGCCTAAAGTCCCCCAGTTTGACCCATCCATGATCGAAAACCCTACTTTTCAATCTCTTTTTGGGAAGTTTATAGATACTATGACTCATATGGCGGACATGATGCCAGCACCTCAACCTAGGGCACCAATTCCTCATACTAAATCTTCAGGACTAGGAAGACTTTTGAGCGACTTCGTCGTGTTTGGATGATGGAGTATGTTGGGACGGCTGATCCAACATATGTGGATCTATGGCTTACCGAGTTTGTTAAAGCCTTTAAGATCCTTAGTATCCCCAAAGAGGATAATGTGAAGAATGTGGTGTACCTTCTAAAGGGGAGTGTTGACCACTGGTGGGCCACAGAGGAGGAGAAGAGGCCATATGTTGTGATCAATTGGGAGGAGTTCTGACGTGAGTTTGTTAGTCGGTACTTTCCTCAAACATACCTTGATGAGAAGATCAACCAGTTTGAGAGGATCTGACAGGGATCCCATGATGATAAATGAATATGAAGCAAGTTTTATGTAGTTGTTGAGATTTTATCCTCAGTTGGTTGCTACGGAGGACAAACGGATTCATCATTTTGAGAAGGGGTTGAATGTTGAGTTGTTTACCCCGACGACTGCTTTGGAAAATTGAGAAAGGTTTGCCACATTTGTGGAATCTGTTAAGAGGATAGAGCGATCTGTGAAGGAGAAACGAGAGGCAAGCACCAGGAAGAGGCATGCACAATTTCAAGGACAGTCGTCATGAGGCTTTAAGAAGATGAGGTTTTTCGCACCGCCAGCATCATAGAAGTTCAGTGCTTAGACGCATTGGTCACCTAGTAAAGGTAGAGGTCATAGTTTTCCACCTGCAGGAGTCTAGAGTGTTGCCTCGGTGTATGTGACAGGACCACCTAGGCCTTGGTATGAGAACAAGATGTGCTATAAGTGAGGATAGGTTGGGCATACTAAACTGTTTTGTCATGTGAAAGATGATGAAGAGACCCAGCAACTGAGACAGAACTGACAGGGCTCTCAAAGACAATTGAACAGTGGCACAGGAGGATGAGGACGTGGCCAAGCATCTCAGGTTGGATTGTCTGCTCAGGGAAGTAGAAGACAGGGGTGACAATAGGCAATCAATAGATTCTATGTTATGAGTCATTTGAGGCAGTGGTCAACCCATGAGTAGTGACATGTCAGATAGAGTTATTTTATTCTGATATTGACCCAGGTGCAACACACTCTTTTGTCACTCGTGAAGTGCTTGATAGTTGTCTTTTTCCTATTAGTCGTAAGAAGAATAGCTTGCTGTTAGAAACCCCGTTAGTCGGTTATGTAGTGTTGCAGGAGGTGTGTCCTTCCTGTGTCCTCTCTTTTTCAGGGCACAACATTCAAGTGGATCTCATACCACTTGATATGCATGGGTTCTATTTATTCCTTGGAATGGACTCCTTGGAGAAGTATAGAGTGGTCTTGGATTGTAGATCCAAGCATGCAATGTTTATAGATGGTGGTGAGACATGGATCTTCCAAGGAGATAGGAAGATTCTTCTGACATGTTTGGTATCGGCCATGGTGGCAAGGAAACTTTTGAGACAGGGTTGTGAAGTGTTCTTGGAACATGTGCTAGATACTGAGGTGAGGAGTCCTAGTATTCAAGAGGTGTCAGTTGTCAGAGAATTCGAGGATGTGTATCCTAAGGAGTTTCTAGGTGTTCCCCCACCCCGAGAGATTGATTTTGAGATCAATCTGGTTCCTAAAATGCAACCGATAGCTCAGACACCATACAGGATGGCTCCAGCAGAGATGGTAGATTTGAAGAGACAGTTGTAAGAACTACTTGTCAAAGGTTTCATTAGGCTGAGTACATCTCCATGGGGTGCTCTAGTGTTGTTCGTGAAAAAGAAGGATGGGTCTATGAGGCTGCACATAGACTACAGACAACTGAACAAGGTGATGATAAAGAATAAGTATCCCTTTCTGAGGATAGATGACATGTTTGATCAGTTGTGTGGCACGATAGTGTTATCAAAGATAGACCTGATATCAGGATATCACTAGTTGAGGATCAAGGAGGATGACATACCTAAGTCGACTTTTAGGATGAGATATGGTCATTACAAGTTCGTGGTTATGCCGTTTGGGCACAATGCACCAACAACATTCATGGATTTGATGAACAGAGTATTTTGGCCATTTCTTGATCAGTTTTTGGTGATCTTCATAGATGACATCTTGATATACAGTTGTGACAAGCAACAATATGAACAACATCTTCGTCAGACGTTGATTGTGCTAAGATAGCGTCAGCTTTATGCCAAGTTTAGCAAGTGCGAGTTCTGGTTGAAGAAAGTAGATTTCCTTAGACATGTCATATCTGTCGAGGGAGTACATGTGAATTCTAAGAAAGTGGAGTCAGTGACAGAGTGGGAGCAGCCAAAGATGCTGGTGGAAATGTGTAGTTTTCTATGTTTGGCAGGCTATTACAGGAGGTTCATCAAGGACTTCAACGTTGTGGCTTTACCTCTAACAAAGTTGATAAGGAAGGATATACCGTTCATCTGGGACGACAAATGCCAACATGTTTTTCAAACGTTGAAGGATAAATTGACAAGTGCATCGGTTCTGGTCTTGCTTGAGCAAGGAAAAGGATACATAGTCTTCTGTGATGCGTCCATGAATGTCTTGGATTGTGTGCTGATGCAGGATAAGCAAGTGGTTTCTTTTGCTTCCCGACAGCTTAAGAAACACAAGGAGAATTACCCAACCCACGACCTGGATTTAGCTACTATAGTTCATGCTTTGAATATTTGGAGGCACCACCTGTATGGGGAGAAGTGTCAGATCTTCACAGATTACAAGAACCTGAAGTACATCTTTTCACAATAGGAGTTGAATATGAGACAACGTCACTGGATGGAGTTAATCAAAGACTACGACTGCATGATTGATTATCATTCAGGGAAGGCAAATGTTGTGGTAGATGCATTGAGTAGGAAGTCTTTGTCTTTGCCTATGGATAAAGCCCAGTTGAGTTCTTTGATGTGCCACAAGTGAGATATGTTGGTCTCCTTGCGTTAGATGAATGTTAAGTTAGAAGTTTCCTTGCTAGTGGGTTTGTTGGAACATTTACATGTGAATCCTACAATGAGATAGTAGATCAAAGAGGCGCAACAGACTAATGTCATGATACAACATATTAGATTAGAGTTTGGCAGTGAGAAGTGTGATGGATTCTACAAGTCAGATGATGGGACAGTTTGTTACCATGGCAGAATAGTGGTTCCTGACACTGATAACCTAACAAAGATGGTGTTGGAAGAGGCTTACTCATCCATGTACACTATGCACCCAAGTAACACCAAGATGTATCATAATATGAAGGACATGTATTGGTGGCTAGGCTTGAATAAGGATGTGGCTGAGTTCATTGCTAGATGTGTTGTATGTCAGTGGGTCAAAGTTGAGCATCAGAAGCTTGTAGGAACCTTGCAACTGTTGCCTATACCACAGTGGAAATGGGATCATGTGACTATGGACTTTGGGATTGGTCTACCTAGGATAGTCAAGGACCATGACTCCATCTAGGTGATCATTGATAGATTGACCAAGTTAGCACATTTCCTTCCCGTGAAGATAACGTTCACAACAGAGAAGCTTGCCCGGATCTATGTGGATGAGATAGTGTGTCTACACGGTGTTCCAGCAACAGTCGTATCTGATCGAGGTCCCCAGTTTATGAGTCACTTTTTGGAGTGACTGCACACAGCTTTGGGTGCGTAGTTAAAGTTTAGCACTGCTTTCCACCCACAGATAGATGGTCAATTTGAGAGGACTATTCATACCTTGGAGGATCTATTGAGAGCCTATGTTCTTTAGTTTTTAGGAAGTTGGGACATAAACCTCAGTTTGATAGAGTTCGACTACGACAAGTATCAAAGTAGCATCGACGTGGAACCTTATGAGGTGTTGTATGGGAGGCGTTGCAGATCTCCGTTGTGTTGGTACAAGACAGGTGAGTATCAACTTCTTGGTCTTGAGCTTGTACATCAGACAACAGAGAATATCAAGGTAATCTAGCAATAGTTGAAGGAATCACAGGACAGACAGAAGTCGTATGCAAGTAACCGTAGTAGACCCTTTGAGTTCTAGGTGGGAGACAAGGTATATTTGAAAGTCTCTCCTTGGAAAGGTGTTCTGAGGTTTGGGAAGAAGGGTAAATTGGCTCCCAGGTTTATGGGACCTTACCCAGTGGTGGCACGTATTGGGAAGGTGACCTAGAGGTTGGAGTTGCTACTTGAGTTGCACATGTTTCATCCAATATTTCATGTGAGTATGTTGAGGAAGTGCCATCTGGATATAGAGCTAGTGTTGCAACCTGTGGAGGTAGAGCTTGATGAGGATATGACCTATGTGGAAGGTACAATGTTGATCCTTGACTGAAGAGTGAAGAAGTTGAAGAGGAAGGACCTGGTGCTGGTGAAGGTTCTTTGGCATCATTGTGTTGTTGAGGAAGACACATGGGAGATCGAAGAAGAGATGAGGAGGAAGTACCCCCCCTCTTTTTTCTTAGGATTTTGGGGCAAAATCCCTATTAGGGGTTTATGGCTTGTAAGCACCCTGACCCACATTTTTGGATAACCCTATTTGTTTTGCATAAGTATGTTGCTTAGAACCTTTCTCTAATCATCTGACATGTAATTAGGGCCAATATAAAGCTTATTTTCTTGTTTGAGCTTGTTTGGATGATGCTTGTGTTTTTTGGTGTGGTTTTGGTGCAAATTGCAATTCACCTAGAGTAGGGGTTGATGTGAAAGTTTGCCACCTCAAGAGTGTTCCTTCTCTCTCTTGGCATCATCTTGAGGAGAGAGAAAGAGATGGGTTCCTTGTTTGGGTCTTGGTTGTGTGGTAACATCCTCGGTGATGTCTAGGACATATAAGTGAGGTGTGTTTTGCACCTAGATGTGTTATCTCATGTTAGAGAACCTTAGAGAGGTTGTGTGTCAATTTGTGAGGCTGTAGGGTTATGACATATCAGTTTGTGAGTGTGTAGGGTTATGCCATATCAGTTTGTGAGTGTGTAGGTTTTTGGCATATCGGGATAGTGAGGCCATGACCTTGGTTGGAGACCAAGAGGGAGAGATCTAGCCTAGACCATATCACCATGTCTTGCATGTTGATGCATGTGGCCCCTTTTTTGTGGACAAGTGTCACCTAGGCTCATAAGGTGATGACACCTCTTACATGACCTCTCTCTCATACCCCTAGCATATAATATTCTTTCTCTCCATGCAAGAGGATCCTTTTGTCCATCCTTGCTTTCTCTCCTTCTTGGTGGACGACCTTGAGAAGCTTTAGGAGCTAAAGAGGTTCTCTTGGAGCTTGGAGGACTGGTTCCAAGTTGTGGTGTTCCTTGATCATCTTTCATCTTCTACCTTGGTAAGCTATGTTTCCTATCTCTCTTCTTCTTCTTTTTGTCCATGGATCATGGATATCTCCTTTTCATCTTGAGCCATATTAACCTTGGCCTCATATTCTTCTTTGGAGGTGTAGTGGTGATCAAGTGGTGGGTCATCTTCTACCTTGAGCTCGTGAGCTTCAAGCTTGACTATGGATCTTGGATCTTGGTGGTGATCTTTGAGGTGGGTTATATAACTCTTAACCTCTTTTGTTATTTTCACTCTTTCATGTATTTATGTTGTTTCTCATCTCTAAATCGTTCATCTCCTATATGTTAGTAGTTTATGATGGTCTTGAGAATTATTTTGGTGAAGGAATTTTGTTTAGTTTGCTGCCCATATCTTGTATGTTCTTGCCATGATAGTAGATGGACTAGTGGATGATATTCCTAAGGTTGAAGATAACTAGTTGACACACACATACACTAAGTTGTGAGTGGTTGTCATGACTTGTGGTGCTTAGACCGATAGGTTGAGGAGGCTAGCCCGTCATGACCAGGATGGGATCTTGTGAGATGGTATGCTTTAACTGCTAAATCGTGACGCCTTGGTTGAGTAAGAGGTCGGCGTGATAATTCCCTAGCCCTAACAACCCATCACACTTAGGGTTGCCTATCACACTTTCAAGTAGGGTTGCCAGCCATACCTTCAAGTAGGGCTAAACCAACACACCTCATGTGTGACTAACTCGACACCCTTGGTGCTAAACTGATATACCTCATGTTAGGTCGACACATGTATATGGAGAAAATGGGATCCCTCTACCCATATGAGATTGATACCTTGTAATGGTAATCATGTTACATCATGTTAGTGATAGGGTTATATGGTATGATATGATACCCTATGGGGTGGTTGTATGAACAAAAAAGGAGTGTTGTTTTCTATAACCTCTATTTGCATAACATAATCTATAAGTGATAATGGAAGTGATGAATTAAGGTTGTTTGTTGATCCAACCCTATAAACCCTAATCAGTTAAAGAGAACCCTATCCCTAATGATGTAGTGTGATTGACATGAATCCTTATGGGATGGTAGTAATGATGAAGTATTATCTTTCTTGTTATAAGTCTCTAACCATGCAAGTGTCACAAGTTGTTAAGCATATCTAGATCAGATCTATGGTGTTTATGATATGATTTATTGGCCTTATGAGGCATGTGAGATGTTGGCAACACAGAAAAAGGAGGTAAATGGGTCTTATGACCTAATGATGGTTTATTGCCTTATATGAGATGATAATTTTCTCAACAATGAGATGAGGGGTTGCTACCTGGAAGTGTGTGGTCCTTGTGATGAAAAATATGGTGATTGGCCAAACAACAAGTGATAATGTGATGAGATCATGCCTTATATGCTCAATTATTCTCTGGTAATGCATTATGCCCTTATTTTTTTTAGAACTTGTTTAAAGTTTATGAGTTGTAACTTAATTGATGCTAAAAGACACTTAAATAACCTAACTAATCAAGTGGAACCTAGTCATGTAGCTTGCTACCATAGATCCATTCAGTGTTAATATTTGATGGGTGGTGAAATGAGTTTAACTCGGAGTGCATATTTTTGAATATGCAGGGTGCAAGTTGAGTATTCCCTTGCATCCTTAATTACAGGATGTGGGAGACAACCATACGTGAGTCCATCTTATTGTGATCTAGATGGCCATGCATGAGCCACTCCTTCTTGTTAGAACGTCCATGAAAGAGCCTATTCTTCTAGCACCGTACTTGTACCAAGGTGGGCTAGGTGTGATTATAAATGTGGATAGACATGCGTGAGCTAATCCCTGATATTGACTACATTCCATTGTTGAAGTTGACTGATATGTCTCTGTGGTGTTTTCTCTTGTGCTAACCAAGAGGTGTGGGACGATCGTGGATTTCAGCTCTTCCATTGACCTTGTATGGTACCAATTTTGATTTAGCAGTAGTCGGTTGGATTTGGGTGGTACAACTCAAATCCTCAGGGGAAAATAAAATATGTAATTAGCCGTGTAGTATACTTGTATAGGATCAAATACAAAAACACTGGATGAGGCATTGCTTGATTTTTGTACAGTGTTGTTGGTAGAAAATATACATGTTCTTCATATTCCTTTTCTAATTTTTAGATGTTTTATAATCTAATAGTCATTTCTTATTCTATTAATAATGGTTACCTACTTATCATGTTTGTAACCTTATTTCTTGCTTTAATCATCTTAACTATGAAAATGATAGAGTTGGTGGAGAGTTATATCCCCCACTAAGATTTGGAATCTCACCCTGTGGGTTTCCCACATCCTTTTTAAGTGGACATGCATGAGGAGGTAGAGATCATGCAACAGAGGTTGAGGAGCAGTTGGAAAGACAATAGTTGACAAGGTTGGAAGTGTTGCTAGATATATTTTGTCGTTAGAGTCCTAGAGTCATCCCCGTACACTCAGGTCATTGGAGATGTTTTATAGATGTGCTTTCGATATGTGGTTGGCATGTGTGCCCCTTTTGATCATAGTTGTAGTGGATATATGTATATATGTTTTGGGACATGTTTTCATGTAACAGGTTGATGACACTCATAGTAAGTGCTTTGCGACATGAAAGGACTCGTATGTAAAGGTTTTTTCTGTTTGAAAGTTTAATAAAAATGGTTTTAATTTTTAGTATTTTCTAGTAACATGTTTGTTTAATCTTTCTTCTGTGGTTTTGTTTTGAGTAATCCCGCTTGTGTGGCATGGGGCATCACACTAACCATCCCTTTCCTTGTGCTTGGGTGCCTTGTTGACCTAAGTGTTACACATTGTCCATATTTTGATAATGACTCGATCATTCCATTCATATATATCTAATATGTTTCTTTGATATTGAATTTAGGCATTTGGTACATGAAAAGGATCAAATCTATCAAGCCCTAGCTTGTTCTAGTTCAACTCAAAAGTAATGCAAATGCACTTTTGTGGAAAACACTATAAATACCCTTAGATTATTTTTGTAATCATTTGTATTGATGATATGACTTGTACCTAAGATGAGAAAAAATTAGGATCCCTTAATTCAAATGTTTGATCACTCAAAAGTAATTTTTTAAAATTCATTATAGGTTGTTTATTGGTCGAGATACAAACTTGGCCGATCCCTTGATAGATTTTAAAAATTCCTAGGATCATTCGAGTTTCACATTCACAAAACTCAACTGATCCCTGCACTCAATAAAACTGATTTTAAGCAATCAATTGAGTTGCACATAGGACAAACTTGACCGATGCTTCAAATTGTCTTTGGTTCATAGTACTATCAGTCGAGTTATCTTAATGAAAACTCGACCAACTACATTGTATGGAAAACATAGAAAAAGTGATTCCAACCATTGGAGTGTTGAAAAACTCGAAATTATATCCACAACAACACCCCAAATGTCTAGAAAACATTCTTAAGTGTCCCTACTCTCTAGTGGACACCCTCAACTATAAACATGACCTCTTGGAGTTCATTCCAAGGTTGCTCCTTCATGCTATTCAAGCTGCTTGCTATAGTTGAGTGCATCCAGTCCACTTGAGCCCCTTTCTCTCTCTCGACTACACTTCAATTTATCCATAGGAATGAAATAGGACCAATGTAAGAGAGATACTTCATTGTATACTTGTAAAGCTCTCAAAGCTTCTCTTTTCCCAACCTCTTTCTTCAAGATCAAGTGGGTGAAAGATTCTCCAAGTGAAGGAGAAGGTGCAAGCTTCTTCAAGCTATAGAAAAAGGTGAAAAAAGCTTCTCTGAGTGAAGGAGGAGGACAATGATGAAGATTTGGGAGTAGAGTAGGTAAATCCTTCAAGACGGAAGAATCGTTGCAAAGAGGGATCTCCTTGATGAAGGTTTCCAGCTACTTGCAAGAGTCGATAAGACCTTTGTAATGACCCTAACCTGGGTTATGATGTAACCCTATTTGTTTTGGCTAAGTAAGTTTCTTAGAAATTTAATATAATCCTCTAAGGTGTTTTTTTATCGTGTGACACACTTATGTTCCAAGTTTGGTCCTGATTGAATGATGTTTGAGCAATGTTCCTTTGTTTTGGACCAAAGTGCAATTTACCCAAGGTGAGGGGCTATATTGAAAATTGTCACATGTTGAACATGCCTTAAGTGTTTTAACATCATAAGAGAGAGAATTATGCTAAGTGGTGGCTTGTGGAAAGCCTAAATTCCAAGTTTGAACATGTTTGAATAATGTTAGTACCTTGTGCACCAACTTTGGTACAAATTGTAATTTACCCAAAATGTAGGGTTGATATGAAAATTACCACCTCTATAATGTTCCTACTTCCTCTATGTATCATTTAGAGGAGATATAAAGAAGGAGGCACCATGTTTTAATCAATTATGAGTGATGGTAATCTTGGTGATGAAATGACCAAGAAAATGGTTGAATATGAAACCTTAACTTGAGTTGTATCAAGTTGAAAAGCTTATATATGAGTACCTATCGGCCAAAGAGACATAGTAGGAGCCTCATATCGGTTTTTAGACTCTTGTAAAAGGACACGACGTGCAAATCACCTCAAGGAGGTGAAGTGTATCGGTTTACAACTTCCTTAGAAAACTTGTATCGTGTTGTGAATAAAGTGGTGATTTAGTTGGTATATTTTATTCAAAGGGATAATTAATGGACGAAAATTTATCCCTAGATTATCCTCAAGTGTTTTTTATGTCAAGATAAATGTTAATGCATGCATGTACATGTGTCAACCATGCATGGACACGTGGAACCTAGTAGCTCAAATTGATGACACCTCATTTTCACACTTCTTCATGAACAACAAATATATATACCCCTTCTTTCACCCCTTAGTGAACTTTTTCGAATCCTACCACCTCCTTGCTCTTATATATCGTGCATAGGGTCCTTTTATCATACAGGAGTGAAGTGGTATCGTGCATAGGGACTTGGTTATCGTCTATAGCAAGATCATATCGGCCAAGTAGGGTGATATCAGCCTAGTGAGGTGATATCGGCCATAGTGAAGTGTTTTGATCACAAGTGAGGGGGATATTGGCCACAAGTGATGGAATATCGTGCAAGGGTAGTGAGGTATCATGAAAATGTGATAAGGAGAAATAAGGAGCTCAATACTTAACCATAAGGTGAGGCCATGATCATCTTCAACCTTGGATTGAAGCATGATTTTAGGGTTATGATCTTCCTTTCTTTTCTTCTTCACCAATTGCTTATCCTTGGTGATTCCTTGACTATGGAGGGGTTTTGAATGAGCCCTAGACCTTGGAGAAGTTCTTCTTCAACCTTAAGACGTGAAGCTTTGGAGCTTGGAGCTTTGAAGCTGTTCACAAGGCGGGTTATATAACTTGAACTCAACCATGTTATTATTCATCACCTAAATTGCTATGCTTAAATGAACTACTTTAAATTATGAAATATTCTAAAATTCTTGATGAAATTATGAGTTCTAGTAGTTTCTTAGACTTTTTATCCTTGTACTAGAACAAGTAAAATGAAGGTCTAGAGCTTGAAGATGATGGTATCACCTTATAAAGTGATATCGGGTTCAAGCACACAAGCAAGCACCTCTAACCTGATATGGTGATGCACCTACTCCACTAAAACAATATGGATATGAGTTTATACTTTCTTGCACGATATGGTAAGGTAATATACACCTCTTGGACGATATGAGGTCAAGCATACACCTCAAAAATGATATTGGGTTAAGCACACACCTCTTTGCCCGATATGGTGTGAAACACAGACACCTCTTTGCTCGATATGGTGTGAAGCATACACACACCTCTTTTCCCGATATGGTGTGAAGCACACACACACCTCTTTGCCCGATATGGTGTGAAGTACACACACACCTCTTTGCCTGATATGGTGTGAAGCATACACATACCTCTCTTTCCGATATGGTGTGAAGCATACACACACCTCTCTGCCCGATATGGTGTGAAGCACACATACACCTCTGAAGTGATATGGGTAGCAAGAACACACCTCATACCTGATATGGTGGAAGCACCTCAAAACCCATATGAAGGAAAGCACCTTAGATGCAATGTACTTGATGGAGTAACACATGAAGTGTCTTATATCAAGTCATACATTAAGAGGTATGGAGTTTAATGAATATTGATTAAGTAGGCTAATGAACCTTGAAGGAAAGGTTGACCCAACTTAATATAGTATGAAGTGATCAACATCCTAGTAAGGATGAGAGAGAAACTCATACTTCTGTGATAATCATGAATGAGCATACATTGATACTCCTAATATGTGTGGATACTGAATTAGGGTTTGATTCTTGATAAATGTACTTGAAAACACTAGATGGTTTTATAAGAGAAACCTTAACCCTAATGAAGGGTAATGATAAGAGTTGAAATTATAATTGCTTAATAAAGGGGAAACCTTAACCATATTGAAACCATGCTGGTAGCATGAGATAATGAGCATAGCTAAGTATGAGCTATGATGTTACATATAATACAATTTTTGGGCCTTGTGAGCCATGTGATTAGTTGTTGCCTAGTGAGAGGTGACAAGATATTTAATGGGCCTTGTGAGCCATGTGATTAGTTGTTGCCTAGTAAGAGGTGACAAGATGTTTAATGGGCCTTGTGAGCCATGTGATTAGTTATTTCCTAGTGAGAGGTGACAAGATGTTTAATGGTCCTTGTGAGCCATGAGAATAGTTGTTGCCTAGTGAGAGGTAACAAGATGTTTATAAAAGTCTCATGTAAGAAATGATAATGCTCAAATAAACAAGGAAATGGAAACTTAGTAACATAATAATAATAATAATAATAATAAATGGATACAATAATAATAATGAAATCTTAATCATACATGCTTAATGCTTATAGCCAAATAAGGGATATAGTGTTTTGAATATGCTTAAAGGAGATAGGATGAATACTTGTATTATATAAAGGATGTGAATAAGTATGATGGCTTGACAAGGTATAATGCCTAGTAAAGGTGATGTGGTATTCAGTGATAGATGCACAAGATTGGTAATAACCCAATACCTGGTTGTTAATCACAGGATTGGTAATAACCCAATGCCTGGCTATTAATCATAGGATTGGTAACAACCCAATGCATGGTTGTTAATCACGAGATTGGTAGAGTCCAATACCTTGCTGTTAATCACAGGATTGGTAATAACCCAATACCTAGTTATTAATCACAGGATTGGTAATAACTCAATGCCTGGATGTTAATCACATGATTGGTAATAACCCAATGCCTGGCTATTAATCACAGGATTGGTAGAGTCCAATACCTGGCTGTTAATCACAGGATTGGTAATAACCCAATATCTGGCTATTAATCACATGATTGGTAATAACCCAATACCTGGCTATTAATCACATGATTGGTAATAACCCAATGTCTGGCTATTAATCACAGGATTGGTAGAGTCCAATACCTGGCTATTAATCACAAAATTGGTAATAACCCAATAACTAGTTGTTAATCACAGGATTGGTAATAACCCAATGCCTGACTATTAATCATAGGATTGGTAGAGTCTAATACTTGGCTGTTAATCACATGATTGGTAATAACCCAATGCATGGCTGTTAATCACATGATTGGTAATAACCCAATGCCTGGCTATTATCACAGGGTTGGTAATAACCCAACACCTGGTTGTTATCATAGGATTGGCAAAGACAATACCTAGAACAGATTATGATGATGTACATTCACATGATTGGTACAATTCAATATGTTGTTGGCAGATTGGATGAGGCCAATAGATAGAAATGAGAACGATTCATGGATGCCATACCATGATAATGAGTATCACATGATAAGCTTGAGATGTTGATATAGTATGATGGGTAAATGATATACATGTTCTTCATATTCCTTATAAAGTGAATAGATGAATTACCGCTCTATCATAGATAGTTGCAATGCTTTAAAAGATTGAGAATGTTCTAAACTTCTTATTCTCTGCTCAATTTAATTTCTCTTCTCCTTCCTGAGACCTTCCTCTAGGTCGGAACCTTGTTGTTCCATGGTAGAAATTGCTCTAAAGCTCTAAAACCTTACCTTTCTTGCTTCTTATGCTTAAAGGTTTGCTCATTTGATAAAGAAAGGCACTAGATGGATGAGTTCTAGCTTATGCTTGGATTTTCTACCCTACCTACTCGAGATTTCTTCTATCTAGGGTTTCACATTCTCATTAGAGGCAAGTTTTATAACTTGCTCTACATTTATTGCTTACCATAAGCTTTCTAGATCATGTTCTTGCTTGAAAATTACGATCCATGCACTACTTGGATTTCAATTTTTATAATGTTTCTTGTTGTTATTTCAGTTATAAATGAACTTGTGATCATGGGTATGTTATTCCCAAGGTATAATATGATTTGGATCAGGTTGGTTTGACAACCTATGGTGCTAAGAACCTATTAACCAATGGTCAATTTTAGGGTTTTAAGCTGATTTCTTCTATAAACCCATGACCCAATGATGGTACCATTGCAACAACCCTATGGTGTTGTCTTCATGACAATGGATGGTGGTAACCAAGGATGTCAACTGACGTTCACCCCCTTAGGTCATGTTTTGTCCTAATTATAAGCCTAGTGATTATTAACTAAGTACCCTAATGATGCTATCAATCAATGGTGATATTAGCTTGATATTTGATGCCGATTAACAAATATAGTGATGATCTAACAACCTATGGTGACTTAATGGTCGCTAATGATGGTGGATCAGGTCTCCAAAACCTATGGTGAGTTAATTATATAGTTGTATCATAAATTAAGCCTTAGACCAATGGTTTCTTGGGTAACTTGATGCAATGGTCAAACATATATTGTTTGATGGTTTTAATATATGAACTTGACCCAGCGGTCAAGATATAATGTTTATTTCTCCAATAAAGTAGAATGATGGATAATGTAATATGTTGGTCCTAATAATGTGATTTACATGGTTTCCTTTATATGATCAACTTAAGGAGCTTACTTGTTGGCAATGGATGGATTGTTTTAAATGAACAGTCGATTGTGGGTTTTACCCTACTCTCAATGGAACTTTTTGTGTTGTTAATCAAGGGATGTCTAGGGTTAGATGGTGAATCTTTATAGAGCACAAATCAAGGACTTAATTGGTGGTTCATCCAAGGTGTTTACTTATGTAAACAACCAATGGTCTTACCTTTTAAACATCCAATGGTTCTGGGTGACATGGTGGTATGGTGATATGGGTTGAATGATGATGGAACAAATGGAGGGTTACCCTTAATAAGGTAGTCTTATCTATTCACTCATATAAATAGTAGGAATGATAATCATATTGTGTTGATATGTAACCCTAATGAGGTATAGCTTGTTATACCTAGCTTTAATATAACTAAATGATGGTAATTGGGTATGAATAGTCCTTGAATGACTAATACAATCATGAAGTATTATGTTAATGTTGTTGAAACCCTAGTATACTATAACCCAGTGGTTACACCTTGATTTATGTGTGGGTTCATACTTGAGAATAGTATGGAATGTGATAGTGATGATTCACCTTATGCATCTATGATCCAATGGGGATGTTGTGAGTTAGGGTTTAGGTATAAGTGATGATTAGTAACATTAATATAATTTATCTTATTGAACCTAACTCTAATGCAAATAGATAAAGATGATTATTCATGTTTAATATTCTTATATGATGGCATGATGATGAAATAACATCCTTAACATGATCATAACCTTATTGTGTTAATTGGTGGTTGTGATAGCCACATGACTGATACTTGCTTAAGCGAAACATGCACATTATAAATATGATGAGGGTTAACCATATCTAGATTCCTTGCATGTTGATGTAATAAAGGAATGTTCTTAATGTTAATATAACCTTGCTACGATTGTTTATGAATATCTCCTAGCTCATTAATACAATATTGTGCTGATCTGGTGTATGATATGTAAGTGATGTTGTTCAGCCTTATTATAAGGCATGCAAACATAATGATGATCTTGTAGGGAATAGTATGATGGTGTTAATGACCTTTGGGCATGGTTGATCCCTGAATGAGGTGTAATCCTCTTATGGTTATAAGGGTTGATACCCTGTAATATTGTGAAAAGGATTTATATATTGTGATAGTATGATGACTAGTGTGGTCTCATGAATGGCAAGTGAATAGTACCATTTGATGATGAGATGAGAAATTATGTTACACATTTTTTATATCTTTTCAAAGTTGTGATATTTATATGATTTCTAGAAGTGAATTAGGGTTTGTATGTCCACTTGTTTGATGCAGCCTTAATTCACCCAATTGGCATAACTAGTCAAGTGCAACTTTAATCATGTAGTGCCCTGTGTCGTAGAACGATCTTCACTGTCAGAACTTGTTGGATGGTGAAATGAGTATTCCTAAGGGAAACTCAGAACACATACTATTGAGTATGTGGGGGTGGCAGGTTTAGGATATATCCTTGTCATCCACAATGCTGATTGTGGAGGTTGTCTATGGTCATGCCTCATACATCTAATGTGATTACAAATGGTTGTGGTCATGTCTCGGTGATTATAACATGATGTGATTAGAGGACAACTACAGTTTTACCTCAGTGATTTGGTTTGTATACCCTGGTTTCTAGTGTCGTGACCTATACCAAGGGCGTACTAGTGGTCAGTAGCTTGGCTATATGTCACGGTGGTGGCAGCTTTGACTGATATGTCACTTCCTTTTTACTCATACTGACTGAGGGGAAGAGACCTTATGATACCAGCACTCCTAGATCTTGTATGGAACCGAATATCCCTTCACAGGGGTCGGTTGGACTTTGAATGGTACGATTCAAATTCCCCATGGCATAATAAAAGATGTAATACAGCCAAATAGCATATCTGTTTAGGGCTATACATGATGCTTCATATGGGATGATAACCCTTGTTTGTTTAACTATGATAATAACATTGTTAGCGGAGAGTTATATCTCTCACTAGGACAATTGTCTCACCCCATGGAATCCACATTTTTTTAGGTGGACGTGCACGAGGGGGGTTGAGACCGTATCGCATAAGGAGAACAACAACAACATGGATAACAGTGACAGCTCAGGTTGAGTGTACTATCTGTCGTGTCTTGAAGATAGAAATCCTATTTGTCATCTCTATACTCTCAGGTCCTTGGATTTAGTACGTGTTGGTTTTATGAACAATCTGAGATTTTGGCTTGTATGCCTTGAGGTTTGATGTTGCTTTAAGTATATGTTTTGAGAAGGCAACTGTTATATGTTGTCCTCGAGAAGAAATGGTATAATGTATGTACAATATATGATCAATGTGAATATTACATTTTGGTTCTTCCTTAAAGAGTTTTCCTAGAAATGGATCTCTTTGCAAAGAAAATAGTTTTAATTTTTAGTGATTTTTGTTAATCTGTTTCTTATGATTATTCCACATAATTAAAAATGATTTGTTTGTCATTTTGGTGGCGGTCGTTACAAGTTTTGTATCAGAGCTTAAGGTTCATTGAGTCTACAGAGACATAGGACTAAATGTCGAGTCTGTTCTAAGTGTACCCCAGTATATCTTATAGTGACTTCTGCTTATGTAGAAGAAGGGATATAACTCAAAGATGTCTGGAGAACACAAGGGACATGTTGCTGAGAGCAATGTTGCTGCACCAATAGGAGGTGCAAGGGATCAGGCAAGAGAGGAATCAGTGCTTGAGAATCCCCATTATGATGAGACTATGATAGAAAATCCCACCTTCCATGCTCTTTTTGGGCAATTCATGACCACAATGATGCATATGGCAGACCGGATGCCAGCACCAACACCTAGGGCACCGGTTCTAAATGAGGAACATGGGTCTGGTAAGACTTTTGAATGAATACGCCATGTAGGAGCTATAAAATATGCTAGAACAACTGACCCAACAGATGCTGATTTATGGCTCACTGAGTTAGAAAAATCTTTTAAGATCCTTAGTATCCCAGATACTGACAAAGTTAAACATGCTATATACCTTTTGAAGGGTAGTGCTGGCCATTGGTGGGCCATAGAAGAGGTAAAAAGGAATGATGAAGAGGTTGGGTGGGAGGAATTTTGTCAAGAATTCGTCAGTAAGTATTTTCCACGAACATACTTAGACGAAAAGATGTCACAGTTTGAGAAAATTCGGCAGGGAACCATGTAAATTAATGAATATGAAGCTAGGTTCATGGAACTTTTGTGGTTTTATCCTCAAATGGCTCCTACTGAACAGGAGAAGATCTGACATTTTGAGAAAGGATTGAATGTTGAGGTGTCTATCTCGGCATCTGCATTAGAAAATAGAGAGAGATTTGCCACATTTGTGGAATCCGTACGGAGGATAGAAAGGTCTGTGACAAATAAACATGAGACATACCTGAAAAGAAAGTCTACACAGTCACATGAACTATTGATTAGTGGTACTAAATAGACAAAATCTCCATTATCACCGGTTCAACAACAATATGGTACACCAATGCACCAGCCACCAAGTGGGGACTGAGCTTGCCACAAATGTGGACAGAAAGGACATCTGAGGTGGCAGTGTCCAAGAAGAAATGATAAGGTGACCCGAAAGACAAGACATTAGATAACCTATAAAGGTAACATGTCAGATAAAAATTTTCATTCTAAATTATCTTTCCTTTTTCTTCTCTCTGCCTACTGATTATAAGAAAGGTAGTTATTGTTGAGCTTTCTTCGATTAGTCCTATAAGGACATGAGGAAGAGATAAGAATGATGAGAGCCTATATTCAGTCCAATATTCTCTTATATGTTTTGAAATTTCTCTCATCCTGATGAAAGGAAGAGATGTAATAGAAACACCCATAGAAAATTTGAGATACTAAGTAGTAAAAATTTAAAGAGATGAAACATAATATAAAACAAATGCATACTACCTAATTTCAGTCCTTGAATACCCTGGCCAGATATTCATCTATTGAAGGCAAGGTAAGTATGGAACTCTTAGATTGCTATCTTTCTGATTAATATGATCAAGTAGTCATTTTGAGACAATCTAAAGAGCATAATGAAGTAAAAGATGTGGCATGGATATTTATACCACATCCTAATTGATATATAGAGAAATATGAGTTAATCATAGATCAACTTATAAACAAAATAAGATGTTTAGTATAATGTATACCTTGGTCTGTGGACCTAGAGGTAACAGTTACCTGATGAGAGGTAACAATGTTCAATGATGAACTAAGGGTTTGAATACCCAAATCTAGTAATCATGATGATGATAACACTGAGAGGTGGTGACATGTAATCATCTCTATAATTCCTATGCTGAAGGTAAGGAACCTAAGAGGAAATAAGATTGAATGACACATGAATAATTGAAAGTTCATGTAATACTCAAAGAAGGTGATAATCTCTTTTCTTTAAATAAACAACCTTGAATAATAATGGGGCAATAAAAAGGACTAGGTTTCCTTGTGTTCTTTCCTTTTGGAAACATGACAATTAAGTAAGTCTTATGACACTTGATGTGCAGGGATTATAAGTAATCTATAGAAGGACACTTAGAAAAGTATCAGTTCGTCTTGGTCTTTGGTTCCAAGATAAAGATATGTGTAACAAGTAATGTCCCGAGATAAAAGAAAGATCCTTTTATATGTGAGATGGAAATGATGAGGATGTGATGTGTTTTTGACACATGTGACAAATACCAAAGTAAGAAATTCTGGTATCTAAGAAATATCAGGTGGTATAGGAAAGTAAAAACATAACTCCTAATCAGATGATTTATGTTTGTTACCTGGGATGGCCAACTGTGAAATCAGTTTAGTTACATAAAATAGTATGGACATCATATGTTAGGGGTTTATGCTCTACATAAACATAACATTGATAAGAATGTACTAATTGAAGGAACAATTGTAAAATCATTGTGGGAAAAACTTATAAAGATAAAAATAATTCCTTAGAATACCCTTATCTAGATATGTTAAGGAAACTTATACATAACACCTAAAGATACCTCTAAGATAAGTTCTTAATTGATAAGTAACCTCCCCTTATGACAAGAGAATGTACAAATAATGAGATAGTTGGTACAGGTAGTAAGAAAGTTTGGTGTTGTGTCAATAGATTAGATGGCACAGTAGATGTATGATAATACTTATAGTCCCAAGTGGGTGACAGAACGTAACTCTGGTATTTCCTTGAAAATGAAATACTAAACTGAATGCAGAGTATGGAAGACTCCCCATAATCAATAATCTTGTCACAAAAAGTTGTAAGTTGAGAAAGGTGACAAATAAGTGAGGTTTGACACCTGAGTTATATAAGGTATGTATAATGTTTCTCTGATTAAGAAAAGTGTTACCTGACACAGAGTTGACTCTACAGTCAATAATGAAAAAGACAGTGGAGTATGTCCCCTATGTGACAGATTCTATGATAATCACGTGTGGAAGAACTTGGTGTTGATCAAATTTCTATGGCATCTCCATGACATTAAGATGATATGTGGAGACTTGATGATATAATGAATGAATAATATTTGTCTCCCTTTACCTAGGATTTCGGGGACGAAATCCTTGTTAGGGGTTTATAACTTATAATGACCCTGGCCAGGGTTATGAGGAAACCCTTTTTGTTTAGGCTAAGTAAGGTTCTTAGAAATTTAATATAATCCTATAAGGTGTTTTTTTTATCATGTGACACACTTATGTTCCAAGTTTGGTCCTGATTGAATGTTGTTTGAGCAATGTTCCTTTATTTTGGACCAAAGTCTAATTTACCCTAGGTGAGGGGCTATATTGCAAATTGTCACATGTTGAACATGCCTTAAGTGTTTTAGCATCATAAGAGAGAGAATTATGCTAATTTGTGGCTTGTGGAAAGCCTAAATTCCAAGTTTGAACATGTTTGAATAATGTTAGTACCTTATGCACCAATTTTGGTACAAATCATAATTTACCCAAAATGTAGGGTTGATATGCAAATTACCACCTCAAGAATGTTTCTACTTCCTCTATGTATCATTTAGAGGAGAGAGAAATAAGGAGACACCATGTTTGAATCAATTATGAGTGATGGTAATCTTGGTGATGAAATGACCAAGAAAAGGGTTGAATATGAAACCTTAACTTGAGTTGTATCAAGTTGAAAAGCTTATATATGAGTGCCTATCGGCCAAAGAGCCATAGGAGGAGCCTAAGCAGAGAAGGAAGGAAGAAAATAACTTGCCTTGGTCGAAATCCCTAGAAGATGACCTTGGAAACCCTAGGCAGGGTTTAATGGAGCTCTAGGAGACCTTATTCTCCAAAAAGAGGTTGTCTTCTACATTAGAGCACTTAATTCCGCATAGAGTGGAGTTGTTGCTCCAGGTTAGAGGAATGAGAAAGTAAGCAAAGTTCTATATTTGGGTAAGGAAGAGATAATTATAGCCCATTGATAAGGATGGGAGCTAGCATGAGGTGTAAAAGTAGCTTCCATATGTGTCTATGGTCTTAAACTATTAAGAATATACAAGTACACAAACAAGCAACTCCCCCACCGTCCTTATAGACCTGCTTAGCTTTCCTTTGTTGAATTTCCCAGCCAATCACATAATTTATAGTTGATATCTACTAAAGGTAGCTCATCCGTGAAGGGGTAAACCTTAAAATACCCTTAGAGAAAACACCTTCAAACCAAGGATTAAATAGGTACCCCATGGCTCAACAAGCTCAAGAATGATGAGACACTAGCATATCTCTCTTATGACACATCAAGGAATTTAATTGTGCATTATCTACCGAGCGTCTCCAGATCTTTAAGGCATGGACCACCGCTGCAAGCTCCAGATCATGTGTTGGGTAATTCTCCTCATGTTTCTTAAGATGTCACAAAGCAAAAGAAATCACATTTTTATCCTACATCAATACGCATCCCAACCCATTCTTTAAAGCATCAAAAAAGACAATATAGCCTTTTCCTTGCTCTGACAGTACTAACACCGGTGAAATAGTCAACTTTTCTTTCAAAAGTTGGAAAGAACATTGACACTTGTCATTCCAAACAAAAGGAACATCCTTCCTGGTTAACCTAGTTAGGGGTAACACTATAGAACTGAAGTCTTTGATGAACCTCCTGTAGTAACCTTCCAAACTAGGAAAATATAGATCTCTGTCGGTGTCTTTGATTGTTCCCATTCTAGTACATATTCCACTTTCTTGGGATCAACACAAACACCTTTTATAGATATAACATGGCCCAGAAAAGACACTTCAGATAACCAGAATTCACACTTGCTGAACTTAGCATATAGTTGGTGCTGCCTCAACAAAGTCAATGCCTGGCGAAGGTGTTGCTCATGTTGTTGACTATACTTGGAGTATATCAAGATATCATCTATGAAAATGACCACACACTGATCAAGATAAGGTCTAAACACCCTATTCATCAGATCCATAAAAGTTGCAGGTGCATTGGTTAGCCCAAACAACATAACCACAAACTCATAATGACCATACCTAGTCCTAAAAGCTAACTTGGGTATGTCATCAGCCTTAATTATCAACTGATGGTAACCTAACCTCAGGTCTATATTTGAAAACATAGTGGCACCTCTCAACTGATAAAAAAGATCATCAATCATCGCCAAAGGATACTTGTTCTTTATTGTCACCTTGTTCAACTATCTCCAATCTATACACAACCTCATTGAACCATCCTTCTTTTTAACAAACAACATGGGAGCACCCCAAGGGGAAGTGCTCGACCTGATAAAACCCTTCTCTAACAGTTCTTGTAACTGTTTCTTTAACTCCTGCATCTCTGCTGGTGCCATTCTATATGCTGACTGTGCTATGGGTTGTGTTCCAGGAACAAGATTGATCTCAAACTCAATCTCTCTAGGAGGGGGGATGCTAGGAAATTCCTTAGGAAATACATCCTAAAATTCTCACACAACTGGTACCTCTTGGATACTAGGACCTACTATCTTGGTATCCACAACATGAGCTAAGAAAGCCTCACATCCTTATCTCATCAACCGCTCAACTGTCATAGCTGACATCAAACATGTAGGAAGAATCTTCCTATCACCCTGGAAAATCCACTATACATCTCCATCATGGAACGTCGCCACCTTAGTACTACAGTCCAAAACTACCTTGTATTTTTCCAAGGTATCCATTTCTAGGATTACATCAAAATCATGCATGTCAAGTGGTATAAGATCCACTTGAATGTTGTGCCAGATAAAGAAAGAACACAAGAAGGGCACACTTCCCACAACTCGGCAGAATCAACCAAAGGAGTCTCTAGCCGCAGGCTATCAGATCTAAGACTAACAGGTAGATAACAACTATCCATCACCTCTATAGTGATAAAAGAGTGTGTCACACCTGGGTCTACTAACATAGATACAAAATAAGAAGCAGACAAATCAGAATGAAATAAATCCATATGACTTGTCACGACTCATGGATTGACCACTTCTTCTAGCTAGGTCATGGCATAGAATCTTGTTGTCACCTGCTGCCATCCACATCCTCTGCTTGCTTGTCTAGAGGATCCTTCCTGGGACGCCTGACCACATCCTCTTCCATTTCCACTACTAAACTGTCGTTGTTATGGACCTTATTGACTTTGCCTTGGCTGCTAAGTCACCTCCTCATCTTTCATAGGATAATAAGGTCTTGTATGCCCCACTTGCCCACACTTGTAACATGTTCTGGTGTCCTGATATGGCTTAAACAACCCTGTCACTGAAATTGATGAGGTACTACCGACTCCTGCTGGTGGAAAACTGTGACCTCTACCCTGACTCGGGGTCCACTGTGATGGTGCATGTGATCTTGGTTCATTGAAGGTTGACCTTAGTTGCGATGACAGTGGGAAAAACCTTGGCTTCTCAAAGCCTCCAGATGATTGCCCTTGAAACTTCATAGGTCGCTTCTTAGCATTAGCTTCACGCTTCTCTATTGAAGACCTCTCAATCCTCCTGAAAGATTCCACAAAGGTGAAAAACCTTTCCCTGTTCTCCAAGGCTGATGTTGTAGTAGTCAACTCCGTACTCGGACCCTTCTTAAATCTCTGAATTCTTTCCTTGTCCGTTGCTGCCATGTGCGGGAAGAACCTCAGAAGTTCCATAAACTTTGATTCATACTCATTGATAGTCATAGCTCCCTGACAAATCTTTTTGAACTGAGGGATTTTCTCATCTAGGTAGGTCATTGGAAAATATCAGCTAACAAATTCCCTCTGAAACTCCTCCCATCCTATCACAACTCTTGACCTTTTCTTCTCTTCTATGGCCCACCAGTGGCCAGTACTACCCTTCAATAGGTATACCGCATGCTTAACTTTGTCTTCTTCAGCGATGTTTATGATTTTTAATGTGATTTCCAGCTCAGTCAACCACATGTCAGCATCTGCTGAATCAGAAGTACCTACATATTCAATTGCCCCAACACGTTTAAGATGTTCAAATGTCTTCCCGACACCTTCAGACTCCACATTGGAGGGGGTTGCCCTATCTTGAGGTGCTGGCACTCTATCAGCGATATGTGTAATTGTGGCCATCATCTATCTAAACATAGACTGAAACTCAGGATTGGCCATCATTGTTGGGTCTAGATGAGGCATTGCGGGCTGATCTGGCCCTGCTTCTGGCACTCTCTCATCACGTGCCTGCCTCCGTGCACGTCCTCCTGGTGCAACATAGCTACTCTCAACGTGTTCTTCATGTCCTCCAGACATTTCTACATAAGCATAAACTATGATCAGATATGTTGGATACATAAGAACAGACTCAAACCTAAGTCATATGTCCACGTAGACTCAGTAAACCTAGAGCTCTGATACCAACTTAACTGAGACACCTCGTCATACTAAACGAGATTAATCAAAACAAAAAACCCGATCAACTACTAATTAACATAGTAAAAATGCGGGATAATTAAAACCAATTCCAACAATGTAAATAAACTCTAGAGCATTTACAAAAGGTCCATCATTCTATTCTCATATATTGTAACAAGTATTTACATGTGGGTCCAAAGACCTCAGTCACATCCTGCATATAAAAGATATTTTACATGTACATGCCATATATTACAAACATTGGCATGCTACCAAAATCTCGTGTCGATACAAGTATATCATCAAGAAAACACATCCCATACCCATACTTGAGAGTATAGGGATGACACTAGGACTCTACTACTAACATATACAACTAACCGACCTTCTGAATCTATTGATCACTACGTTGGTTCTCTTCCACAACACGACTCGACCTCATTGCATGTGACCACCTAAAAAATGTGGTGACCCACGGGTGAGACCCAATCCCAGTGAGAGATATATCTCTCTCCAACATATGTTGATTATAACATATTAATTAATAGTAAATACATTGAGCAGTTAGGATATTGAATAAGCAATATGAATAGATTGAACAGTTTAAGAAGACTAAGCAGTTAAGCAAATAAGTTGTAACATCAAGTAGAAGTATACATTTTTTATAAGTCTACATCATGTAAGAACTATGCAGTGTAAAGACAAGGCAAGGGTTAATCAACCAGTGTGATACATATTAAACCCTAGCAATTATACTACATGGATGGTATTATATCTTTTATTATTATGCATTGGGGAGTTTGAGTCGTACCACTCAAATTCCAACTGACCACTACGAAGTGCTATTTAGTTCTTTATAAGATCTAGGAGTGTCAGTATCCTAAGATCTCTTCCCCTCAGTCAGTACGAGTAAACTGTAGTGACATACCAGTCAAATTGCCAACAGTGACATATAGTCAACTGATAACAACTAGTTCATACTCGGTACAAGTTACGACACTAGAAAATAGGGTATATAAAACCCTCTAATCTGAGGTACAACCACAACTATCCTCAATCACATCGAATGTCAGAGGCATGACCATCGCCATCCTCCATAACCTAAAATTGTGGATGACAAGGATATATCCTCAACTTGCCACCCCCACATACTCAATAGTATGTGCTCTGAGTTTCCCTTGGGAATACTCATTTCACCATCCAGTAAGTTCTGACACTAAAGATGGCTCTACGACATAGGGATCTACATGATTAAGGTTACACTTGATCAATTACTGCCAATTGAATGCATTAAGGCTTTATCATACAAGTGGACATTCAAATCCTAATTCTTTTCTAATAAGAGTATATGTATAATAGCTTCAAAAGATATAAAACATTTGAGATATAAATCTTAATCACATTATCAGATGCTATCATTCATTGCAAATTAATGGACCACACTTATCATCATACTATTACAAGATACCAATATCTTATCACAAGTTCCAGGGTTTTAACCCTTATTGGAACATGAAGAGGATTTCACCTCAATCATGGCTTCAAACATGCCCAAAGGTTGTTAATACCATCAAATTATTCATAGTTAGGTCATCATCATCATTCCATGCCTTAAACAAGGCTCAAAAGATCATTAGCACATATATGTCCATAGATATTAACATGGCAAGGCACTATGATATTCAAATAGTACTACAATGTGGTTTCAACACAAGAAGAGTGTAATTCATTATCACATTAATCATTCAAGAGGTCTGATTATAACCAATCAACATCGTATAATTACATTAAGGTTAGGTATAACAAGCTAGATCACATGGGAGTTACACATCCACTTATTATAGCGATTTATCAAATATAACTATAAGATGGCAAAGGTAAGACTAAAAGTTAATGGTATTGGACCATAGAATTATCATCACTAGGACCCACATATAATACCAAGTGATTTATTCTAATCCATTGGATGTCGAAGCATCCAATATTATTCATTGGATCAGGTTCATTGTTCAAGGTTATCAATTGAAGTATAGGTCTAACCATTAGATCAATTGAACCAAAGAGCCATTGGTTCAAGGTTTAATCAAATCTACAATTACATTCTTAACTCATCATATATTGTGATAACCCTTTACACTAAATGAGATTACTCAAAACATAAAATAGAATCAATCACTAATTAATCACATACCCAAAAATATGGGTAAATTAAAACCGTTTTCAACATCAACACCCACTCAAAAACATTTGCATAAGAGTCCAACATCTTTCTTCTATCCATACTATGCCAAGAATTTAATACAATTTTTCTATCGTCTTAGCCACAACATATATATACAGGATAACAATAATCTTATATGCCACACAAACAAGCATTAATATGCTAATAAAAGTCCGATTTATTTGAAACACCATATACACACTTTTCCTGCCCAACCCTGAAAGTACAGGGATGACTCTAGGACACATTAGATATCTAATCAACTTTCTCAAAGATTCATTACTATAGCTCCTCTTTGCTGCCACATGTTTGTTTTTGTCACTTCTGATTACCTAAGAAAATGTGGCGAACCACAAGGGTGAGAGCCATGTCCCAACAAGAGATATAACCTCCAACAACGTTTATTGATTACAACAATTTATTTAATTAAACAGTTAAGCAGTTTAATCAGAAATAACAAATAAGATCAGCATTACTGATGATTAACAAAATACATAAAGGAGCAGATAATAACTATCATCATTAGCCAGACTATCACCCTTTATCTTGTTGACAATATAAGCAATTCAGTAGCATATGCATATCTAGCATCATGAGCAAGTATAGTAACATATTATCTCTATTAACATGAATAAGTCTACCATCATAAGCATATCTAACAACATTAGCATGTCTAACAGTTTGAACAAATCAATATCATAAGTAGAGCTATCAATATAAGCATGAGTATTTGCATAAGCATGATTAGCAGTATATGCATTTCTAATTATAGAGGCATGGCTAGCATGCTAAACATAACTAACAACATGATATAGCTAGCATCCTAATTATAATCAACAGTAGCAGTATATATATCAACATAAGCATGACTACTGTATGTACAAATTTACAATCTTATGCATAACCACAACATAAGTATAATTACTATCTCTTAATTGCACTAAGCATCATCTTTATGTAAAGAGAACAAATAAGGGTTATCATCCAATGTGAAGCGTCGTATATAACCCTAAACAGATATGCTATATGGATGTATTACATCTTTTATTATGCCCTGGGAAATTTGAATCATACCATTCAAAGTCCAATTGACCCTCGCGAAGGGCTATTCACTTCCGTACAAGATCTAGGAGTGCCAGTATCCTAAGATCTCTTCCCCTCAGTCAGTACGAGTAAAAAGGCAGTGACATATCAATCAAAGCTACCACCATAGTGACATATAGTCAAGCTGCTAACCACTAGTGCGCCCTTGGTACAGGTCACGACACTAGAAACCAGGCTATACAAACCCAATCACTGAGGTACAACCACAGTTGTCCTCTAATCACATCATGTTATAATCACCGAGACACGACCGCAACCGTTCTCAATCACATCAGATGTATGAGGCATGACCATAGCCAACCTCCACAATCTGCATTGTGGATGACAAGGATATATCCTCAACCTGCCACCCCCACATACTCAACAATATGCACTCTGAGTTTCCCTTAGGAATACTCATTTCACCATCCAAAAAGTTCTGACACTGAAGATGGTTCTACGACACATGGTACTACATGATTAGAGTTGCACTTGATTAGTTATGCCAATTGGGTGAATTAATGTTGCATCAAACAAGTGGGCATACAAACCCTAATTCACTTCTAGCAAGCATACAAATATCATGACTTTGAAAAGATATAAAACGTGTGAAACATAATTTCTCATCTCATCATCACATGGTACTATTCACTTGCCATTCATGAGACCACACTAGTCATCATACTATCACAAGATATAAATTCTTTTCACAATATCACATGGTATCAACCCTTATCAACATAAGAGGATTACACCTCATTCAGGGCTTAACCATACCCAATGGTCATTAAGACCATCATACTATTCCCTGCAGGATCATCATTTTCTTTGCATGCCTTACAACAAGGCTCAACAACATCACTTACATATAATACACCATATCAACACAATATTGCATTAATGAGCTCAGAGATATTCATAAACAATCATAGCAGGGTTATATTAACATTAAGGACATTACTTTATTACATCAACATGCAAGGAATCTAGATATGATTAACCCTCATCATATTCATAATGCACATATTTCACATAAGCAAGTATCAACCATGTGGCTATGACAACCACCAATTATCACATTAAGGTTATGATCATGTTAAGGAGGTTATTTCACCATCATGCCATTATAAGAATGTTAAACATGAATAATCATCTTTATCTATTTGCATTAGAGTTAGGTTCAACAAGATAAATTATATTAATGTTACTAATCAATATTTATACCCAAATCCTAACTCACTGCATCCCCATTGGATCATAGATGCACAAGGTGAAGCATCACCATCGCATTCCATACTATTCTCAATTATGAACCCACACATAAATCAAGGTGTAACCATTGGGTTATAGCATACTAGGGTTTCAACAACATTAACATAATACTTCATGATTGTATTAGTCATTCCAGGACTATTCATACCGAATTACCATCATTTAGTTATATTAAAGCTAGGTATAACATGCTATACCTCATTAGGGTTACATATCAACACAATATGATTATCATCCCTTCTATTCATATGAGTGAATAGGTAAGACTACCTTATTAAGGGTAACCCTCCATTTATTCCATCATCATTCAACCCATATCACCATACCACCATGTCACCCAGAACCATTGGATGTTTAAAAGGTAAGACCATTTGTAACATACTCAAATCCAGACATATGTATTAAATATCTCTTATTCTAAGGTCCTATTCCATTATATTAACTTACCGTATATTTCCGACAATACAAAACACATTAAGAATAATTCGTGTTGTGGATATATAAATACCCTTACTATTTTGTATGCAAGGTAAAATAATCATAATGCACTCAATAACAAGACTTAAGGAACACATATACCAAATACCATGATTGACTCTAATTTTGACATCCTAAAATATTCTTAGGGGTATAAGATGAAATGAATCAAATTAAAGTATAATAAGCATTAAAATGAGTAAATGCATTAAATGTATGTATGATATACAAGTAATGAAATCTTTTAATTAAACATCTTCAAAATGTGAAATTGATGGCATCATTGGATTTCTCACATGTTAATTGGTCTACTTATCAATTTTGGTATCAATCAGACTTCATTTTCCCAACAATTTACTAGTTTGAATTCCTAACTTAGTATACACCCTTGTATTAATTATAATTATATTAATATGCCACCGTCTTCCTTTGTCCATGTAACGCAGACCTTCCCCCTCCCTTTGACGCGATCAATTCCTCCCTCTCGTGCAGATCGCAAACGGCCACACACCCGTTCTTCTTCTCTGCCTCCCCTTATTCTTCTCTCCTACTTCCTCGCCTCCTCTCTATTATCCCTCTTCCTCTCTTCCCTTCCTCTCTCTTCCAATAGCACACAGAACCCTAGTGCCCCATCTTCACTTTCACCTAGCCCTTGACAGAAACACAACTCCAGGATGAACCCAGAATCTCCAGGCAGTGTCATTACCTTCTCTTCTTTTCCTTTGCTTCTCATCTATTGCTTCATCTACCTTTATTTCCCTTGTGACCCTGAAACCCTTGTTGATTGCTTCTCATCCAGTTGCACCCAGCAGTGTCTGGCAACACTAGATGTCAAAGAACGTCGCCAGGTGGTGTCAATGTCTACAAGCAGTGTCAAGCATCGCCAGGCGGTGTGGAGCATCACACGTAGTGTCGAGCCTCTCCACGAAACACGACAACTCATGTTCTCATCATCCTCCAACCCCCAAGCCACTTCAGCACAATCCGCTGCCTGACCTGTCCCTCTTCTCCCTCGCCTCTCCTTGGGTTGGTTCTCCACCTGTGCCCAACATCATTGAAAAGTACCATGCAGCAGAATGCCTCCAGGCACTACCACCATCCACCCACTGACACCTCATCATCTCCACCACGGAAGATCATCACTGGGAACAGACCCAACGCCTCCGAACTCACCTCAACAACTATGGATCTACAACACCACCATCTGGATGCAGAGCACGACCACTTGTTATCTTCCTCACCACTTCGCCTCTACACATTTGCCTCTACCACATCCAAGCCATGTTGTGTCTCCTTCTCTTTCTCTCTGTTGTCCGCCGAGCATCTTGCAGCCGGAAACCCATAATACCATCGGTGAACCCATCGCTGAACCACCATCAACATCTGCCCAGATCAGCGGAGCCCAAGACCTTGGAAGCACGCCACCACCATCAGACCTAGTCATCTCCCTTCCCTGCTTCTGCCTCATCAACAATAGCCACAACTAAACCCCACACCAGTGCTTCCAGCTACAACATTGTGGCCTACTCCTCGACTGTCCCCAGCTGTGACGATGACCAATATGCAGACTCACCTGTTCATCTCCGATGCATACCAGACCAGACTCTTCTGGTTCACGAGATACATGGAGATCCCTTCAATTGGCTTTAGGATGTGAGGAAGCCAATACTAACTTAAAGTAATCTGGAGAATTAAGTATGACATATGCACCTGTAGGTGAGTGCTTCATCTTCTCTAGTTTTATTTCAAAACTCAATTGAATAGGATAAGAGAATATGTGACCATGCAATAACTTGATAACATACATGCTACCTATATTGGTAATACAAACAAAATCATAATACGTGCATGCTCATACTAGTTCATGGACATCATTGAGCTTAATCTACTGATAATGTCAATGCACACATCACACTAAACATAAGAACAACATCAACTAGACCATGTAATCAATTGACGAACTACATGTCCTACCAATATGCGTATTAGTATTATCTAGTGCATATGACTATAATAATTTGAAGATTAGTATATTATATGTTCTTATTACACGTGGGTTATTATAAAAATAGAAGAGAAGATTCTAAACAGTGACTATGAGGTACAATAAATAGTTGACTACATAACCATATTAGAAATTACAAAAGTTTTCTATGACTATCTAGGAGAGCAACCCTAGATATGGATCATATATGGAAATAAGTTTGATTTACAACCCTAGTTGTGCATGGATACCACTAGTCTAACCATAACCTTGAACTATTATTATGCAATAGATAATTTCAAAATTCATGGGTATATCAAATCAAATCTACTAGTACGTAACTGGTCTGATCTGCTAGTACATGTGGTAGAGTATATTTAAGTAAGATATCTTGTTAGGTATATAAACATGGAGCTCAGTACTTTTATGTACTAAATGTCCTATTAGATTGTTTAATAAACATTTAGATTAATACTAATTAGACGTGGTATTGAGTAACTATAACCTAAATAGATGAACGGATTCCAAATATTGATAATGTAGCTAAAATACTTAAGTGTGAATCTAAACAATATATATATATATATATATATATATATATGAATTCATAACTTTACACGAGAACAAAACATGTATACACATCTAATTCACCCATAACATAGTACCTAATGAAATGGTGGTTCACATAATATAACCTGACATAATAATGATATACATATGTAGCATCCCAAACCCTAATATGGAATTAGGTGACTGGAACTAGGATAAGAGCAATAATAAAATACAAAGCAGGAATGTATGCACAAATTATTTTGGTTTTGATTACCTTATGTAATGTGTTTCTAGGATGAATACTCGATTGTGAGGACCAAGTGCCTATTTAGAGTTAACTTTTGGACACGTAAGGTATGTACATCCTCTATTTTATTTTGGGCATTATTTGACTAAAACCTAATTTCTTTTAATGAGGCATCTCTTGAACTATTGTTTCTCTTGGAAATCTAATATTCATGGACATTTCTAATTCCTGATATAAATCTCTTTTACTGTCGTGATTATTAATTTGACAAGTTATATGGGTCTTTAGGCCCCTCCTGCCTTGTTTTCTTTTGTTTGATATTGACTAAAATGATAATCTTGCCACTCTATTATAGCATGCCGCGTGTTTGACTAGATTATCTAGAATAGTGGTACTTATATACAACCATACTTATATAGGGCGTGTGTATTCTGTCCGGGGTGTGCATTTCCACCCTTGTTTACTTTTAGGTCATGATCCTATGGTGTTATGGCCCTATTTTAGGTATATTTAGTCTACATTGTTATGCATGCAAATATTTGTTGTTTTAAAATGAATTTTTGGATGATTGTTATGGCAAGACACTCTTTATTATCATGCTTGTAATCTAAATTTAATATGCCTCATTTCTTTTGTTGCTTTTCTCTTGAACATACCTACTTGTAAATAGCCCCCTTTTTCTTGTGGGAACGTCTCTTTTTGCACTTTTAACCCTATATAATGCCCAACGTGTTTTATACATGTACATACTCAACCTTTGCTGACCTCTATATTATTTCCTATGTTCTGGGTGATGTTCTTTTCCACCCAGGTATAGGTACATTACAGGATAACGACTCAAGAAGATCATCTACACGACTTGGAATTAAGGATAGCTTGCAATAGTTAGGTTACCCTCTGTTGTCGGCTTTAGTTGTACTTAGTTCAAGTTTTTGTAAAATCACCTTTTGTGGTGAGGAACAATTGTATAATGATACACCTTGTAACTTTATAATAGTTTTGTTGCCGCTGCTTTATTATTACATGGCTCTTGTATTATATCACTTTGAGTGGATCCCCTTTCGGGTACCACTCTTTACAGAATGGTATCAAAGCCTAAGTAGTCAGTAACTTGACTATTTCAAGTTATCCTAGGATGACCCTTAATTAGGTAGGTGGCCCTTAGAGGTTATTGGCAAACTAACTACCTAGTAGTAGAATACCAATTAGGGTTTTCAAACCCTAATAATTTTGGGCACTTACACCCCTCAACCCACCTATGTGGATGGGAGTTAACCTCTAGTAACCCTTAACACCCATGCCCTCTTTATCGGGGTGGGATGAAGCCACACATAACTGACTCTTGTAGTGTTGGTTCACATGTCATAATTTTCTAGGATGTTAGCCTAAGAGCTTGCAATGTCGATTGATTTAAATAGTCACAGTTAGGATTTATTCTAGTTCTCACCTTGAACCCCTTTCCCTTTGTTGTTTCTCTAGCATGCCTCGTATATACCCACTTTGGGGTACTGAGAACACATAAATTATAGATGTAAAATCTCTGTGTATCTTAAGATTTAAGATGATTCCCTTGGTACTAAGTGATAATGTGAACTAGCTTAGTTATTAAAATTCATATCTTGCCTTCTACATGGAGTATCTCAACATAGGTATGTCCGAAGGCCACCTATCTAAAGATTAAATACCATCTTCATTTAGCTTTTTATGGCTCATGCATGATGATTGGTGGGTGGAAGCTATTGAGTCTGGTAGAATGTTCTTAGGAGTTTGTCTCTCTCGCTTCCATGGTGAAATTAGATCACCTAGTGAATGATGTGGTGAGTAATTTTAATATATAGTTCATCTTGTATTGTGAAGGAACCACAATAATAAATCTCAAATGTAGAAGGAACACAAGTACCTTACTATAACGGTTAGATGATCTTATGACTCCCTTAGGTCTTGTGATGGGGCTGTGCAATTTATGCTTGAGAGTGACATGGGGAATGGTTGGTGTTGTACCTCATTAAGGTTTAATAGGATTCGAACGCACGTACTAGGAAACCTTTCTTCCTCCTATACTATGAGACTAGAGATGTATTTTTTTCATACCCCTTGTATGATTGAGATATTAGAAGATGTTGGTAGACTGCAATGACGATAGAATAATACTACAATTATCACGTGGTGGATAAGTGGTGGACTTGGTTCTCAAATTGATCATTTTTGGTGCCAATTTTGGATTTTTCATCGACATATTTCCATCGTCAAATGTATTTTCATTATGATCTTATATGTACAAAAGAAATGTTTTCATATTTTATCGATGGTTTAGGAGCCAAGTCGCCACCACAAGGAAGTTTGAAGTGTAGAGGAACTCTTGAAAAGAAAAAGTACTTGACTGGAATGATGGACCTAAAACCCTAGGATAAGTGTGGTGTAGAGAGTATGAAGAATCCTTGGATACAGAAGACCTAGGTTCACCCTTTTTTCCCATCTTGATGATGATGATGATAATATTGATGATGATGATGATGATGATGATGAGTAGATGATGATGTTGTTGTTGATGATGATGAGATGTTGATGATAATGACGATGATAATGATGATAAGGAAAATGATGTGGACCATGATCAAAAAATGGCAAAACCATGATACCATTGTAGGTAGCCCTAATTGATACAAATTGGTTAACATAATCTAAGGTCTTGTTGTAACTTTTCTAGCCCAACATCTAACATAATCAGATTAATGGATGCATGATACATGGAGACATCTGGCTTCACCTTAAGAGTAGATCATAAGTGTGACATGAATAGTATGATATGACCCCCTACATTAAATATACTAGAAATGTATAACTTGTTTAAGTTTATAACTCAGTTTACCATACCAAAAATGGATGGATTTCGAGGAAAAAATCCCTTTTAAGGGGTGGAGTGTTGTAACATACTCCAATCCAGACATATGTATTAAATATCTCTTATTCTAAGGTCCTATTCCATTATATTAACTTACCGTATATTTCTGACAATACAAAACACATTAAGAATAATTCATGTTGTGGATATATAAATACCCTTAGTATTTTGTATGCAAGGTAAAATAATCATAATGCACTCAATAACAAGACTTAAGGAACACATATACCAAATACCATGCTTGACTCTAATTTGACATCCTAAAATATTCTTAGGGGTATAAGATGAAATGAATCAAATTAAAGTATAATAAGCGTTAAAATGAGTAAATACATTAAATGTACGTATGATATACAAATGAAATCTTTTAATTAAACATCTTCAAAATGTGAAATTGATGGCATCATTGGATTTCTCACATGTTAATTGGTCTACTAATCAATTTTGGTATCAATCGGACTTCATTTTCCCAACCATTTACTAGTTTAAATTCCTAACTTAGTATACACCCTTGTATTAATTATAATTACATTAATATGCCACCATATTCCTTTGTCAGTGTAACGCGGACCTTCCCCCTCCCTTTGACACGATCAATGCCTCCCTCTCGTACAGATCGCAAACGGACGCACACCCATTCTTCTTCTCTGCCTCCCCTTATTCTTCTCTCCTACTTCCTCGCCTCCTCTCTACTATCCCTCTTCCTCTCTTCCCTTCCTCTCTCTTCCAGTAGCACACAGAACCCTAGCGCCCCATCTTCACTTTCACCTAGCCCTTGACAGAAATGCAGCTCCAGGATGAACCCAAAATCGCCAGGCAGTGTCTCTACCTTCTCTTCTTTTCATTTACTTCTCATCTATTACTTCATCTACCTTTATTTCCCTTGTGACCCTGAAACCCTTGTTGATTGCTTCTCATCCAGTGGCGCCCAGCAGTGTCTGGCAACACTAGACGTCAAAGAACGTCGCCAGGTGGTGTCAATTTTGACAAGCAGTGTCAAGCATCGCCAGGCGGTATGGAGCAGCACATGCAGTGTCGAGCCTCTCCACAAAAAACGAAAAATCATGTTCTCATCATCCTCCAACCCCCAAGCCACTTTAGCACAATCTGTCGCCTGACCTGTCCCTCTTCTCCCTTGCCTCTCCTCGGGTTGCTTCTCCACCTGTGCCCAACATCATCGAAAAGCACCATGCAGCAGAACGCCTCCAGGCACTGCCGCCTTCAACCCACCGACACCTCATCATCTCCACCACGGAAGATCATCACTGGGTACAGACTCGACACCTCCGACCTCACCTCAACAACTATGGATCTGCAACACCACCATCTGGATGCAGAGCATGGCCACTTGTTCTCTTCCTCACCACTTTGCCTCTACACATTTGCCTCTACCATGTCCAAGCCATGTTGTGTATCCTTCTCTTTTCTCTATCGTCCGCTGAGCATCTTGCAGCCAACAACCCATAATACCATCGGTGAACCCATCGCTGAACCACCATCAACATCTTCCCAGATTAGCAGAGCCCAAGACCTTGGAAGCACACCACAACCATCAGACCCAGTCATCTCCCTTCCCTACTTCTGCCTCATCAGCAATAGCCACAACTAAACCCCACGTCAGCGCTTCTAGCTACCACATTGTGGCCTACTCCTCCACTATCCCCAGCTCTGACGATGGCCTACACATCTAATTCACCCATAACATAGTACCTAATGAAATGTTGGTTCACATAGTATAACCTGACATAATAATGATATACATATGTAGCATCCCAAATCCTAATATGGAGTTAGGTGATTGGAACTAGGATAAGAGCAATAATAAAATACAAAGTAGGAATGTATGCACCAATTATTTTGGTTTTGATTACCTTATGTAATGTGTTTCTAGGATGAATACTCGATTGTGAGGATCAAGTGCCTATTTAGAGTTAACTTTTGGACACGTAAGGTATGTACATCCTCTGCTTTATTTTGGGCATTATTTGACTAAAACCTAATTTCTTTTAATGAGGCATCTCTTGAACTATTATTTCTCTTGGAAATCTAATATTCATGGACATTTCTAATTCCTGATATAAATCTCTTTTACTAATGTGATTATTAATTTGACATGTTACATGGGTCTTTAGGCCCCTCCTACCTTGTTTTCTTTTATTTGATATTGACTAAAATGATAGTCTTGCCACTCTATTATAGCATGCTGTGTGTTTGACTAGATTATCTAGAATAGTGGTACCTATGCACAACCATACTTATATAGGGCGTGCGTATTCTGCCCGGGGTGTGCATTTCCACCCTTGTTTACTTTTAGTCCATGATCCTATGGTGTTATGGCCCTATTTTAGGTATATTTAGTCTACATTGTTATGCATGTAAATATTTGTTGTTTTAAAATGAATTTGTGGATGATTGTTATGGCAAGACACTCTTTATTATCATGCTTGTAATCTAAATTTAATATGCCTCATTTCTTTTGTTACTTTTCTCTTGAACATACCTACTTGTAAATAGCCCCCTTTTTCCTGTGGGAACGTCTCTTTTTGCTATTTTAACCCTATATAATGCCCAAAGTGTTTTATACATGTACATACTCAACCTTTGCTGACCTCTATATTGTTTCCTATGTTCTGGGTGATGTTCCTTTCCACCTAGGTATAGGTACATTACAGGACAACAGCTCAAGAAGATCATCTACACGGCTTGGAATTAAGGATAGCTTGCAATAGTTAGGTTACCCTCTGTTGTCGGCTTTAGTTGTACTTAGTTCAAGTTTTTGTAAAATCACCTTTTGTGGTGAGGAACAATTGTATAATGATACACCTTGTAACTTTGTAATAGTTTTGTTTCCGCTACTTTATTATTACATGGCTCTTGTATTATATCATTTTGAGTGGGTACCCGAAACACCATTGGTTGTTTACATAAGTAAACACCTTGGATGAACCACCAATGAAGTCCTTGATTTGTGCTCTATAAAGATTCACCATCTAACCCTAGACATCCCTTGATTAACAACACAAAAAGTTCCACTGAGAGTAGGGTAAAACCCATAATCGACTGTTCATTTAAAACAAGCCATCCATTGTCAACAAGTAAGCTCCTTAAGTTGATCATATAAAGGAAACCATCTAAATCACATTATTAGGTCCAAAATATTACATTAGCCATCATTCCACTTTATTGGAGAAATAAACATTACACCTTGACCATTGGGTCAAGTTCATATATTAAAACCATCAATTATAGTATATGTCTGACCATTGCATCAAGTTACCCAAGAAACCATTGGTATAAGGCTTATGTGATGATACAAATATATAATTAACTCACCATAGGTTTTGGAGACCTGATTTACCATCATTAGTGACCATTAAGTCACCATAAGTTGTTAGATCATCACTATATTCATTAATCAATATCAAATATCAAATTAATATCACCATTGATTCATAACATCATTAGGGTACTTAGTTGTTAATCACTAGGCTTCTAATTAGGCCAAAACATGACCTAAGGGGGTGAACGTCAGTTGGCACCCTTGGTTACCACCATCCATTGTCATGAAGACAACACCATAGGGTTGTTACAATGATACCATCATCGGGTCATGGGTTTATAGAAGAAATCAGCTTAAAACCCTAAAATTGACCATTGGTTAATAGGTGCTTAGCACCATAGGTTGTCAAACCAACCTGATCCAAATCATATTATACCTTAGGAATAATGTATACATGATCACAAGTTCATCTATAACTGAAATCAGAATAGGGAACATTATAAAAATCGAAATCCAAGTCAAGCATAGCTTTTTAGTGCATGGATCATCATTTTCAAGCAAGAACATGATCTAGAAAGCTTATGGTAAGCAATAAACGTGGAGCAAGTTATAAAAATTGCCTCTAATGAGAAGATGAAACACCAGATAGAAGCAATTTTGATCAGGTAGGCTATAAAATCCAAGCATAAGCTATGAATTCGTCCATCTAGCACCTTTCCTCATCAAATGGGTAAACCCTAAGCATAAGGAGCCAGAAAGGTAGGGTTTTAGAGCTTTAGAGCAATTTCTACCATGGAAAAACAAGGTTACAACCTAGAGGAAGGTCTAAGGAAGGAGAAGAGCAAGTGAAACAGAGAAGGAAGGAAGAAAATAACTTGCCTTGGTCGAAATCCCTAGAAGATGACCTTGGAAACCCTAGGCAGGGCTAAATGGAGCTCTAGGAGACCTTCTTTTCCAAAAAGAGGTTGTCTTCTACCTTAGAGCACTAGGTTCTGCAAAAAAATATAGTGCAATCGTTCCTCTAGGTTAGAGGAAAGAGAAAGCAAGCAAAGTTTTGTACTTGGGTAAGGAAGAGGTAAATATAGCCCATGGATAAGGATGGGAGCAAGCATGAGGTGTAAAAGTAGCTTCCCCATGTGTCTATGGCCTTAAACTATTAAGAATATACAATCACACACACAAGAATCTCCCCCACCATCCTTATAGACCTTCGTAGATTTCCTTTGTTGAATTTCCCAGACAATCACATAATTCATTAGTTGATAGCTACTAATGGTAGCTCATCTGTGAAGGGGTAAACCCTAAAATACCCTTACAGAAAACACCTTCAAATCAAGGATTAAATATGTACCCCATGGCTCAAAAATCTCAAGAATGATGCGAGAATATACAAGGAACATAATGCATGTTATAAATTGTAAATAAAACCTCTCAATTGGGTAAATTACAGTAAAGTCCAAAATGTGCATAAATTGCATAACTTGCTCAAACAGTATCCAAATTGGACCAAATTTGAAACTTAAGCTTGTATTATGATTTTAAAGCATATCACATGGTTATATTAGGGTTCTAAGAATTCAATTATGGTAATTAAGCTTATTCAACTCATTAAGACAGTTCAGGGGCCTTACATATATGGTGATGACTTGATCCACCATTAATTGTGATCATTAGATCACCATTGGTTGTTAGATCAGTAATACATTCAGTTAACACCATAAAATATTAAGCTAATGCCATCATTGATTGATAACATCTTTGGAATACTTCATAAATGTTAATTAAACGTCTAATTGAGCCAAAACCTGACCTAAGGGGGTGACCATAGGTTGTCACCATAAATTTGACACCCTTGATCACGAACATCAGTTGCCAAGATAGCAACACCATTGGTTGTTGAATGGTATGACCATCGGTTCTGTGATAGGGAAGGAAATAGCTTGACAACCCTAATTTGAACCATCAATTGTTTTGTGCTTAACACCATAGGTTGTTGCTATCAACCTGTCCCAGATCATGTTACACCTTAGAAAGGCTGTACACATGTTTACAAGATCATATAGAACTAGAACAAAATAGGGAACACCACAAAAATTCGTAATTCTAAACATGCATGGTTTCTCTATGCTTATTTCATCACATTAAAGCATAAACATGACCTAACAAGCTTCTAACTAGCAATATAAGTGAAGAATGTTATATAAATCACCTCTATAGAGTAGGTTAGATCCCAAACAGAAATAATCTTGAGAAAATAGGGCAAGAAAACCTTAGATTCAGATCTGAACTTGGCCAAATAAGCACTTCTCTCCACAGGGAAGCAAAGCCATAGAAAAAGAAATAAGAAGGATAGATTTTTGAGTTCTAGAGCCACTTTCACCATGGAACAACAGGGTTACAACCTGGAGGAAGGTCTAAGGAAGGATAAGAGAAATAAAAAATGGAGAAGAAAGGAAGAAAACAACTTGCCTTGGTCAAAATCCCTGAAAGATGACCTTGGAAACCCTAGGTAGGGCTAGATGGAGCTCTAGGAGACCTTCTTCTCCAAAAAAAGGTTGTATTCTACCTTAGAGCACTTGGTTCTATAGAAAAAGAGAGTGGAGTCATTACTCCAGGTTAGAGGAAAGAAAAATCAATCATAGTTTCGTATTTGGGCAAGGAAGAGGTAAATATAGCCCATGGATAAGGATGGTAGCAAGCATGATATGTAAAAGTAGCTTCCCCATGTGTCTATGGACTTAAACTATTAAGAATATACAAGCACACACACAAGAATCTCCCCCACCGTCCTTATAAACCTACTTATCTTTCCTTTTTCAAATTTCCCAACCAATCACATAATTCATTAGTTGATAGCTACTAAAGGTAGCTCATCCATGAAGGGGTAAACCCTAAAATACCCTTAGAGAAAACACCATCAAACAGTGGATCAACTAGGATCCCCATGTCTCAAATCACTCAAGAATGATAATATAACATCCAAGGAACATAATGTACGTGACAAATTGTACAGAAAACCCCTAATTGGGTAAATTGTAGAAAAGCCCAAAATGTACAGAAAATTGCATAACTTGCTCAAACAATGTCCAAATTAGACCAAATTTGAAAATTAAGCTTGTCTTATGATTTAAAAACATATAAAAAGGTTATATTATGGTTCTAAGAATTCCATTATGGTAATTAAGATAATTCAACTCATTAAGCAAGTTCAGGGGTCTTACAATATTGACTATGAAATTCTCTATTGGTCCATCAACAACGATTTGTAAAGAATAATTAACAAAATGAACACACTCTTCTTGAACTTTTTCAAAGATATATTGTGTAAGTTTTAACAATTTTCTTTGAAATACTGGAAGGTAGAAACACTTGTGGGCAGAAAATTTTCATTTGCAAACCAACTTCCAGTTATCTTTATCTCCTCTCTTTTAAAACACAATAAAAATGATCAAAGAAATGCAACCAGTTATAATGAGGTAGTAGATAACTTTTTGATATAGAGTTTAATGACTCATTTCTTTGAGTTGACTTCATATCGACCGTAAAAAAATCCTACAATAGTCCATTGTTCATCTATCTTTATAAAAAAAGATTTTCTTTCAGGCATTTATGTTCTTGAAGATTATACTTATGCAACAATTCATCCCAAGATCTTAAGAACTCATATTCCTCTTCATAATCACACACACATCTACTCAATTTGGGACCAGACTATTGTTTTCCATTGGCAATCATTTTAACTAAGCACTGAGATGTTTAAGAGCATTTTGATATACATACCAAACACAAAGTCAACGATGACATCATGGTACAACAACATTTATGATAGACTCCACAGATTTATCTTGATCAGGTAAAATTATACATGGCTCTTTACCACCCATTGCTTGTAAAAATATCTTAAATAACCATGTAAAGCTATTGTTTCATCATATAAAATATGTTGAACCAAAAGTTATAGTCTGTCTATGATGATTCACGCCAAAAAATAGGCCAAATTCCTGACATTTCACATTTGTTTGTATGTTGTATCAAATCCAACTACATCCTTGAAACTGAAATAATCACATATGGATGTTGCATCTACTCAGAAAATATTACTAATTCTATTCTCTTCATCATATTGCATATAATAAAAGAAACCAAGATGATCAACTATCTTATTTTTCAAGTATTGACCTATATTAACTGCATCCCCCTTTTCAATATTCTTTCTACACTTGATACTTTGATGTTCTTATAGATTTTTTTAAGAAAGTCAAGATTTTCAATGCTACTAGCTTGTTTACCCATATATTACATTATTTGTCCAACACAGATTCCAGAAAGGACCCCAATATCAGGTTGTGTAACTTGGGTGTCAGCAATTTTTCTTTGAGACCTTTGCCTGTGGCGTTCAGGTGTGGAAGCAAGATCATGGTTGTTATTAAGTTCAAGTTTCATGACTTTCCACTTTTCACCTTGAAGGTGAATATCTATAAAAGCATTATAATCTGTCTGTGTTTTTGTCTATGCTTATTTACAACAACTCGTCTATGGTCAAAAGACTTAAACCCTTCTTTTGCGCAACACAATCTACTATAACTTATGTCATTATCGATGTTCCTATGACATTTGGTTTTATGAATATTGAACCTAACTCTAGGTGCAAATCCGTTATAGAATTCACATTCAGATTATTCTGAGTCAAATTCCATATCCAGCTCTGGTACCCCAAAATCTAATTTTCACCTTGCCGATTGAGTTGTTTGGTCACACAGGTTGACCATATAATTCACAGACAAATCCTCATTTTCAACATTAATTGATCTAGTGATGAAAAATAAATAATATCAAAGTCACATTGTACAGTAAAAATATATGTCAATATGTTTATTGTATCATCCGCACATATTGATTCTTCCATATGAAATGAACTAAGATGAATACAAAATTTTTAATGCATATGAAAAAAGGTCGATAACTTGATGATGAAATATTACATTAAGTAGATAGCATGAAACATACATCTTGCACTTTGAAAGAACTTCTATTTTTCTTACAATTATGTGGTTGGCCACTGTTAAAAATTACTAAGTGTTGAACTCGATATCTGCATGTGACATGATTTCCCATGGATAAATATTTTTTATATGAAATAATAAATGTTGAGAATGTAGGATGTGTTTTTGAAGTCACCTGAAATAAAACTCCAGGGATCATCCATGTCTACGGGGTAAATCTAATATTATGTTTTTCTTACAATAGTTGATGCCTTGCTCCTTTGTTTTCCATGACAGTAGAAGTCAATGCAATTCAAAAACCAACACGAGGAGGTTCCTTTGTATTTTTTGCCGCAAAGTGCCACAAAGGAAAGTTGAGACTATTTATGGGGAAACAAGACAAGGGTTTGGAGTCTACTTGGAGTTCAAGAAAGAAAGAAAGAACAAATTCTATGTTTGGACTAAATTATAAAATGTCAAGAAAGACCGTTAATAGACATGACCTATATTCATTTAGTCGTTCGAGAGGCAAGGGATCAAGAGAAGCCAGAATCCACACGGTTGCAAATAACACAAGGAGTAGGGTGCTCTGTTTCACATGGTATGCCAGAAAATCATGACCCAATGGGAGTACTCTCATGGACCCTCCAAGACACCTAGTGTATGTTTATTTGTAGTATAATAGTCATCCAAATCAATTTATATGTTGTGTTTGAAAATATTGTGGAGTATATAATTCAATATAAAATTATAGGTGATGAGAAAATGTCATCTTGTCGTTAATGAGACTACATTTGATATAATGGTGGAGGGTAAGGTTTTAACACGCTTTGGTGGGACCTTCATTAGTTCATTATGATTTCATGCTTGACAATGTGGTCCATGTGTCTGGCACACTTGCCTATTCGGCATGGAAAGACACACCAGTGCGGAATTTTCACCCTGGGCACCACATAGTAGGAGATGCAAAAGACGACATGATTGGGTGGCTCAAAGGCTGAGTTATCTATGAGAATATATGATAGATATACATTGCATTTGGATTTGTGATTCTTTTTTATTTGTTTATATAATTGGTAACTGATATGTGAATACACACATACCATAGTACCGAAGAAGCTCCCTATGATTCCTCCTCTTAAGCCTCCTTTACCTTCTTGTATTTTGCATGACCTATTGGACTCGCTAGATCTTAAATACAAGGGACTGACACTATGGTTAGATAATGTAGATTAAGGTCAACTCTGGTGGTTCATATTCAGAAGGATGTTGTAGGACAAGATCACAATACTAATACATTCTTATAAGATATTTTGTAGCTATTTCTTTATGAGTGGTTGAATATAATCGTTGTACAACTTTGGATATGGTGAGATGTTATGGCTAAATACCTCACTCTATGTAAAATATATGTTGAATTGTGTTATGTTAAACATATGTTCTACATCTACTTATAAACAGTGAGCGCACAACTTGTGCTAATGAATGTGATATTTCTAGGTCCATCATTGATTAGATGTGTAAATTGAAACCAAAGTTTTATGGTTGATTACTTCTCTATCACATGTAAGTATTTTACTACTTGGAAAATGACATGATTATAGACCCTTTCAACTTTGCATAAGTTTTGAGCTACTTCTTTATAATTTCCACTTATGAATTATATTTATTGTGAAATTTGAGTATTTTTTATTTTCCTTCTTTTCACTCAGTTATAGGCATTGGGAATTGTAGGCGACTGTCCCCAAGATGTTGATGTGCATTATCTTGATCTCTGGGATAGCAAAATATCAACTAGGGGGTACAAATTAAAATCGAGAAATGTAGCGTAAGTATCTATCCAATATCCATCAACATATTTATTAATATCTGCATCAATATATGAGTTTTGTAATGCAATAATTGTTGGTATGTATGCCCTGAGAGCCAATCATGGGATGATTGGTGGGATACATTAAGATTGATTTGATAAACATCAAAGGCAAGCTTCCAATTCTTTCTGGTTCAGTCATATGAGATAATGATAGAACAGATTGAATGTCTAGAGAATGACAGTACTCAATGACATATGCTTTCATGTTAAGGACCTGAACGATGAGATCCTACGGATGCTAAGAGTTTGTACATTCTTATTATGTCCCTAGTTAGATGTCATTATGGAAGGTAGATAGACAACAATGACACACAAGACTAGATTGTGGTGTCGGTTGATGACAGAATCTTGTTAGTCATGATATAGAGATATCAAACCAAACACATAGGTACTTGTTAGAGAACAAGTGTACCAGACAGACCCACCATGAGTTTGACACATGGAACCATGACATGGTAGTCACCGTCAGTTCTCACAGTGATGGTGGTGAGTGTGATTCTTGTTGGATCCTAGATGGGTGATTAGATGCTCTAGAGGGGGGGTGAATAGAGCTGAAAGCACTTAAGCAAAACTCATTAAACCTTCAAAATATATGACAATATAAGGTTGCTAAATAGGTAATTTGAGTGCAACTAAATCATGCATAGCAAGGATAAGAGAGATTGAACATGCACCAATTAGACAAGCTATTTAGAGTGGTTCCACACTTCAAACTAGAAGTGTGTCAGTCCACTTGCCTAGAGAGGTCAACCTCTAGGACTTCAAACAATTGCACTCTTATATTCACTTATAAGACTTACAATACAAGACCAACAAAGGACTTACCTATCCAATACAAAAGAGTCTTCAACCTTACCAAGGACTTACCCACTTTGCAAGAGTCTTCTGCCTTCTCCAAGGACTTACCCACTCTTGCACAAGTCTTCGGCCTTGTAGGAATTACCCACTCTTCTTGGATCTTCCGCCTTTGACTTCACCTTCACTCGGAGAAGCTTCCACCAAGGTCTTACCCACTTGAGCTTGAGTCTTATGCCTTCTCCAAGGGCTTACCCACTCTAGCTCCAAGTCTTCAACCTTGATCTTCACCAAGGGACTCCTTCCCTTATTCTTCTTCACCTCTCTTGGACAAGAGAGAGAACCTTCATCTTCAAGATAGGAAATGAGAGATGGGGAGGTGGTGGAAGTGAGAGCCTCACAAGATATACAAATAAGACTAGCTCTCTTACAAATCTCCTACTCACTCAAATGGATGTAGCAAGTGATTTAGCTTAGAGAGAGAGAGAGGAGTCTGTAGGAAGCACTCAACTATTTAATAGGGACCTCACAAAGAGTTTGCAATGAATGCTCAACCTTGGAATGAAGCCCAAGGGGTCCTATTTATAGCTGGGGATGTGTCTTAGCCTTTGGGAACACTTGTGAACGAAAACTAGCCATTTTATGGCTTGCAACAGATCTATTTTCACTTGTTGCAACTCCACAACGGCTAGAAACACTTTTATGCACTTTTCCGTACAGTGCATTCGGTCGAGTTTCTATATGTGTAACTCGACCGATCAAGTAGCAGGCAACCCGATATTGAAATGATCGGTCGAGTTTGTTCTGAGGAAACTCGACCGACCATTCCAACTGGAACTGGCCTACTACCCAATCGGTCGAGTTCTGTGAGTGCACAACTCGACCGATGCAATCTTCAGAAAATCGACCAAGGTTGATCGGTCGAGTTTCAGGGTGGGAAACTCGACCGAACAAGTGCTTGTAATTGATTTTCAAAGTTGCATTAAAAGTACTCTAATATTCGATCTAAGTGTTCCTGATATTTTTCTAAGCTTAATTACAAGTCCTACAATCATTACAAGTGATTTACAACATGATTCTAATGGATTTACATCATATTACAAAAACATGCACTTGTATGACTTTTGACTTGTCTTTTCTCCAATTTGAGATGCGCAAGTTAGGGCATTTGGAGTGTGTCTATACCTAATCTGAAATAACTCAAGTAGAGGCATTAGACACCAATATGTGGAATGGTTAGTCATCATCAAAACACGGGTTTAGTCAATTTAGACGTGAGTCAACATTGACCTAATTGACCTTGAGTCAACATTCTCCCCCTTTTTGAAGATGACAAACCATTCCATAAATGTATTGAAAGCATTTAAGTAAATTCATACCTTTGGAGAAACCTAGGGGTTTCAATAGAATGGAGTTCATATGCTCCCCCTCAATTGATGCGCATGGTGTTTTCATACTCCCCCTCAATTGATGCTATTTCTCTTGCATGGTTAGCTTTCATAACATTTATAGAATACTATGTCTTCTACTCATATATGTTCTACACATATATGTCTTCTCCCCTTTACCTTCTCCCTTTTCATGAACATGCTTCTCCTCTTCATGTAAGACATGCCTTCTTCCTCTTTTAAAAGAAGACATACCTTTCTCCCCCTTTGTCATTTCAAAAAGGTGGGGGTATGAAGAAAAAAAGAAACATCACTTGTTAAAGAGAAAGGAGATAATACAAATATATATAAGGAGAGTAGAAGAGCACAGATAGGGTCTTGTCCAAGCATAGAAAGAAAAGCAAGTTAAAGCATATACTTGAACAACCCAAAAATGCAAGATAAAGTGCTGCAGAAAAACAATAAATCACAATTTTGACCCTCAAGATGATGGAATTTGACCAAAAACCATCGGAGCTCATGGCAAAGTAATGAGTCTTGCTCAGAAGGGTGTTTCTGCATAAAAAACACTATACTTGCAGCAAAAACTGAAACTGGAGCAAAATATGCATAAAATCCAAAAATACTCCAATTTCTACATACAATGTAGATCTATGTACCCTGCATCACAATGTTATGCAAGCAACTCAAGATAGTAGATATGTAATTCAAGGAACAATCTTGAGCATGTATGAGATAAGGTACAAGCATAACATATAGATGATCAAAGATGGCAATTTTAAACAATGCTAGAACTACATGTATATGAACTACTAGTAGATGATATCACAAGTTAGGACTACTAGTAGGATCTAGATCATAGCAAGAGATACCAAAAGATACACAACATAAAGCAAGCTATGAGTAGATGTAGAGATATATCCAAACAAATACATATGCAAAATTAGAAGCATGAGAGGATATAACTCACTAGATATGCATCCTTACCATAAGATGATTACCACTAAGAACCTCAAGGTTGTATCAAAACAAGATATACACCTAGATAGATGTAGCAAGTTAGAGCACAACAGAAGCAATTTAGGACACAACCAAGAGATCCAAAGAGATCATCATCAAAACCTGCAAAACAACTCAAAGCAAGTAATTGCAAGATATAGATATACCAATTTAGAGCAATTAGAGAGATAGAGTTGTATGCAAGATAGGAAATTTAGAACATGGTAAATACGCATATATAAAGGTACCAAATGAGAGTGCCAAAGAATAAGGCTATTGGTTGAGAAAATCTAGTTGAGAGGGAAATTCTCACTCAATAAGCCAAATTTATATTCTGTGCACAGTGTAATCGGTCGAGTTATGTGCATTGGCAACTCGACCGATGACAGCTGTTGGCAACACTCTTGGTGCCTATCAGTCGAGTTTCAATAGGGCAAACTCGACCGACATATCAGCTGTCAAGAAGCACATATATATCATAAAAATATTTAAAGGCATGCTTAAAATACAAACCATATCCAAACATGTTTAATCAAGTTAGTAATGCACTATAGAAGCATTAGAAACAGTTTTTGAGCAAGAGTGTGAAGATAATCACAAAATGCCACTTTTGACTCAAAAACATATGTATAGTGCACACTAGCTTGATACAAACAAGTTAGAAGTGGTTATAAGCAATAACACTTTACCTTTGTGCTTACCATTGCTTTTTCCACTTGTTGTCACCCTCTACACATCTCACCTTTCTTCTTTTATGTGGATTGACAAGTCAATTTGCAATGGAATAGCTCAAGTCAATCCATTTGCAAGTACCTACAAGAAGAAAGATGAAATGGTCCCCAATCATGTTTTTGGGTCCAGAGGGGTTAGTTTAGCAACCCAAGTCCTATTGCTCTTGGGTGCTTTCCTAAAAGGACAACAAGTAGAATAATGATAAAAAACATTGCAATAATTACAAGTGCCCGTAGCCTTGGAACTGGAGGATTCTTCATTGAAAAATGAAGGTCCTTTATCTTTGTTGTTCCTTTGGCTACAGTCAAGTCCAATGCCATCTCTACCCATTTGTTTGGTAGTATGGTCTAGGATTTGATTAAGATTCTTTTTATCACCAAAGAATATTTGCAAAGAAGATCTCAAACTATGATTGTCATGCACAAGATAAGTAAAGGTAAAACACAATAGATTCATATCATCTCTAGCATGCACAAGATATATTTCTAAGCAAACATCTTTGGTTATATAAGAATCTTTATCACAAGATAGAGCATCAAAAGCTTTCTCTGTATAAGAAAAGATAGTATGAGGGTTAAGAGCAATTACTCTACTATGCAAGGAAGCAAGTTCATACACAAGACAAGTAATCTTTGAAGGATAAACTTTATCTATACATTCTAATCCTTGCAAAGTAGGCTCTTTACTCTCATAAACACATTTAAGAACATAAGAAATAATAGAGAAAGAAACAATAGTAGTAGCAAGCTCTATGTATGAAGTAGTCATAGAAGGTTGAGATTCTAAAAACTTAATCTTATCAACCAAGCTAGAATTTGCAAATTTAGAAGCATTTAGTTGACTAAGATAATAATTGGTTAGAATCTCAACACTTGGATTTACCTCATTTAAATCTTTAATTGAGCTTGTCAAGAGGGTGCAATGGCATCTTCCATCTTCAAATTCACTAGATCTTCCACTGGTGCTTTCATTTGTTGATGGAGCCTTTGTGATCCCTTTTTCTCTCTTGTTTCCTTCTATTTCTCTCTTTGAAGGTTTCCCATCTTCATAATCACCCATATTCTCCTACTTGTGGAAGTATGCTTGGAGAAGACCCGCTCTGATACCACTTGTTGGATCCTAGATGGGTGATTAGATGCTCTAGAGGGGGGTGAATAGAGCTGAAAGCACTTAAACAAAACTCATTAAACCTTCAAAATATATGACAATATAAGGTTGCTAAATAGGTAATTTGAGTGCAACTAAATCATGCATAGCAAGGATAAGAGAGATTGAACATCCACCAATTAGACAAGCTATTTAGAGTGGTTCCACACTTCAAACTAGAAGTGTGTCAGTCCACTTGCCTAGAGAGGTCAACCTCTAGGACTTCAAACAATTGCACTCTTATATTCACTTATAAGACTTACAATACAAGACCAACAAAGGACTTACCTATCCAATACAAAAGAGTCTTCAACCTTACCAAGGACTTACCCACTTTGCAAGAGTCTTCTGCCTTCTCCAAGGACTTACCCACTCTTGCACAAGTCTTCGGCCTTGTAGGAATTACCCACTCTTCTTGGATCTTCCGCCTTTGACTTCACCTTCACTCGGAGAAGCTTCCACCAAGGTCTTACCCATTTGAGCTTGAGTCTTCTGCCTTCTCCAAGGGCTTACCCACTCTAGCTCCAAGTCTTCAGCCTTGATCTTCACCAAGGGAAACTCGACCGACCATTCCAACTGGAACTGGCCTACTACCCAATCGGTCGAGTTCTGTGAGTGCACAACTCGACCGATGCAATCTTCAGAAAATCGACCAAGGTTGATCGGTCGAGTTTCAGGGTGGGAAACTTGACCGAACAAGTGCCTGTAATTGATTTTCAAAGTTGCATTAAAAGTGCTCTAATATTCGATCTAAGTGTTCCTGATATTTTTCTAAGCTTAATTACAAGTCATACAATCATTACAAGTGATTTACAATATGATTCTAATGGATTTACATCATATTACAAAAATGTGCACTTGTATGACTTTTGACTTGTCTTTTCTCCAATTTGAGATGCGCAAGTTAGGGTATTTGGAGTGTGTCTATACCTAATCTGAAATTACTCAAGTAGAGGCATTAGACACCAATATGTGGAATGGTTAGTCATCATCAAAACACGGGTTTAGTCAATTTAGACGTGAGTCAAAATTGACCTAATTGACCTTGAGTCAACAATTCTTTGACCTGAAATCACTACACTCAACACATGTTGTTGGGTACACTTTGACATCATCAAACACAGTCCTGAAACATGGGTTGTTATAAAGGTGATGATTGGGTGGCTTTCACACATGGGGATTTTGAGGGGTGAGTGATAGATATGGGATTTGTCCCTCCTGAGGGAGTTTGATATCCATGGCCACTTGGTGAGTAGGATTGAGATAGGTGTGCACGCATGTGTGAATCAGTATGTGATATTGATGTCATACATATCTCCTCCAATCTACTCTGAGATCAAGAAAGTGAATGAATGTTGGCATGATGACTGTTCCATGCCTCGAGTTCATTCGGGATATCAGTGACAAAGGAATTATACATTCACTGTAACACCATTCATGGATTGTAGGATTGAAAGTTGTTCTCCAACTTTCCTTTTCACTTGGGTAGCACTGATGTGGGACTAGGCACCACTCTTTGCTTGTGAAGTCATAAGTGTTATGGACTTTCACTACCAATGTGAAATAGACCTACAGGGTCACACACATAGGATTTAACCTGGAAGAGGAGTTTATCCACAAACAATGTTTAGATTGATTACTAAACAAGTTTAGTAGTTCAATTAAATACTTAATCAATTGATAACTCAGTATCATAGTGTTCAAGGTGTTGGAAAGATTGATTAAGAGTATCAGATTGATTGAAACTACAATTGAATGATTTGCACAGTCTGCTTCTCCAACTGATTGGCTCATGGGGATGAACCGATCGGCTCAAGTTGTTGAATCGATCGGCTCATGTAGTGAGATGATCGGCTCATGTGTCATGAAATGACCGACTCAATCGTTGAACTGCTCGGTTTGTGTGACTAACCGAGATTGATTATTTGGAAAGGCAGAAGACTATTTTGCAAAAATATTTGTTTCAGTTGTACAAATTTGATTTGGATAAGGACTAATATTTGATTAGTTGGAAATTAATATGGAAATTCAATTTGAGTTGGATCAGGATCGCAAGCCGATCGGCTCAGGGAACCAACCGATCAGTTGAGAGCCCCAAACGATCAGCTCAAGGGATGAAATGATCAGTTCGACTAGTGAAATGATCGGTTCAGCTGCCGCAATATGTCAGATTTGTGGAAAATCTTGAACCCTTCTACTCCTACTTTTGTCCCACATTGTCCGGGGTAGAGAACCCTATCCCATGAACTTCCTATATATAGGGGTTTTGGGGGCTTCTCAGATAACACACAACTCAGAACACTAGTTGCTCTGTAAAGTTGTCGTTCTCTCTGGTTGTGGTAACCAAGAGAGCCCGAGAAAGTGATACCTGATAAGGGAGGCACAGCAAGGGAAAGACAACTACAGAAAGGTGACTGGTGGCAGGAGAGTGTGTCAGTGACTAGTACGCCGACAGGAGGGTGCGACTCCTTTTGATTCCTTGTGGGACAAGGAGATCGGAGTTCTAGGTGGTCCGTGTGGACTACTTCAGAGGCGGGAGACGTCTACCGCTCGGAGGACAGCTGTCAATCCCGACAGTCCTAGTGAGACCAGGAGCTGCACAGACACCGTCTAAGATAGGAGGTGAAGACCGTGTAAGATGTGAGGTATTGTTGCCGAGCAAGCCTCGGGACAAGGTATGATTCTACAAACCATCCTTCCTATTGTATAGACATTGACGCGATTCTTTCATTCTAGGTTTTGGGGAGAAGAAATGTTTTTTTTCCGTAGCCTTCTCTACCTCCCCTAAAACCCAACAGTGATATCAGAGCCACATCAACTGCTCTATACTTTAGGATTATCGATATGATTGATTTTGGTTTGTCGCCTTTATTTATTGCATACGATGCGACTAAAATTGGCTCTATGTATGTACAATCCAAAATCCACAAATCCCAACATACATATATGATATGTAATATGAATGCACTCGATACGCGTCACCCTTAAATGAGTTTTGTGGTGGATTCTTAGCATGGTTATGGCCAATAAACCCTATATCTCTGTGTGGTTATTTGTTGTTGCTTGCATCTCAGTCTGTGCACCGATTCCCTACCTCCTTTTTCTGATGTAACTTGAGATAACTTGAGATTTATTTCCTACCTTTGCTCCCCCCGAATGTAACTCGGGGTTTCCCAATTCAAATGTAAAATAGGATAGAACTTTTATTTCATGTTATGTCAAAGAATGGTGAACAACATGACGACGACTGAGACGATCGGTTCAAGGCTTGAACCGATTGATTGGAATTCTAGACGATCGGTTCGAGGAGCTAGACGAGTGGGTGATGACCATGAGGAGATGCACGATGACCAGGCGAACCGATCGGTTAGAGGAGCCAATCGATTGGCTGGTGGCACCAAACCGACCGGCTTGATGGCGAGCCGATCAATCATGGAGATGAGTTGATCAAACCCAGAAAGGCAAATCACAGAGCTCATCTTGTACAGGTTGCATGTGATGTAGACCTAGATGACTTTGATTTCTCTTGGCTCGAGGAATCACATTAGGATGGCCATAATCATCTCTTTTATCATTTCACATGTTTTCTGTGGGATATAGCATGTATATGATACATACTATGTATTGTGGTGATTGGATATGTATATGTACCTATAAAACCAAATACCTCATCTAAATATTAAGTCTTATACGCCTTCCATTAGCAGCACACATGAAAAACTCGATCGACCAAGCGTAGGTTACGCCAAAGCGTGGTGCGCTGTCCATCTTGCGGAAGTCTGAAGGGTAGACATGTAGGTTCTACCAAAGCAGGGTGCATGTTTACCATGTCGGCTTTTGGGTTAGACTTAACTGGTGATTCTTAGAGCGTCTAAGCCTAGATGCAAGGAATGTTCATCGCAATGTGTTACACATGTTCATTCATCAAGAGTTGTATATGATGCAATTAGCATGATGACCTACCTAAATAGTCAAGATTGTGGGCGATCATCCAAAGCTGACTCATGACTTGATGAAATATGGATCTTGACCCACTAGAAGGTTGTACGTTGTAATCTTCCGAATTGATGGTGAGGGCTATCAATTTGAACTAAAATAGTGGGAGCGATAATTAATTAAAGGCCTAATTATATCTTCAACCTTTCAAATCAATCAAATAAGTCAAAATTGAGTTTTGGACTAAATTGCATATATTTTCTTTTGTAGTAAAAATGGCAACAAAGAACAATCACTTTTCATTGTGATCGGTCCTTGAAAAGGACAAGCTGAATGGGACTAACTTTCATGACTGGATTAGGACATTGAGAATTGTTCTCACTCAAGAGCGAACGCTCTATGTCCTGGATACTCCAATTCTAGAGGAACCTGCTCCTACCGCACCAAAGGCAGAAAGGGATGCTTACAAGAAGCATTCTAATGATGCCATTGATGCAAAGTGCTTGATGTTGTGCTCCATGAACCACGAGTTGCAGAGACAACATGAAAACATGGGTGTCATTGAGATGATTCAGTATCTCAAGAACATGTATGAAGATCAAGCACGGCAAAAGAGATATGATGTCTCCAGGGACTGTTCAAGTGTGTCATGACAGAAGGAGATCCAGTTGGTCCTCACACACTCAAGATGATTGGGTATGTGGAGAACCTGACAAGACTGTGATTTCCCCTGAGCCAAGAGTTGGATACTGACGTGATACTGCAATCGTTGCCAGAATCCTAGAGTTAGTTTGTGATGAACTACAATATGAACAAATTTGACAAGCCATTGACAGAGTTGTTGGGCATGTTGAGGATAGCCGAGGCACAGATGAAGAAGGACAAGCCTAAGTCTGTGATGGTGATCAGCAGCAAGAAAGGCAAGTCCAAGCGCAAGGGCAAAGGCAAGGCTAAGAAAGGTTATGATGCTAGCCAGCAGCCCAAGTCGTCTTCAACTCTCAAGACCAAGGGAGGCGTGACCAAGAAAGGCAATTGCCATCATTGTCAAAATACAGGACATTGGAAAAGGAATTGTCCTCTCTATCTGGAAGAACAAAAGAAGAAGGAGGCGACATACGTCTCTACCTAAAGGTGTCATGAAATAAACTTGTAACACTTTTTGAGGTATATGGTGCCAAGATATAAAGTGTAAAGCACTCAATAAATGGGGCAAGTCTTGCCACCATAGATAGGAGTACTTTAGTTTATTTTCAACCTTAAAGGCATGTAATACATTTATGAACTGCTATTTCATATTTGCCAATAGATAGAAACACTTTATTTTGCATATTGTATGACAATGATAGCAATTAGTAAAGTTGATGTTTCAATTTCAAAGATATGATCTTTGTGGCAATACCTTGTTTATCTTGTGGTACTTGGTATGCATAAGATGAAATGATACCTAAAAGTTATTGTTAACTCAAACAATCAAATTAGCATAAATCATGAGAAATTCATTTCTAGTTTCCATATGATGGATAAATCTTGACTCTTTTGGTTTGAGAACCAGTAAGAGACATGAATCTCTTGGACATGATTAATCAATCTTCACTAATGGTAGTAGGAGAATGATTATCCTATTAGGTATAATACATGTGATGTATTTACATACCTATTGGAGCAAATGCTAATACTTCAAATGGTGTTTAGAGAAATACCAATATGAACATCTTGAAGTGTTCAAGAGTATCATAGATGAAGTATGGATTTGGTAAAGTGTTAATTCTTGATGAGATCAATGAATGAAATACTTGAACCAAATGTTTGAGATCCTTATGAGTGATTATGATAGTGTATCATAGTGAGCTCGTGATTAAGGCATGGTGATGTCTAAATCAAGAAGGAGTCATGCTCATAAGTGTGAATGAGTCTTAAGTGTTAAGACACATGGTGACATTTGAGAAGGATGATGCTTGTTGATTGCAACTTAATGACTTAGAGATTTGTCATATGGATACTAAAACTGCATTCCTATAAGGAATAAAACAAGGATGTGTACGTGACACAACCAATAAGGTTTATGAATCCATCAATGCAAATGAAGTCTATAAGTTACAATGAACTAATCAATGTGATTGATTGAGTACAAGAAACTCAGAATTGGATCTTTACTTTGATGATATAGTCAAAGGGTTTGACTGATATGTCAAAGATAAAGAAGGGATCTGTGATTTAGTGGGAGCGTATTCACATTCCACATGTTGATGTGAAATGGAAATGTTCTAGAATGGAAATCCAAAGTGGAAATTATCTTTAGGGAAGATAGAGACCTTTCCTATATGATAGGAATAGAGACCTATAGAGATAGTTCTCGAAAACCTCTTAACCTGAAAAAAGAAAGCATACATTGACAATCTATACTGAAGGGTTTAGTATATAAAGATTTAGTGGGAGAAAACTTGTCCATGTTATATGGAGTTAGTATCCCAAGGCCAAGTGTCCAATTCTTATGAAGAATGGGAACACTAAGAATATATATGTATCTATCATGTATGTAATCATACCATTATCTTGCATGTATAGGACATAGCAAGAATAAAATGCATTCATCATCTTGTATGTAGGACATGACAATATGATGTGCTCATCCTGATAACTCGTATGTGGGACATGACGAGTGGATGTCTGTCTGGTTCCAGTAAGGGTTACTGGAATACCATGAGAACTTGATAAGTACTTGAGAAGTACTAGTTCTATGGAGATAAGGAAGGGTTCACTGTAAAGAGTTACACTGATGCAAACTTCCAAAAGGACAGAAAATTAATCGCAAAATATATATGTGATATATAAAAGTGAATGTTTGTTGATGGAAACGTTCTAGTAAATCCATTTAAAAGGAAATGCTGAGTATCCGTGTGTTAGAGAACAACAGTGAATACTATATGGATCTGGAAGTTCATAAGATGAACTTATAGATATTCCAGTCATTGATGACAAGTAAGGAATGCTTGGTCATGCAATGTGGCTAAAGGTTAGCATAGGAATACTAGATCGCATATTACGGAAACTCCATCTCATACGTGTGACGTACAACAAAGAGATGTGAGACATGTAGTTAATGACGACTTTGGCAAGGTGTTGCCATAACTCACTGCATAATCACTAGAGCATAGTGACATGTGGGACATGTTTGAAGATCACTATGAATATGATTCAAGGGTGATTGGCTCGTAGTGCAAATGGGAGTCTGTTGATATGTATGCCCTGGGATACATTAAGATTGATTTGATAAACATCAAAGGCAAGCTTCCAATTCTTTCTAGTTCAGTCATATGAGATAATGATAGAACATATTGAATGTCTAGAGAATGACAGTACTCAATGACGTATGCTTTCAGGTTAAGGACCTGAACGATGAGATCATACAGATGCTAAGAGTTTGTACATTCTTATTATGTCCCTAGTCGGATGCCATTGTGGAAGGTAGATAGACAACAATGACACACAAGACTAGATTGTGGTGTTGGTTGATGACAAAATCTTATTAGTCACGATATAGAGATATTAAACCAAGCACACAGGTACTTGTTAGAGAACAAGTGTACCGGACAGACCCACCATGAGTTTGACACATGGAACCATGACATGGTAGTCACAGTCAGTTCTCACAGTGATGGTGTTGAGTGTGATTCTTTGACCTAAAATCACTACACTGAACACATGTCATTGGGTACACTTTGACATCATCAAACGTAATCCTGAAACATGGGTTGTTATAAAGGTGATGATTGGGTGGCTTTGACACATGGGGCTTTTGAGGGGTGAGTGATAGATATGGGATTTCTCCCTCCTAAGGGAGTTTGATATCCATTGCCACTTGGTGAGTAGGATTGAGATAGGCGTGCACGCATGTGTGAATCAGTATGTGATATTGATATCATACATATCTCCTCCAGTCTACTCTGAGATCAAGAAAGTGAATGAACGTTGACAGGATGACTATTCCATGCCTCGATTTCATTTGGGATATCAGTGACAAAGGAATTATACATTCACTGTAACACCATTCTTGGATTGTAGGATTGAAATTTGTTCTCCAACTTTCCTTTTCACTTGGGTAGAACTGATGTGTGACTAGGCACCGCTCTTTGCTTGTGAAGTCATAAGTGTTATGGAATTTCACTGCCAACATGAAATAGACTTGCAGGGTCACACACATAGGATTTAACCTAGAAGAGGAGTTTATCCACAAACAATATTTAGATTGATTACTAAAGGAGTTTAGTAGTTCAATTAAACACTCAATCAATTGATAGCTCAGTATCATAGTGTTCAAGGTGTTGGACAGATTGATGAAGAGTATCAGATTGATTGAAACTACAATTGAATGATTTGCACAGTCTGTTGCTCCAACCGATCGGCTCATGGGGATGAACCGATCAGCTTAGGTTGTTGAACCGATTGGCTCATGTAGTGAGACGATCGACTCATGTGTCATGAAACGATCGGCTCAATCATTGAACTGGTCGGTTCGTGTGACTAACCGAGATTGTTTGGAAAGGTAGAAGACTATTTTGCAAATATATTTGTTTCAGTTGTACAAATTCGATTTGGACAAGGACTAATATTTGATTATTTGGAAATGAATATGGAAAGTCAATTTGAGTTGGATCAGGACCGCGAACCGATCGACTCAGGGAACCAATCGATTGGTTGAGAGCCCTAAACGATCGGCCCAGGTCCCCAATGATCGGCTCACGGGCCGAAACGATCGGTTCAATTAGTGAAACAATCGGTTCAGCTGCTGCAATATGTCAGATTTGTAGAAAATCTCGAACCCTTCTACTCCTACTTTAGTCCCGCATTTCCCAGGGTAGAGAACCCTATCCCATGACTCTCCTATATATAGGGGTATTCGGGACTTCTCAGAGAACACACAACTCAGAACACCTGTTGCTCTATAAAGTTGTCGTTCTCTCTGGTTGTGGTAACCAAGAGAGCCCGAGCAAGTGCTACCCGATAAGGGAGGCACAACAAGAGAAAGACAACTGCAGAAAGGCGACTGGTGGCATGAGAGTGTGTCGGTGACTAGTACGCTGACAGGAAGGTGCGACTCCTTCCGATTCCTTATGGGACAAAGAGATCAGAGTTCCAGGTGGTCTGTGTGGACTACTTCAGAGGTGGGAGACTTCTGTCGCTCGAAGGACAGCTGTCAATCCCGACAGTCCCGGTGAGACCAGGAGCTGCACATGCACCGTCCAAGACAGGAGGTGAAGACCGCGTAAGCCGCGAAGTATTGTCGCCGAGCAAGCCTCGGGACAAGGTATGATTCTACAAACCATCCTTCCTATTGTATAGACGTTGACGTGATTCCTTCGTTCTGCATTTTGGGGAGAAGAAATTTTTAATTTCCGCTACCTTCTCTACCTCCCCTAAAACCCAAAAATAACATGCATTAGTACATCTTATTAGGGTATATAAGTATTTAAACATATTATAGAAACTATATATATGTAAAAGAGATCAATGTCTTGGAAGAATATTAACATAGATTTCTCATTCCAATATATATATTCAACTCGACTGAGTCTTGTTTATTAATATTTTATATAATTATAAAATTATAATGCCCTATATAAGATAATAATTGGGCATGTGTATAATACATGATGTAGTATATAGATGTGATCGTCAAAACTGCGTCACATGACATTTGTTTTATAGAAATACTAATATAGTCTTAGATCACAAGAAAATAGTCTCATTTGATATATAATTATATTAAATCAAATTTGCATTATGTCATTCACTTTGCAGGTGTTTGACATTCAACAATCCTATACATTAGAGCAGCTGGATGAAATACAAGAAGAGTGGTTAGTGTCCTTCATTAAGGAAGTCAAGATTTTATTTTTTTGAGTAAAGATTTTTTGCAACTTTAAACTCGATACAAGTCAATTGTTGGTGTATGTGAGGGAATGAATGCAAAGATAATATGTGAATGATGTGTATGTGTGTATGTGTATGAGTGAATTCAAAGAGAATTGAATACAATGAGAGTTGCATTTGTAACTCATGGATGAGAATGAATTGTGTATATATATGTGTGCATATGTGCATAAAAATGGAACGAAGTGTGGACGTGTAATCCTATTTGTGTTTGTTATTACAGGTTTTTGCAAGTGTTGTTATTCTGTTATTAAGCTAAACTCTTGCATAGTCTATAGTTCTAATGAATCAGAGGTTGCATCCTAATGAACAACTGAACATGTCTGTAGACCTTCTATAAAAACTATATTGTAATATCGGTAGTCTTAATAAAACCGACAATGTAGGTCTCTGACGTCGATTTTTAGGTGAAAACTAGTGTCACATATTCATCAGTGAAATTTTAAGTTATTAGGAGCTACAATATTGGTTTTGTTTATGATAGCACCGACGTCACAAATCTACATCATTAATTTTCCTAGTTGAAATCGACGTTTTACACTCAAGAATATTCTTGGTTTTTGCTGATAACACACTTACATAGTTGGTTTATTAGTCAAAACTGACGTTTTACACCCAAGAACATTCTTGGTTTTTGCTGATAAGAGACCTACGTTGTTTGTTTCTCTAAACAATCCAAGAACAACCTTTTTAGCTGATATTAGGTTACGATGTTAGTTTTCTTACTCCAAATAGACGTCACACAATTATGTTTACGTCGGTTTTTCTATGCACAACAACCAACACTAGCTTTATCACATTTGTTACCTCTTTCTCTAGAAAGTGATGCAAAATGCATTCAATTGTATTGTAGCTCACTTAGGTGTCAGTATAAAATCGACGTTGTAGAACTGAGAATCGAGGTTATCTGTACTAGTGACATGAATGATTTAATGGAAAATATGATTTTTTCTTTTCTTTCATTTTTACTTGATATTACAATTAATAATAAAATCAAACTATTTGCTACAGTCATCAACTAAACACTCTTTACCTCTAACATAGAAGTGGATCATTATATATACATGGATCTCGGAGTTTTTGTTTATCCATAAGACCAAAGTATTTTAATTGACCAAATGATGAAAACATGATGTCATCTAAACGATCATTTCGTATGTGTTCATATATAAAAGCGTGGTCTTAAATGCCCGTGGCTATGTGTTTCTCGTGTATTAGTCATAATACCCTCAATATCTACGGTGAGGGGATGGCAAACCTAGATAATTTCTTGAACTTGATGATTAAGAAAGCCAGATTTAAATAAATATCTCCTCGGGACTAGTTCAGAGACCAATTTGGGAATTAAATAAATATTTAATGGGAACTGAATGATTTTGCTTGTGGTTTATGTATGTTAGGGAATTATAAAGTAATTCTTTTAGGTTTGGTATTTTTGATTTCTTAATACTAGAGTCTGTCGAACTTCTCAAATGATCCAAGACGTTATATATAATAACTTCATAACCCCCATGTCTATAAACATAGTATTTTCGTGGATTAGTTTTACTATTGGAAAAGCGTTAGCGGCACAATTTGTCTGTAATTCTTTTAAATTCTAATGTTTCTTTGACAAAAAAAGAAGTTGATATACATTTAACAAGTTCTGAATCTACTTTATCAGAAAATGATTGGATCCTATAACTATATAAGACCTAGGCTAGCACGAGTGCACTGGACTGACTAGAAAAAGAAATGGCACTCAATTATATATATAGGAAATTACAAGGCATATGTTTCCGGTGCTCGGGTTTACAAAAAGATATGGCGAGGTGATATGATAGCGCTACATTTCATCTCCAGATTCTGCACGAGGTTTGACCTAGTTGAAGTTACGACGAGGTGATGCGATAGCACTACATTTCATCTCCCCCATTCCGCATGAGGTTTGACGTAGCTGTACCTTGTTTGATGCTATTTTTTTTGTTCGATTTAACATCCGAGACATCAGCAACATGGTTTTGCATTCCACGGTCATATTTCAGGAACATGAGCGCGGAATCAAATACGGGATGTGACGGCAAATGGTCCCCTTTAATTTAGGTGTTGAAGTATTAAATCTTCGTCAAGTTTGAACACGCCCAATGTTTGATGAGCTCGGCTGAAGGTGTCGAGTTGAATCTTACTGAGCAGTTTTCCTGAACGTCGCCATATTAGCGGAGGAAATGAACGTGCAATTACCTCTAACCAAGCATGGATGCTATGTGTTCAATCTTCTCATAATCAGTGACGGAACCACCTGTGGGCAACCTGAGGCACGTGCCTCACCCGCTTTGCAAAAATTAAACAACTTGTAAAAGGGCAGTGATGCTATATCCCTACTAATTCTACTGGACAGTTGACTGGAGCCGTAAAAATTCCACCCTAGACTAGCGGACGGCCCCCAGGATTTGCTGTACCTGGTTATATGTGGAGCAGGCTGCTCCTCACACCATCAAATGCCATGTGGCAACTCGTTTTAATCCTGATCTTCTGATTGTAACGGTCACAATAAGTGAACGTGGATCACAAAAGGAGCAGTGTGCTCCTCTTCATATTGAGAATAGCAAATCCGCGCTCAGCGGACGGTGGCTTGGTGTGACCCCTCAAAGCTCATAATGACCAAGGCATGCGAGAGTGAGCTGAGGCCAGCTCGGGGGAAGCTCGGCCTAGCTCTGCATCCAGCTCGGTTCAGCTCCAAGTAAAGAGAGCGAGCTTGGGATAGCTCGACTCCAGCTCAGTCGACGCCCGTGCAACTGGCCAGTGCTGCACTCAACTCGATTGACCCGCACGCTAGCTGGAGAGCTAGCTCAGACTTGACTCGGGGGCGAGTCAAAGGACCGAACACACGGAGGCTACAACAAGGGAGATTGTCGTGTGACCGGATCGACGCCATGACGGATGGGAACGTGGGTGTGAGGCGGTTGAGACTGAGGGGACGCGGGCGGAGTGTGCAACTGCCGTTCAGGCTCGGGACCCCAACGAAACGGTGCGACTTAGGCCACGATCGCACGAAGCGGAACATGGGCTGAACGCACAACTGCCAAAGGAGACAACGACGCAACTGCTTAAGGGAAGCGACGCTCGCCTGCCGTAACGGGGGCGAGCGTGGGAGCGAACGTGGGTGAACGTGGGAATGTACGCGCCACTTGCAACGAGAGAGAGGCCATAACCGTCAGCAACTGCTCTATAATCGCCACTATGTATTAAGGGTCGTAGAGGACGGACCCTTGGGAGTTAAGGGACGTGACAGGTAGCGTTGGAAACCGCACGTGCCCCTCTACACTCCCATCCTTGTAATTGTTGTGTGCAACACTTGTATAAATCTGGGCACTTGGCCAATCGAGTCGGTAAGTGTGAATTCAATTAGGAAATTAGACTGACCTCGAGTTTTGCAAGGCCTTGGGAAGTTTTGCACAACACATTTGAGAGTGCCATAGTGAAAGATAGTCTCCGACAATTACTTCTTGTTGTGTGTTTCATTTTCCTTCTTCCTTGGGTTGATTTCTCTAAGTCCCTTAGAGGAATTTGAGTGAAGGCTGAAGTGAGGGAAGGCAAACCTCACTTCCCTACACCTTGAAAATATTAAGGGGTGTAACAAGTGACCTCAGAGCTTGGTTCTTCTGCATCTCTGCAAAAATCCGTCGGATCTGACTGTTGTGACCATGATGGGAAGAGAACAAAAGTAAGAGCAAGTTGGGATACGAGAGCGAGTCTCTGTCTTGGAGGAACGTGTCACCAAAGTGCAGGGGCAATTGGACGACATATCAGAACACTTACAGGCGGTAACCCCTCTACTACCCCTCAGCTAGACTCTACGTTCTCTCTGTGAGAGAATGAGTGCTCTGTTAAATGGACGTTTGAACTTCACCGATAAACGGTCGATTGGGAAGGGTCCCGATGGCCAAAGCAGTGAGGTTGGAGATGACCCATCCAACTGTAGCGCCAAAGTGGTGACTTTGGGTTGTTTCCTCTGTAATGAATCACATTGGATGGCAGAGTGCCCACATCGAAAGAATCTAAATGCCTTAGTCGCCGATCAGAAGCGGGTGGAACCCTCATGGGTTGCCCCCATTCAACTACTAAATGCCATTGCAGCCACTCAACCAGTGAAGCCTTAGAGGAACAAGCTCTTGTACTTTTCTGTGAAAATAAATGGAGTGTCGGTGGAAGTTATGGTGGAGACTGGAGCCACCCACAACTTTGTTTCTGAGACGGAGAAGGACACGCTAAAGTTGAAGGATTTGAAGGATGGTGGAAGAGTTAAGGTTGTTAACTCAGATCCCAATCCATCTGAGGGACGACGTTCAGCCAATTCAGCTGGGGGACTGGATTGGAGAGACAACCCTATAGGTTACTCGTCTTGACGACTTTAAGGTCATCCTTGGCCTGGATTTCCTAATCAGATCGCATACTGCTATCATCCCTCATCTGCAAGGGATTTTGGTTGTGGGAGGACCAAAGCCTTGTTTCTTAACGACAACATGAACGGCTGAGGAAGGAGTCCCACTACTGTCCGCACTACAAGTTTCTGATGGCCTAAGTAAGGTAGAGGAAACTTGCGTAGCTCTCTTAAAGGAGGAGCAACCTCCGAGCCCAGCGGTGCCACAGGAATTACATCAAATCCTTAGGGATTTTGGCGATGTGCTTCCAGACAAGATGCCTGCAATGCTGCCTCCAAAGAGGGATATTGACCACGCCATTTAATTGGTACCAAGCGCCTGGGCTCCGACCCAAGCCCCGTACCGCATGCCCCCCACTCATCTGGAAGAGTTGAGGAGGCAATTGAAGGAACTACTAGATGTTGGTTACATCAGGCCATGTAAGGCGCCATTCGGTGCTCTGATCCTTTTCCAAAAGAAGAAGGATAGGTCACTTAGAATGTGTGTGGACTACAAGGCCCTAAACAAAGTCACTATCCACAACAACTATCCAATACCCAACCTTGAAGGCCTATTCGATAGAATGGAGAGCGCTCAGATCTTCATGAAGATGGACCTGCACTCAGAGTACTATCAGGTCCGAATCAGGGACGAAGATGAGGACAAAATGACATGTGTAACTCATTATGGTGCTTATGAGTTTCTTGTGATGCCGTTTGGGTTGACAAACACCCGACTACTTTTTGCACATTAATGAATAATGTTCTTTCGAATTACATTGATGTCTTTGTTGTTGTTTACTTGGATGATATTATTGTCTATAGTCAGAATATGGACGAGCATAAGGAGCATTTGAGATTGGTCCTAAGTTGCCTAAGGGAACACTAGTTGTATTTGAAGCCAGAGAAATGCTCTTTTGGCGAATGATTGATTGAGTTCTTGGGACATATCATCCAGGAGGGCAAGGTATTTATGGATCCAAAGAAAGTGGCACCTATAGAGGAGTGGCCAACTCCCACGAATGTAAATGAGTTGCGTTCATTTTTGGGACTCGTCAACTACTACCAGAAGTTTGTAGGGAACTTTTCCAAGATCTCAGCACCCTTGTCCGATTTGTTTAAAAAGGGAGCCAAGTATGAATGGAGCCCAGACTGCCAGAACGCTTTTGAGAAGATGAAGGTGGCAGTTATATCCGGACCTATTCTGTCATTGCCAAACTTTTCACATGCATTTGAGGTATGCATGAACGCGTCCGATTGAGCTATTAGGGGAGTCCTTATGCAACAGGGGCACCGCATCACCTTCGAAAGCAGAAAACTAAGTGCCACAAAATAGAGGTACTCTATGCATGAGAAGGAGATGACGGATGTGATTTACTATCTAAGGATTTAGAGACCTTATCTACTGGATTCCAAATTTGTGGTATGGACGGATAATGTAGAAACAAGCTGTTTCAATGGTCAGAAGAAGGTGACCCTAAAATAGGCCTGGTTGCAAGATTTCTTGGCAGAATTCGACATGGAGTTGCGATATAAGCCCGGAAAGCACAACAAAGTGGTGGATGCGTTGAGTAGGCACATCGAACCTGAGGATCCAACGAAGGTAGTCTCTACTATTGTCACTACGAGTGGCAAATTACTACAGTAAGTGGCGGACCAGTCGGCTGAGGACCCTACACAAAGCCCCTATTGGCGCAGGTATGAGATGGCTCTACGAGATGATTATGGGAGGAAGGAAGAGTTCTCTTCACCAAGGGGAGGTCCCCTACATCCCAAAGTTTGGGGAACTTTGTGGGAAACTACTACAAGAAACCCACGATTCATTGTGGGTGGGACACCCAGGTGCCGAGCGGACATTTGCCTTATTATCAAGCAGCTACTTCTGGCCATAGATGGAGGAGGATGTTGAGAAATACATCCGTACTTGGATCATTTGTCAACAGAACAAACCAGAGAAGCGCAACTAGTATGGCTTTGTTGCAACCGCTTCCAGTGCCCGAGAGACCATTTGAGTCCGTCTCTATGGACTTTATCTCTGGTCTACCACAAGTGCAAGGGTTCCAGTCGATTATGGTGATAGTGCACTGATTTTCCAAGTATGCCACGTTCGCGCCAGCGCCCAAAAAGTGTTTAGTGGAGATGGCCGCAATACTCTTCATGAAAGAGGTAGTGAAGCATTGGGGGCTGCTAAGGATAATTGTGAGTGACAGGGACACTCGCTTCATTGGACGGTTCTGGTGTAACATCCCTGACCTGGGTTATGCTTAACCCTAGATGTTTTACTTAATAAAGTTGATTATATGCTTGCTCTTATCTCTTTAAAAGTTATTAAGGCTCAAGAGGAACTTATATTTCAATTTTAGTCCTTTTTAAATAATGTTGAAACAATATTTTTGTCTATTTGGACTAAAGTGCAAATTACCCAAGTTGAGGGGTTAAATTGCAAATGTTACATGGTGGAATGTTTCTCTAGTATTGAAGCATCAAAGTAATGAGAATAATGCAGAGGTATGGCTTGTAGGGGCCTGAATAATAAGAAAGAGCCTGTTGAGCAATGTTTGTGCATTAAAACCTAGTTTTGGTGTAATGTGCAATTTACCCACAATCTAGGGTTCAATACGCAAAATACCATTTCAAAAGGGTCCCTCATGATTCTTGGCATCATTTAGGGAAAAGAATTTGAGAGGGGCGCCTCATTTGAATCATTTTGGAAGAGAGAGAATCTTGATATTAAAATAATCAAGATTTAAGCATAATTGGAACTTTACTTCAAATTAATGCAAAAATAAATATGTTAATTGAAGTGCCCTTCAACCAAAATAGTAATGGTTGAAATTAGATAAGTGTGGACGTTCTTATGCCTTGCAAAGTCCATGAAAATATCTAAGCGAGTGGAGAACCATTCACATTAGTTAAATCAAAAGTAATATCCACTAAAAATGGGATATTAGTATTATATGATTTAAGGTGCTTAATTTGCTTTCCCCTTAATTCATGGATAATGAAGAGGAATTAGAAGGTGGGGAAGATGGCTTTGCATGAAAGGAATTGAGGGGGAGAGGTGGCACTAATTTTGGAATTAAAAGGATTTTATAAAATATTTTCTCTCTCATTGAATTTCTTATAAAAACACCTTTTACAACTCAATTGAGAGGCTTTTTCGAAACCACTTCCACTCTTTGCTTGAAAAACGACCAAGGGAGATTTGGAGGATCAGTAGGACGACCCACAACCTGTTGGTAAGCTCCATGACCTCTTTTCACCTTGATTCCATGGTGGAAATCGAAAATCAATGCATGATTTCTTCTTATCTCCATTCCATCTTCAATTCTAGCCATTCCTTTTCACTCAAAGCTTAAGGACGAGCTTGGGATAGTGGAAGGTGTTGATTTCACCATTAAATACGTGGAGTTTGAATCTTTGAAGCTCAATTGAAGGCGGGTTATATAACTTGAACCCATTCACATTGTTATTCAATTACCAATCTTGTAATTGTGTTGATTCCTTCTTCTTCTTGATAAACTGCTTGGTGTAATTGATAAATCTATGAAATCAGTAGCAATATGAACTACATGCACGAAGGTAGATGATGATGACATCATCTTGGACACTTTTCCCAAAAATTTCTATTCCAATCGGTTTCAACAATGTTGGTCAAACGGTTTCAACAAACTATTTGAAATCAAACGGTTTCATCAAATTGTTAGAAACCAAACGGTTTCAAACCGTTTGGAATGGTTGACCAAAGTTGACCATTTGAAGTTATATGCTGATGTTGATGGTTGATGACCCATTAAATTTAATTGATTGGTTTCAAAGGGTTCATCAGTTAAAGGTCCATCAAGTATCAAACCCTAATCGGGTTGAGTGCTGAAATTCTCAATTGATTGATTCAATTTTTGGGTTGACTAACAAAAACGGTCTCAAGACCATTTAGAGGTCACCCAAATGGTCTCAAGACCGTTTTGAGGTCAACCAAGACCATTTGGAAGTCTATGATGAAGTATGATTAGATGGTTGAAGATCTAGTGATATCAAATCGAAATACAATCAATAGCTCAATTGATGATCGATTCTATGATGCAGACTCTAATTGAATTTCACAAATTTCAATGATGAGACTAGTCAAACGGTCTCAAGACCGTTTGGAGGTCATCCAAACGACCTCAAGACCGTTTGAGGTCAGGTCATGTTATGGTTTGATGATGATTCATTGATTTTAATTGAATTAGTTCCACAATGTCAACCATTGATGGCTCCTCGGTTTCAAAACCCTAATTGATGGTTTCTTGATTATAAAACCTAGTTCAATTGGGTTCAAAACCCTAATTGATGGTACAATTGAAGGGTGATTCAATGGTTCAATTGAAGAATAAATTAGTGGTTCAATTGATAGGCGGTTCACTGATTGAAACCCTGAATTGATTAAGTAATGGAAGACCTTTTTGGTCCATTCGGTTTTGAGAGAGTTTGGACCAAACGGTCTCAAACCGTTTGGAGACCCAAGTGGTTTCAAGAGTAAATTGCTTAAACGGTTTCAAAGCATTCAAGGTCTGAGTGACCAAGACCGTTTGGGGTCTAAGTGACCAAGACCATTTGAAATTCAAATGGGTCAAATCAATTTGGACACCTAAGGTGATTAAACGACAATTAGCTACTTGATTTCTAATGATGTAAATCAAATGTGATTTTAATGGTTAAACCTAACTGTGTGCATTTAATTGGAGGGCTGACTTAGATCAATCTTGGAGTACTTAACATCCTAGAGAGGATGAGAGAGAGAGAGAGAGCAAAGCTTACATGTAATAATTAAGCCCCAATCCTCTCATTATGAATAAAATATGTATTTAAGGTTTGATCCATGATGATGAGATCATGAAACCCTAATTGAGAAGCTTAGTGAGTCTTAACCCTAATCTAGGGTAATCCAGGGTGATGTTATGTAATGCTACAGTAAATGCTAATTTGGGTAAAAGGACATGATAAACCCTAACATAAGGTAACGCTATGTGAAAACCCTAATACATGGTAATGCTATGTGAAACCCTAACACAAGGTAATGCTATGTGAAACCCTAATACAGGGTAATGCTATGTGAAATCCCTAACACAAGGTAATGCTATGTGAAAATCCTAATACAGGGTAATGCTATGTGAAACCCTAATACAGGGTGATGCTATGTGAAACCCTCATACAGGGTGATGCTATGTGAAATCCTAACACAGAGTGATCCTATGTGAAGCTCAAATACAGAGTGATGAGTTATGAATGTAATAAGAAAACCCTTGTATTGCATGGTACCGATATATAATGGATATAATTGTTATCATGAGTACCAATCATGCATGTATGTTGAGATGATGAGCATAGCCAGGTATGAGCTATGATGCTCTACATATCGAAAATGTTGTATAGGCCTGATAAGCCTTCATATGCTTTGTTGCTTAGTGAGAGGTAACTTGAAATTAATGAGCCCTGTGTGCCATATGATGTTTTAATTATTGAAATTATTTATGTGCTTCATAAGCCATAATATGCCTTGTTGCCTATTAAGGGGTAACAAGAGGTGATATGATCTTTGTAAACTATGTGGAATGCTTGTGTAGCAAAAAATAATAATTTCCTTGGTCAGATGACTTGAAGGTATTAGTTACCTAATAAGTGGTAACAAGTGTTCTATGATAAACTAAGGGTTGAATACCCATGATAAAGGGTTGATGTTACTCTGCTTAGTAGATCCTAGAAAGATCAATGTTATACATGTGTTTTAACTTCTTATGGTATAAATGACAGACTGCTTTCTCAAGTTATAGTTGAAATGCTTTGAATAAGAATATTGCTCTAATTGGTTTAGAGATTAAACTAGCTGTTGTTAAATATAAATTTCCTCTTCTCAGTGTTAATCCAATAAGTACAATAATAATGTTCTTGGCGGAGAGTTATATCTCTCGCTGGGGCAATTTACAATTGTCTCACCCCCGTGGGATCCACATTTTTTGGTTGACATGGATAAGGAGACAAGAACCCTATAGTCAGAGAAGAACAATAGTAGCACCAGGAATAGCAGTGAATTCTCAGGTGGAGGCATTGGCTATCAAGTTTTATATATGTGTGCATAGAGTCCTATGTTTCGTCTCTGTACTCCTAGGTCCTCGGAGTCCATAGTTTGTTTTAATGAATCGATCTGAGATTTTAGCTTGATGCCTCAATGTTCTTATGTTGTCTGTATACAATTTAAGAGAACAGTGGATGTTGTAATCCTTGAGATGAGATGATACAAGATATGTACTAGCTAGTGAACCATAATGAAATCAAATTACTTTGGTTCTTTTCGAAAGAGTTGTCCTTTGTGGATCTCTTTGAAAAAGGTTTTAATTTTTAGTGATTTTCAGTAATCCACTTCTAACGAACATTTTCACTTAAGTAAATCATGTTTTTGTGACCGGTGTGTCACAATTTAGTGGTATCAGAGCTTTAGGTTCGTTGAGTGTAAAGAGACATAGGACTAAGATGTTGAGTCTGTTCTAGTGTCTTCCAGTTTATCTGATAGTGACTTCTGCTCATATAGGAGGAGAAGAAAAACTTGAAGATGTCTGGAACACACGAAGAACATGCTACTGATAGCAGTGTTGCTGCACCAGGAGGAGGTGCAAGAGACCAGATTAGGGAAGGGCTTGTACCTGAACAACCTCAGCTGGACCCAACCATAATAGAAAACCCAACCTTCCATGCCTTGTTTGGGCAGTTCATGGCAACTATGACACACATGGCGGACAGGATGCCACCACCTGCACCTAGGGAACCAGCCCACAATGAGGGATATGGAGTCGGCAAGACTTTTGAGAGACTTCGTTGGGTTGGAGCCATAGATTATGCTAGTACAGCTGATCCAACAGATGTTGATTTGTGGCTAACGGAGCTAGAGAAGGCTTTCAGGATCCTTGATATTCCTGAAGCCTAGAAGGTAAGACATGCAGTGTACGTCCTAAAAGGGAGTGCTAGTCACTGGTGGATTATAGAAGAAGACAAGAGGCCAGGTGTTGAGGTCAGATGGGAAGAATTTCGACGAGAATTTGTCATTAGATACTTCCCTAAGACTTACCTAGATGAGAAAATATCTCAGTTTGAGCGGATAAGGAAAGGGCCACTGAACATTAGTGAGTATGAGGCTAAGTTCATGGAGCTGTTGCGGTTCTATCCGCACATGGCAGCTACCAATGAGGAAAGAATTCGGCGTTTTGAGAAGGGGCTAAATGCTGAATTAACCACTTCTGTGTCTGCTCTAGAGAACAGGGAGCGGTTTGCTACCTTTGTAGAGTCTGTGAGATGGATAGAAAAGTCCGTAACCAATAAACGATAGACCAGTAATAAGAAGGAATACACTCAGTCTCAAGGACAGAGATATGAAGGTTTCAAGAAGCTGAGGTTCTCTGCACCGGCAACACCATCAAGATTCAACACCCAGACGCAATGGACGTCAAGAAGGGGTAGGGACTGTAGTATTGCTCCAAGTAGAGCCCCCGACATAGCATCAACATCGGTGACTGGATCTCACAAACCCTATTTTGCGACCAGGGTCTGTTACCAATGTAGACAACTGGGACATCTAGCAAAGGATTGTCCAGACGGGAATTCAATGGTAACTCTACCCCCAAGGTAGAGTCAACAAGGCTTTCAGAGGAGGTAGTTTTCTAGTAACACTAGGGGAAGTGGACAGGCATCCCAAGTTGGTTGATCGGCACCCAACCATCAAGCACAAGATCAACAGTAAACAAACCGCGAGATGGGATAGTTCAGATGAAATAGTTTCATTCTAATATTCCATTTCATGATGTTATGTGTTAAAAATAAGAAAGTAGTTGTTTTGAGATTCCTTTGATTAGTCCTATGAGGACACAAGGAAGATGAGGATTTATATTTTGATCAGTATTCTTTTAAATGCTTTATAATTTCTCTTATCTATGTGAAAGAGGAAGAGGTATATATGAGATACATGGAGGAGGTCCAGGAATATTAAATCATGTGATGGTGATGACACGAAAAGTAAAGAACATAATAATACCTAAAGTGCATACTACCTAATCTCAGTACTTGTATACCCTGGCCAGGTATATAATTATTGAGGATAGGGTAAGTATGGAACTCTTAGATTGTTATCTTTTTGATTACTCTGATCAAGTAGTCATTTTGAGATGATATAGTGAGCTTAATGCAACTAGAAATATGGCATGGGTATTTTCATCGCATCCTAAGTGAACAAAATAGGGATTGCTGAGTGAACTTTCCCAATTACATAGGGATTGCTAAGTGAACTTTCCCAACTAAATAGGGATTGCTGAGTGAACTTTCCCAATTACATAGGGATTTCTAAGTGAACTTTCCCAACTAAATAGGGATTGCTGAGTGAACTTTCCCAATTACATAGGGATTGCTAAGTGAACTTTCCCAACTAAATAGGGATTGCTGAGTGAACTTTCCCAATTACATAGGGATTGCTGAGTGAACTTTCCCAAATATATAGGGATTTCTAAGTTAACTTTCCCAACCACATAGGGTTTGCTAAGTGAACTTTCCCAAATAAATAAAGGATTTCTAAGTGGATTACCTCTGTTAAATATATGTTTCCTCTTTGATAAAAAACCTTGGGTCATGATAGGGGTATGTTCCTTTATGTTTCTTCCTTTCATTAACATGCAATCACGTAAGTATTATGATATTTGATGTACATGGATTAGAAATAATCCGTTTATGGATACTTAAAAAAGTATCAGTTTGCTTTGGACTTTGGTTCCAAGATAATGATATATGGAACAAGCAATGTCCTAAAATAAAACAAATACCTTGTGCATGTGTACCTTTGGTGGTAACAATAGAGAAATGAATATGATAAGGATGAGATGTGTTCTCAACACATATGATGAATACCAAAGTAAGGGTTATGGTATCTGAGAAATAATAGATGATTTATGTTGGTTATCTATATTGGCCAACTGTGAAATCAATCTAGTTATATAAAATAATATGGACATCATATGTTAGGGGTTTATGCTCTGCATAAACATAACATTGATAGAGGGGTAATAATTGAAGGAATAATTATAGAATCAGTTGAAGAATGAATAACACTTCTTTGACATAGAAGGTGTTACTTAACACAGTATTCATACTGTAAGTCAATAATGAAAAGGGCAATTAAATATATGCTTTGTATGATAAAGTCAAGATGATAAATATGTGTAGAAGAACCTGATACTGGACAAAGCTTTACACAATATTCATGACATTGAGATGATAATTAGAGACTTGATGACATGAGTAACAACTATCTTCTGTTATCTGGGATTTCGGGGACGAAATCCTTGTTAGAGGTTTATAATTTGTAACATCCCTGACCTGGGTTATGCTTAACCCTAGATGTTTTACTTAATAAAGTTGATTATATTCTTACTCTTATCTCTTGAAAAGTGATTAAGGTTCAAGAGGAACTTATATTTCAATTTTAGTTCTTTTTAAATAATGTTGAAACAATGTTTTTGTTTGTTTGGACTAAAGTGCAAATAACCCAAGTTGAGGGGTTAAATTGCAAATGTTACATGGTGGAATGTTCATCTAGTATTGAAGCATCATAGAAATGAGAATGATGCATAGGTATGGCTTGTAGGGGCCTGAATAACAAGAAAGAGTATGTTGAGCAATGTTTGTGCATTAAAACCTAGTTTTGTGTAATGTGCAATTTACCCACAATCTAGGGTTCAATATGCAAAATAACATTTCAAAAGGGTCCCTCATGATTCTTGGCATAATGTAGGGAAAATAATTGGAGAGGGGTTCCTCATTTGAATCATTTTGGAAGAGAGAGAATCTTGATATTAAAATAATCAAGATTTAAGCATAATTGGAACTTTACTTCAAATTAATGCAAAAATAAATATGTTAATTGAAGTGCCCTTCAACCAAAATGGTAATGGTTGAAATTATATAAGTGTAGAAGTTATTATGCCTTGCAAAAGCAATGAAAATATCTAAGCGAGTGGAGAACCCACTCACATTAGTTAAATCAAAAGTAATATCCACTAAAAATGGGATATTAGTATTATATGATTTAAGGTGCTTAATTTGCTTTTCCCTTAATCCATGGATAATGAAGAGGAATTATAAGGTGGGGAATATGTATTTGCATGCAAGGAATTGAGGGGGGAGAGGTGGCACCAATTTTAGAATTAAAAGGATTTTATAAAATATTTTCTCTCTCACTGAATTTCTTATAAAAACACCTTTTACAACTCAATTGAGAGTCTTTTTCGAAACCACTTCCACTCTTTGCTTGAAAAACGACCAAGGGAGCTTTGTATGATCATGAGGACGACCCCCAACCTGTTGGTAAGCTCCATGACCTCTTTTCACCTTGATTCCATGGTGGAAATCGAAAATCAATGCATGATTTTTTCTTATCTCCATTCCATCTTCAATTCTAGCCATTCCTTTTCACTCAAAGCTTAAGGACGAGCTTGGGATAGTGGAAAGTGTTGCTTTCACCATTAAAGACGTGGAGGTTGAAGATCAATTGAAGGTGGGTTATATAACTTGAACCCATTCACACTGTTATTCAATTACGAATCTTGCAATTGTGTTGATTCCTTCTTCTTCTTGATACATTTCTTGGTGTAATTGATAAATCTATGAAATCAGTAGAAATATGAACTACATGAACGAAGGTAGATGATGATGACATCATCTTGGACACTTTTCCCAAAAATTTCTATTCCAATTGGTTTCAACAATGTTGGTCAAACGGTTTCAACAAACTGTTTGAAATCAAATGGTTTCATCAAACCGTTAGAAACCAAACGGTTTCAAACCATTTGGAATGGTTGACCACAGTTGACCATTTGAAGTTATATGCTGATGTTGATGGTTTATGACCCATTAAATTTAATTGATTGGTTTCAAAGGGTTCATCAGTTAAAGGTCCATCAAGTATCAAACCCTAATCGGGTTGAGTGCTGAAATTCTCAATTGATTGATTCAATTTTTGGGTTGACTAACACAAATGGTCTAAAGACCATTTAGAGGTCACCCAAATGGTCTCAAGACCGTTTGGAGGTCAAACAAGACCGTTTGGAAGTCTATGATGAAGTATGATTAGATGGTTGAAGATCTAGTGATATCAAATTGAAATACAATCAATAGCTCAATTGATGATCGATTCTATGATGCAAACTCTAATTGAATTTCACAAATTTCAATGATGAGACTAGTAAAACGGTCTCAAGACCGTTTGGAGGTCATCCTAATGACATCAAGACCATTTGAGGTCAGGTCATGTTATGGTTTGATGATGATTCGTTGATTTTAATTGAATTAGTTCCACAATGTCAACCATTGATGGCTCCTCAGTTTCAAAACCCTAATTGATGGTTTCTTGATTATAAACCCTAGTTCAATTGGGTTCAAAACCCTAATTGATGGTCCAATTTAAGGGTGATTCAATGGTTAAATTGAAGAATAAATCAGTGGTTCAATTGATAGGAGGTTCATTGATTGAAACCCTGAATCAATTAAGTAATGGAAGACCTTTTTGGTCCATTCGGTTTTGAGAGAGTTTGGACCAAACGGTCTCAAACCATTTGGAGACCCAAGTGGTTTTAAGAGTAAATTGCTTAAACAGTTTCAAAGCATTCATGGTCTGAGTGACCAAGACCGTTTGGGGTCTAAGTGACCAAGACCATTTGAAATTCAAATGGGTCAAATCAATTTGGACACCTAAGGTGATTAAAGGACAATTAGCTACTTGATTACTAATGATGTAAATCAAAGGTGATTTTAATGGTTAAACCTAACTGCGTGCATTTAATTGGAGGGCTGACTTAGATCAATCTTGGAGTACTTAACATCCTAGAGAGGATGAAAAAGAGAGAGAGAGAGAGGAATGCTTATATGTAATAATTAAGCCCCAATCCTCTCATTATGAATAAAATATGTATTTAAGGTTTGATCCATGATGATGAGATCATGAAACCCTAATTGAGAAGCTTAGTGAGTCTTAACCCTAATCTAGGGTAATCCAAGGTGATGTTATGTAATGCTACAATAAACCCTAATTTGAATAAAAGGACATGATAAACCCTAACATAAGGTAACGCTATGTGAAAACCCTAATACAGGGTAATGCTATGTGAAACCCTAACACAAGGTAATGCTATGTGAAACCCTAATACATGGTAATGCTATGTGAAATCCCTAACACAAGGTAATTCTATGTGAAAATCCTAATACAGGGTAATACTATGTGAAACCATAATACAAGGTGATGCTATGTGAAACCCTCATACAGGGTGATGCTATGTGAAATCCTAACACATAGTGATCCTATGTGAAGCTCAAATACAGAGTGATGAGTTATGAATGTAATAAGAAAACCCTTGTATTGCATGGTACTGATATATAATGGATATAATTGTTATCATGAGTACCAATCATGCAGGTATGTTGAGATGATGAGCATAGCCAGGTATGAGCTATGATGCTCTGTATATTGAAAATGTTTTATAGGCCTTATAAGCCTTCATATGCTTTGTTTCTTAGTGAGAGGTAACCTAAAATTAATGAGCCATGTGTGCCATATGATGTTTTAATTATTGAAATTATTTATGGGCTTCATAATCCATAATATGCCTTGTTGCCTATTAAGGGGTAACAAGAGGTGATATGAGCTTTGTGAACTATGTGGAATGCTTGTGTAGCAAGAATCATAATTTCCTTGGTCAGATGACTTGAAGGTATTAGTTACCTAATGAGTGGTAACAAGTGTTCTATGATGAACTGAGGGTTGAATACCCATGATAAAGGGTTGATGTTACTCTGCTTAGTAGATCCTAGAAAGATCAATGTTATACATGTGTTTTAAATTCTTATGGTATAAATGACAAACTGCTTTCTCAAGTTATAGATGAAATGCTTTGAATAAGAGTATTGCTCTAATTGGTTTAGATATTAAACTAGCTGCTGTTAAATATAAATTTCTTCTGCTCATTGTTAATCCAATAACTGCAATAATAATGTTCTTGGAGGAGAGTTATATCTCTCACTAGGGAAATTTACAATTGTCTCACCCCCGTGGTATCCACATTTTTTAGGTTGACACGGACAAGGAGACAGGAACCCTATAGTCAGAGAAGAACAACAACAACACAAAGAATAGCAGTGAATTCTCAGGTGGAGACACTGGCTATCAAGTTTTGTATATGTGTGCATAGAGTCCTATGTGTCGTCTATGTACTCTCAGGTCCTCGGAGTCTGTAGTTGGTTTTAATGAATCGATCTGAGATTTTAGCTTGATGCCTCAATGTTCTTATGCTGTCTGTATACAGTTTAACAGAACAGTTGATGTTGTAATCCTCGAGATGAGATGATACAAGATATGTACTAGTGAACCAGAATGAAATCAAATTAGTTTGGTTCTTTTCGAAAGAGTTGTCCTTTGTGGATCTCTTTGAAAAAGGTTTTAATTTTTAGTGATTTTCAGTAATCTGCTGCTAACGAACGTTTCCGCTTAAGTAAATCATGTTTTTGTGATCGGTGTGTCACATCTGGACTCAGATGTTTGCTTCCATGTGGACAACTTAAAATTTCTTCACAGAAAACCACCCCCAAACCGATGGCCAAACGAAGCCTATCAACGACATTCCTGAGGACTACTTGCATTACTATGTGCTTGCCAACCAAGATAACTGGGCTGATTTACTTGATATTGCCCAATTTGGCTACAACAACAAAACTGCTTCGACAACAGGTCTAAGTCCATTCGAGGTGGCAATGGGGAGGTAGCCCCTGACGCCAGTGGAGTTAGCCAAAGGCTCGGACTAGGAGGGTTCTTGCCCCTCAACGTATCGTTTTGTGAAGGCGAGGCAGGACTATGCTGAGGAGTGCAGCGAAAATCTGCTAAAGGCTTAGTGGAGGATGAAGAAAAAGGAAGATTTGCACCGTCGGGACAGGGAGTACGACGTTGGCGATAAGGTGTGGCTGCGACTAACACCTCAGATTTGGAAAAAGATAAGCAGGAAGGTGGCGTACAAGGGACTTGTGCCCCGCTATGATGGCCCCTTCACAATTCTCCGAAGGGTCGATAATGTGGCCTATTGCCTCGATCTTCCTAGTTGCCTAAAGCTTCATCCAGTGTTTCATGCTTCAAAACTCAAGGACTATCACGAGGATAGTTCCAATCCAGCTTAGTCAACGTGTGGGCAGCTCGCCAGTGCCACACTCAACTCGATTGACCTGCACACTAGCTGGAGAGCTAGCTCAGACTTGACTTGGGGGCGAGTCAAAGGACTGGACAGACAGAGGTGACAACAAGGGAGATTGCCATGCGACCAGCCCGACGCCACGACGGCCGGGAACGTGGGGGTGAGGCGGTTGAGACCGAGGGGACGCAGGCAGAGTATGCAACTACCGTCCGGGCTCGGGACCTCAGCAAAATGGTGCGACTTAGGCCACGATCGCACGAAGCGGAACGTGGGCTGAATGCACAACTGCTTAAGGGAAGCAACGCTTGCCTACCCCAACGGGGGCGAGTGTGGGAGCGAACATGGGCGAACGCGAGAAGGTGCACGCCCCTTGCAACGGGAGAGAGGCCATAACCGTCAGCAACTACTCCGTAACCGCCGCTATGTATTAAGGGCCATAGAGGGCGGACCCTTGAGAGTTAAGGGACACGACAGGTAGCGTTGGAAACCACTCACGCCCCTCTACACTCCCATCCTTGTAACTGCCGTGTGCAACACTTGTATAAATTTGGGCACTTGGCAAACCGAGTCGGTCAGGGTTAATCCAATTAGGGAATTGGACTGACCTCGAGTTGTCTAGGGCCTTGAGAAGTTTTGTACAACACATTTGAGAGTGTCATAGTGAAAGATAGTCTCCGACAATTGCTTCTTGTTGTGTGTTTCGTTTTCCTTCTTCCTTGGGTTGATTTCTCTAAATCCCTTAGAGGAATTTGAGTGAAGGCTGAAGTGAGGGAAGACAAACCTCACTGCCGTACACCTTGAAAATATTAAGGGGTGTAACACTTGGATAGATGAAACAACACTTATAAAGCGGCATGACTACAACTTTTGATTAGATGTGTTGCGTCTGGGAGCAAACTCAAAGATCTCTCGCTGCTTTAGTTTTTTAGCAAATCGTGTCTAGCATTTAAATCCAGATCTCTACACTGCAAAGTCGTGAGAAGTTTGTAAATCCAAATCTCTACTCTACCATGTCTTTTAAGCAAATCGTAAGGAACATGTAAGTCTCTTGTACATCTTTCTAGAAACAAAAAACGTGGCGTCCGTTATCCTTTTTGTGTAATCCTTTGATCCACTATCAAAATTGTTGTCTATATCACTATGTATGTGTCACATCTTGCTATTTTAGTTTCTCGAGTCACTCACTTCATCGGCTAAGTAGATGTTCTAAAGTTCTAGTTTACTTTTCATTGTCGTTGTTGTCGATAAAACGTCAAGCATTAGTATACTTAATTGCTTTTAGAAAACAACATAGTTAATTTTAACGTTGTGTTTGCCTTATATAAAACACATAATTATTTAAGTGAACAGTACAAAAACTCCATGTTTGAATAAGTTCTAGATTTAACGACTTTGCATGGACTAAGACGTTTGCCCATCTTGAAACTAAATCGTAACTGTATCATGAACGACCTTGGTTGTAGGAGATATTTCTAAGAAATCTCATATCCAATCTATGTTATCTAACAACAAAGAAAGACGTGTATAATATGTTATGTATATTTTTGATATTAACTATCTATTTGTTTGTATTAGTTTCTGAGTTATGTATCATTTTTTAGTTATTAAAGATCATGTTTAGCGTTAGCGCCTCACCCATGTCAAAATTCGGGCTCCACCACTGCTCATCATCCCCAACTTTATATCCGCCGAGTACACACTACCCCGCAGCAGCACTTTGGGGCTGCATGTGGCGGCCCGCAGTTGTCGTCCCTCACTGATCAGCGGACCGAAGTAATTTGAGGACAAATCAATGACACCTGCCGGGCTTTCTACACCCACCACCCTCAACCTAATGAAGATTTTGTGTGTATAAATTATAAAATGAAACTATCATCAATTTACAAAATAAGAGGCAAAAGAATGAAACAAATCGGCAAATAATAAACAGAAAAGCACAACCTAACAAAAAAGTCATTAATCTACAATACGAAATGAGATTTTTCGTCATGGCTTGCAGTTGGGAATGTGTATACCTCCGGTCCTCCTAATATCAGCGAGTGTGGGATTCATTGCCTCTTTCCTTTTCGTGGTTTCAAATCATCTGTCCTCAAGGACAATGTTTCGACGTATATACACTGCCATACATGCACCTTGATAATTTTTTTAAGAGGTGCTTTTAGCTTTTTGAGTGACTGGGATCAACAGAAACATTATCCCTAGAGTCAGAAGATATGAAATCCCTTTTCTTAGCCTTGCATCTTATTCGGGAAGATAGTGTTGACCACATCCACAAAGATAATAGACAGATGCCCCCGCCACTTGGTAATCATTATACAAATACAATTCCCCCCACCCCACACTGAACCTGCTGGCCTTTTATTTACGTTACCTATTCCACATACACTCCAAATCTTCCACATATGGATAGTACTCGCCCTGCCATGCATTCATAATAAAGGCCCACTCTTCCTGTCGTTCCAGTGAAATAAATTCAGCAAAAGGATTGGTGTGGTTTTCTTATGACAAATGCTAGGTGGACACTATTTTAAAACCCATTATAAAATCCCAAGCAATCTCCACCACATGTTACAAGGTATGACAAATAAAATATATATTTTATTTGTTATACCTTATAACATGTGGTGGAGATTGTTTGGGGTTCCGTTTTGAGTTCTAAAATAAGTTTGCATAGCAAACCTCTTTTCTTATTCGCGCTTACCGTAGATAAATTATTTAGACACCGCTCATTACACTCCTCTTACCCATTTCAACACTCATGCATATTTTTTGATAATTGTTTCGTATATATATGTGTGTGTATATATATATACTCTCTCTCTCTTTCTATATATATATATATATATATATATATGCCCGCGCGGGTAATATAGGAATGCTACCCTCACGGAAGTGCGGTGGCGGGGTGTCTCTCAATGTCGTTTCTTTATGCTGGAGAACGACGTCGGGAAATCTAAGATGCTTTATCGCGGCTGTACCAGATATCTTCATGCACTCCATATCAACACTCTCCATCACACCCTGCAGATCAAAGTCGACACCGCCATCCACCAGACACACCCCTCTTCCTCGTACTTCCTACTGGGTTTGATACATAGGTGATGACGGCATCGGGAATCTGACTGTGGCTTAGAAAAGTGGCAGCGGCACAGAGGTCTCGACATATGTATTGTCACATTATATGTGGTTCTCTTCTCGCCTCGAACCCAGAAGCTTCCTGCTTGCGGCGGCGACGGCGACGAAAGCAGGATTTGGTGGGGGAGACGACAACAGGTGTTGGTTGGGGCTTGGGTGTCATCATCAATGGAATTTGGAGCACCTGGAGCGACATTGCCTCCACCACCTCCAGCCAAGTCGAAGGCAGCGACTCCAGTGAGGGAAGATGCTGCCGTGTTGTCTTTAACGTGCTGGATTTTGGAGCCAAAGGCAACGAAAACTCCGAAAACACCAAAGTATGCATGCCGTTATCATCATCAGCATTTATTCATCTGCATCTACAATGCCGACGATGACCTAGTTTTCATCTCGGCTTGAATGACATGCATTTGTTTGTTTCATCCCCTGCCCGCGATTACATTAGAAAGCAATTTAGGAGTATGAGTCGACTGGTTTGCCGGTCCATAACTATTTCTCACTGAAAGATAGTTAGACTGGAATGACCAGCGAATGCAAGTGAAAGTGTGAAGAACAGAGCAACTGTCCAGCCACGAGTTCTGTTGTTAATATTTATTAATGTCGTTCATGCAACAACGACATGTGCAAAGTACTTAATAATTATAGGCAGATCCAAAATAAGAAATGAAGATCAAACAAAGCAGGAGAATAGAAATAACAAGAGTTAGATTCGCAAACCAGATCGTTCGTTGAGAAACGAACGTGATACTTAAAGAAATCAGTGCCCGACAATCCTCGCGGATAAGCACTGTTCTCCCAGACTCGATCTGGCACGAACCTGGAACAAGCACGTCTCGTTCGCTCTCGATGTAGCCTCGTTGCACTGCTACCAGTGCAGCATAGCAACCGCAGGAACCACCGCCTGATAGTAGCGTTTCGATGACGGGAAGGAGAACGCCGCACTTCGCACAGGAGAACAACTCCACGAAGCGGCTTGGAACGAAGGAACTCGCTCTCTAGATTAGGGCTCTCAAAACACACGTGAAACGGCGGCAGGAACTGTTTGTTGTGTGTTTAACCCTAATGATCGAAGGTGTATATATAGTCACGCACGTCCCTAATCCTATTCCCAGTAAGATGCAAACACTTGGTCACTCTTGTACACAATACAGAATAATCCGCAAAAGAGAAACATTTTTCAGTTAGGATTAAGAAATCCTAATAGGAAAGAAACAATTAATTATACGAGTAATTAATTACTTAGTTGTATCCTAGTGAAAAAGAAGTCGGAAGACGGAAGACATTCTCCACAATCCACAATCCACAATCGACAAGCCACAAGCCACAAGCCACAAGTCTGAGCTCGTGCCCGACCCGGCCAGGCCAGGCGAGGCGAGGCGAGGCGTGGCGTGGCGTGCGTGCGTGCGTTGTGATGTGGCAATCTCACCCACCAAGGAGGTATTCATACCTCCCTCTTAGGACCCCTTAGACACTAGTGCCCCATGTGATCCTACATATGAGGACTACAAAAGTTCTAGGAGTGAGAAATATGGGATAAAACTTCTTTGCCATTTTCACTAGAGACAAAACTACTTTTCTCACATGTACTTGCTGCACAACATTGGGCTTAACCCATGCTAAATAAATGTTGCTACAGTAAATGACTACTACAGTAATCATACTGCTACAGTAATCATTTATCTAACAATGCCCTAGAAAGTCCAATGTGTAGTGTGCTCTACCATTCAGTCCTCCATACTGTGCTTTCAGCAGATACCTTTCGGTTTGAATCTACCTGAGTTATTCAATTGTGACCCTCGCAGGAACTAGGTGAACAAAAGTCTTGAACCTGAACCTTGAGTACAAGAGTATAGGTTGGTAACAACACAATAAAGATATGGTAGAAAAGAAAACAATGCATTAAGGCCATGCATACAAAAACTATATCATGATTGATAACAGATAACAACCCAATTCTCCTGTTACGACCTACACAACATCAATCACTTAGCTGGAGTCTCTAAAGATGTACTGCTAACATCCTGTCCTAAGACTTGACACCATTAAGAGACTAATCTCTTACTAACTTGCAGTCATGACACTAACATGTTTTCCAGGAGATAGGTACACAGATGCAAGAAGCATCAAACAAGAATACATAGTGTCATCTGATTCACCTGACAACTTGTTATTACCACATTGAACCCAATTTGTGGGATCTCCACTCTTTTGGGTTGGGTTGCTACTGCCTGCAAATCTATAGGGGTTTCAGTCCCATCCCCAACCTGGATTTTTCCACTAAAGCCAAGGTAAGACCTTTAGTGAAAGGATCAACTGTATTATCTTTGGTACCGATGTAGTCCACAACCACGACCCCATTAAACACTAACTCCCTTATAGACTTGAGTCTGACTTGGATGTGTCTACGCTATTTTTTATTGTACTTGGAACTCTTTATCTTAGCAATAGTTGTAGTGCTATCATAGTGAACTGAAATTGCAGGAAGCGGCTTCATTACCATAGGTAAACTAGACATAAGTCCATGTAGCCATTCAACTTTCAATCCAGTTTCATCTAAAGCACACAACTCTGATTCAAAAGTGGACTGAGACAATATGGTCTATTTCTTAGACCTCCATGAAATAGCTCCTCCTCCCAACAGGAATACATATCCTGAGACACAATTACTCCCAGAAATCACGACAATCCAGCTTGCATCACTATATCCCTCGACTACAGAAGGATGTTAACCATAATGCATCCCAAGGGAACATGTTCCCTTGATATACCTCAAAACTCTGTCAAGAGCTTCCCAATGGGTCTTGTCGGGACAACTGGTGTATCTACTTAACTTGTTCACGGCAAATGCAATGTCTGGACGTGTACAGTTCATAAGATACATCAAACTTCCGATAATTTGAGAGTATCGAAATTGAGACACTAGAACCCCAGTCTCATTCTTGAATAAGGGCTTGGATGAATCATATGGAGTCTTAACATATTTACGTGCTGTGTACTCAAACCTCTCCAGTATCTTCTCAACATAGTGAGACTGAGAGAGAGTTATACCATTAGTAGACCTTATGATTTTAAGCCCTAAAATCACATGAGCGAAACCCATATCTTTCATCTCAAACTTGCTACACAAGAATGACTTCGTCTCATTTACTACTTTCATATCATAACCAAAAAGTAAAATATCATTGACGTATAAGCATAACAAAATGAATCCATTATTGACAATTTTGTAGTAGAGACACTTATCAAATTCATTAGAAACAAAGCCAAAGGATGATATCACAGAATCAAACTTCTCATACCATTGCTTAGGTGCTTGTTTCAAGCCATATAATGACTTAACAAGTTTACACACTTTGGACTCATTCCCATGACCCACAAATCCCTCAGGTTGTTCCATATATATCTCTTCTTGAAGATCACCGTGTAAGAACGCAGTCTTCACATCCATCTGATGGATATAGAGGTTATAAATGGAAGCCAATTCCATAAGTACTCAGATTGTGGTCATACGGGAAATAGGTGAATAGGTATCAAAATAATCTATTCCTTCCCTTTGTGTGTAACCCTTAACAACTAACCTAGCCTTATACTTATTGATTGTCCCATATGCATTAAGTTTCTTCTTAAAAATCCATTTGCAACCAACTGTAGAACAACCAGGAGGCAAATCTACCAATTCCCAAGTTCCATTCAAGAGAATTGATTGGATTTCATCATTAACATCTTCTTTCCAAAACTCAGCTTCTGGAGATTCCATAGCTTGTTTAAAAGTAACAGGATCATCCTCAACATTGTAAGTGAGAAACTCACTTCCAAAGTCCTTTGATGTCCTAGGCCGTTTACTTCTCCTTAGTTCAACTATTTCTTCAGAATCATCAGATTCAGAAATAGCTTGTTCTGAGTCGCCCCCCACATTTGTCATCCTTTCCACATGCTCGGGAATGGAACCTGTGGTAAATGAATCTTCTTGAGATAATTCATTGGGCACACCAGTTTTCATAGGAAACACATCCTCAAAGAATGTTGCATCACGTAATTCCACAATTATATTGACCTCAATGCCAGAGATATCTGATTTTACAATAAAAAATCTGTAAGCATAGCTTGTCTCTACATAACCCAAAAATATGGTATCAACCGTTTTCGGTCCCAATTTCTTCCTTTTATGTTCAGGGACAAGTACCTTTGCAAGGCACCCCCACACTCGAAGATATTTGAGACTCGGTTTCCTCCCTCTCCATAACCCAAACGGACTACTCTCTGAATGTTTATGAGGAACTCTATTCAGAATATGGCAAGCCGTATTCAAAGCTTCCCCCCACATAAAGTTGGGTAATCTAAATGTTTGGAGTAAGGTATTTACCATATCTATTAAGGTTCAATTTTTACGTTCAACTATCCCATTTGATTGTGGTGAATAAGGAGCGGTTACCTCATCAACTATACCATGTAATTGGAAAAATTCCAAAAACAAGTTCGAGGTATACTCTCCTCCCCTATCAGACCTTAATCGCTTAAGTACTTTACCGGTTTGAGTTTTAGCTTCTTTCTTATAAATTTGAAATTTATCCAATGCCTCATCTTTACTTCTAAGTAAAAATACATAACAATATTTACTCGCATCGTAAATGAAAGTTATAAAATAACGCTTTTGATCCCTCGTAGAAACACCATTAAATTCACAGATATCTGTATGCAAAATTTCCGAATTCCTATTCACAGAATGAAAGCGCTTCCTAGGCAATTTAGCTTATACATGGATTTCACATTTATTCTTGCTAATTTCAGATTTAGGGATCAAATTTAGATTCATCATACGCTTCATTGAGGCAAAATTAACATGTCCCAAACGTGAATGCCATACATCGGATGAAACAAGATTCATGCGAACAGAACTATAATCATTCAAATTTAAAATGGAATTTGAAACAGGTTTAACATGAATCTTAAACAAGTTCTCCACATCACATAAGTACCCCTTGCCAAAAAACAAAGAATCACGAAGGCATGTAATAATATCCTTATTACATTTACAGTCTACTCTATATGCTTCCCTAACTAATATGACACCACTAAGGATATTGCGTCGAATGGTTGGAACATGTCTGACATTGTTAAGAGTCAAGACCTTCCCCGAAGGGAACTTCAAGTCCACCCGTCCTTCACCTTTGACTTCTGTAGAGCTGGAATCACCCAAAGTCACAGACCGACTTCGAGAGGCCTGATAAGACACAAACATGGATTTATCAGCACACACGTGTACATTAGCCCCAATGTCAATTATCCAATAAAGTGGTTCAAAAATAGAAAGGATTTCAGGTTTAATAGACACATACCCATCATTGAGGTTCAAGGATGTAGTCATCATGTTGACCACAGCCTCCTCAGTTGCAGATGCGGTAGCTTTCTTTGCCTTCTTAGTATGACAATCCTTGTTCCAGTGGCCAACTTGTCCACAAGTCCAACAAGGTTTGTTCTTTGGTTTCTTTTGGATCTTTGCCTTAGGTTTATGTGCATTCTTAGATTTCTTATCTTTGGTGTTTTTTGCAGAAGTAAAATTAACTGTTGGATTTACATCAGTAGGCACCTTGACCCCTTTCTCCTTTAAGTGTTCTTCCTGTATATTAATATCCATCATTAGTTCATCCATTGTGTGTGTCCCTTTGCGATGCTTCAGAGACATACCAAACAATTCCCATGACTTAGGGAATTTTTCTATGATAGACATAACAACAAACTTCTCAGGCAATACCATCTGAGCATCTGAGAGTTCATGAACTAGGAGTTGTAGATCATGTGTTTGATCAGAAACAGACTTATCTTCAACCATCTGAAACTTAAGAAATTTAGACACGCAGTATTTTTCAACACCTTGATTTTCAGTGCTAAAATTCTTAATGAACAATTCCCACAAAACCTTGGATGTAGTGACTGGCGTCTTTGAGTAAGAATCATACAGTTTGTTATTTAAACCAACCAGAATCAACCCACAACACTTTTTATCACCCTTCTTTCAATTAGCAATTATATTTGCATTATTAGGAATTGTTTCATCAGATTTAGGTTCAGTTTCAACTAAGTACTGATCAGAACCCGCAATATTCAGCCAAATTTCTATCTGACTCTACCAACGGGCAAAGTTGCTACCAGTAAATTTTTCAGGCATATTGCTGGTATCAATTTTACATCCCGAACCACCCTGACTGGCCATTGTTAATTAATGATAGAAAGATGATTTTTTTAAGACTGTTGTTAATATTTATTAATGTCGTTCATGCAACAGTGACAGGTGCAAAGTAATTAACAATTACAGGCAGATCTAAAATAAGAAACGAAGATCAAACAAAGCAGGAGAATAGAAATAACAAGAGTTAGATTCATAAACCAGATCGTTCGTTGAGAAATGAACGTGATACTTAAATAAATCAGTACCCGACAATCCTCGCGGATAAGCACCGTTCTCCCAGACTCGATCTGGCACGAACCTGGAACAAGCACATCTCGCTTGTGCTCGATGTATCCTCATTGCACTGCTACCAGTGCAGCACAACAACCGCAGGAACCACCACCTGACAGTTGCATCTCGGTGATGGGAAGGAGAACGCCACACTTTGCATAGGAGAACAACTCCACAAAGAGGCTTGGAACGAAGGCACTCGCTCTCTGGATTAGGGCTCTCAAAACACACGTGAAACGACGGCAATAACTGTTTGTTGTGTGTTTAACCCTAAAGACCGGAGGTGTATATATAGCCACGCACGTCCCTAATCCGATTTCTAGTAAGATGCAAACACTCGATCGCTCTTGTACACAATACAGAATAATCTGCAAACACTTTCCAGTTAGGATTAAGAAATCCGAATAGGAAAGAAACAATTAATTAGATGAGTAATTAATTACTTAGTTGTATCCTAGTGCAAAAAGAAGCTGGAAGACGGAAGACATTCTCCACAATCCACAATCCACAAGCCACAAGCCCAAGCCCGTGCCCGGCTCAACCAGGCCAGGCCAGACGAGGCGAGGCGTGGTGTGGCGCGCGTGCGTGCGTGCATGCATTGTGATGTGCAAATCCCACCCACCAAGGAGGTATGCATACCTCCCCCCTACGACCCCTTAGACACTAGTGCCCCATGTGATCCTACATATGAGGACCACAAAAGTTCTAGGAGTGAGCAATATGGGATAAAACTTCTTTGCCATTTGCACTAGAGACAAAACTACTTTTCTCACATGTACTTGCTGCACTACATTGGGCTTAACCCATGCTAAATAAATGTTGCTACAGTAAACAAATACTACAATAATCATAATGCTATAGTAATCATTTATCTAACAATCCCCCACAAAGTCCAATGTGTAGTGTGCTCTACCATTCAGTCCTCCATATTGTGCTTTCAGCAGATACCTTTCGGTTTGAATCTACCTGAGTTATCCAACTGTGACCCTCGTAGGAACTAGGTGAACAAAAGTCTTGAACCCAAACCTTGGGTACAAGAGTATAGGTTGGTAACAACACAATAAAGACATGGTAGAAAAGAAAACAATGCATTAAGACCATGCATACAAAAACTATATCATGATTGACAACAGAGAACAACCCAATTCTTCTGTTGCGGCCTACACAACATCAATCACTTAGGTGGAGTCTCCAAGGATGTACTGCTAACATCCTATCCTAAGACTTCTACACCATTAAGAGACTAATCTCTTACTAACTTGCAGTCATGACACTAATAGGTTTCCCAGGGGATAGACACACAGATGCAAGAAGCATCAAACAAGAATACATAGTGTCATCTGATTCACCCGACAGCTAGTTATTACCACATTGAACCCAATTTGTGGGATCTCCACTCTTTTGGGTTGGGTTGCTACTGCCTACAAATCTATAGGGGTTTCAGTCCCATCCCCAACCTGTATTTTTCCACTAAAGCCAAGGTAAGACCTTTAGTGAAAGGATCAGCTGTATTATCTTTGGTACCGACGTAGTCCACAGCCACGACCCCATTAGACACTAACTCCCTTACAGACTTGAGTCTGACTTAGATGTGTCTATGCTTTTTTTATTACACTTGGAACTTTTTATCTTAGCAATAGTTGTAGTGCTATCATAGTGAACTAAAATTGCAAGAAGCGGCTTCATTACCATAGGTAAACTAGACATAAGTCCATGTAGCCATTCAGCTTTCAATCCAATTTCATCTAAAGCACACAACTCTGCTTCAAAAGTGGACTGAGACAATATGGTCTGTTTCTTATACCTCCAGGAAACAACTCCTCCTCCCAATAGGAATACATATCCTGAGACACCATTACTCCCAGAATTCACGACAATCCAGCTAGCATCACTATATCCCGTGACTACAGAAGGATGTTTACCATAATGCATCCCAAGGGAACATGTTCCCTTGATATACCTCAGAACTCTGTCAAGAGCTTCCCAATGGGTCTTGTCGGGACAACTGGTGTATCTACTTAACTTGTTCAAGGAAAATGCAATGTCTAGACGTGTACAGTTCATAAGATACATCAAACTTCCAATAATATGAGAGTATCATAATTGAGACACTGGAACCCCAGTCTCATTCTTGAACAAGGGCTTGGATGAATCATATGGAGTCTTAACAGGTTTATGTGATGTGTACTCAAACCTCTCCAGTATCTTCTCAACATAGTGAGACTGAGAGAGAGTTATACCATCAGTAGACCTTATGATTTTAAGCCCTAAAATCACATCAGCGACACCCATATCTTTCATCACAAACTTGCTACACAAGAATGACTTCGTCTCATTTACTACTTTCATATAGGAACCAAAAAGCAAAATATCATCGAAAAATAAGCATAATAAAATGAATCCATTAATGACAATTTTGAAGTAGAGACACTTATCAAATTCATTAGAAATAAAGCCAAAGGATGATATCACAGAATCAAACTTCTCATACCATTACTTAGGGGCTTGTTTCAAGCCATATAATGACTTAACAAGTTTACACACTTTGGACTCATTCCCACGACTCACAAATCCCTCAGGTTGTTCCATATATATCTCTTCTTGAAGATCACCGTGTAAGAACGTGGTCTTTACATCCATTTGATGGATATAGAGGTTATAAATGGAAGCCAATGCTATAAGCACTCAGATTGTGGTCATACGGGAAACATGTGAATAGATATCAAAATAATCTATTCCTTCCCTTTGTGTGTAACCCTTAGCAACTAACCTAGCCTTATACTTATTGATTGTCCCATATGCATTAAGTTTCTTCTTAAAAATCCATTTGCAACCAACTGTAGAACAACCAGGAGGCAAATCCACCAATTCCTAAGTTCCATTCGAGAGAAATGATTGGATTTCATCATTAACAACTTCTTTCCAAAACTTAGCTTCTGGAGATTCCATAGCTTGTTTGAAAGTAACAGGATCATCCTCAACATTGTAAGTGAGAAACTCACTTCCAAAGTCCTTTGATGTCCTAGGTCGTTTACTTCTCCTTGGTTCAACTATTTCTTCAGAATCATCAGATTCAGAAATAGCTTGTTCTCAGTCGCCCCCCACATTTGTCATCCTTTCCACATGCTCGAGAATGGAACCTGTGGTAAATGAATCTTCTTGAGATACTTCGTTGGGCACACCAGTTTTCATAGGAAACACATCCTCAAAGAATGTTGCATCACGTAATTCCACAATTGTATTGACCTCAATGCCAGATATATCTAATTTTACAATCAAATATCTGTAAGCATAGCTTGTCTCTACATAACCCAAAAATATGGCATCAACCGTTTTCGGTCCCAATTTCTTCCTTTTGTGTTCAGGGACAAGTACCTTTGCAAGGCACCCCCACACTCGAATATATTTGAGACTCGGTTTCCTCCCTCTCCATAACCCAAACAGACTACTCTCTGAATGTTTATGAGGAACTCTATTCAGAATATGGCAAGCCGTATTCATTGGGTAATCCAGATGTTTGGAGTAAGGTATTTACCATATCTATTAAGGTTCGGTTTTTACGTTCAACTATCCCATTTGATTGTGGTGAATAAGGAGCAGTTACCTCATGAACTATACCATGTAATTGGAAAAATTCCAAAAACAAGTTTGAGGTATACTCTCCTCCCCTATCCGACCTTAATCGCTTAAGTACTTTACCGGTTTCAGTTTCAGCTTCTTTCTTATAAATTTGAAATTTATCCAATGCCTCATCTTTACTTCTAAGTAAAAAGACATAACATTATCTACTCACATTGTCAATGAAAGTTATAAAATAACGCTTTTGATCCCTCGTAGCAACACCATTAAATTCACATATATCTGAATGCACTAAATCCAAAATTTCCGAATTCCTATTCACAGAATGAAAGGGCTTCCTAGGAAATTTAGCTTGTACACAGATTTCACATTTATTGTTGCTAATTTCAGATTTAGGGATCAAATTTAGATTCATCATACGCTTCATTGAGGCAAAATTAACATATCCCAAACGTGAATGCCATACATCGGATGAAACAAGATTCATGCAAACAGAACTATAATCATTCAAATTTAAAATGGAATTTGAAACAGGTTCAACATGAATCTTGAACAAGTTCTCCACATCACATAAGTACCCCTTGCCCAAAAAAACAAAGAATCACGAAGGCGTGTAATAATAGCCTTATTACATTTACAGTCTACTCTATAATCTTCCCTAACTAATATGACACCACTAAGGATATTGCGTCAAATGGTTGGAACATGTCTGACACTGTTAAGAGTCAAAACCTTCCCCGAAGGGAACTTCAAGTCCATCCATCCTTCTCCTTTGACTTATGTAGAGCTGGAATCACCCAAAGTCACAGACCGACCTCGAGAGGCCTGATAAGACACAAACATAGATTTATCAGCACACAAGTGTACATTAGCCCCAATGTCAATTATCCAATAAAGTGGTTCAAAAATAGAAAGGGTTTCAGGTTTAATAGACACGTACCCATCATTGAGGTTCAAGGATGTAGTCATCATGTTGACTACAGCCTCCTCAGTTGCAGATACGGTAGCTTTCTTTGCCTTCTTAGTAGGACAATCCTTGTTCCAGTGGCCAACCTATCCAGAAGTCCAACAAGGTTTGTTCTTTGGTTTCTTTTGGATATTTTCCTTAGGTTTATGTGCATTCTTAGATTTCTTATCTTTGGTGTTTTTCACATAAGTAAAATTAACTTTTGGATTTGCATCAGTAGGCACCTTGACCCCTTTCTCCTTTAAGTGTTCTTCTTGTATATTAATATCCATCATTAGTTCATCCATTGTGTGTGTCCATTTGCGATGCTTCAGAGACATACCAAATGATTCCCATGACTTAGGGAATTTTTCTATGATAGACATAACAACGAACTTCTCAGGCAATACCATCTGGGCATCTGAGAGTTCATGAACTAGGATTTGTAGATCATGTGTTTGATCAGAAACTAACTTACCCTCAACCATCTGAAACTTAAGAAATTTAGACACGCAGTATTTTTCAACACCTTGATTTTCAGTGCTAAAATTCTTAATCAACAATTCCCACAAAACCTTGGATGTATTGACTGGCGGCTTTCAGTAAGAATCATACAGTTTGTTATTTAAACTAAAAAGAATCAACTCGCGGCATGTTTTATCACCCTTCCTCCAATTAGCAATTATATTTGCATTATCAATAATTGTTTCATCAGATTTAGGTTCAGTTTCAACTAAGTACTGATCATAACCTACAATATTCAGCCAAATTTCTATCCGACTCTGCCAACGGGCAAAGTTGGCACCAGTAAATTTTTTAGGCATATTGTTGATATGAATTTTACATCCCGAACTACCCTGACTGGCCATTGTTAATTAATGATAGAAAGATGATTTCTTTAAGACTGTTGTTAATATTTATTAATGTCATTCATGCAACAACGACAGGTGCAAAGTAATTAACAATTATAGGCAGATCCAAAATAAGAAACGAAGATCAAACAAAGCAGGAGAACAGAAATAACAAGAGTTAGATTCATAAACCAGATCGTTCGTTGAGAAACAAACGTGATACTTAAAGAAATCAATACCCGACAATCCTCGCAGATAAGCATCGTTCTCCCAGACTCAATCTGGCACGGACCTGGAACAAGCATGTCTCGCTCGCGCTCGACGTAGCCTCATTGCACTGCTACCAGTGCAACACAGCAACCGCAGGAACCACCGCCTGACAGTTGCATCTCGGTGACGGGAAGGAGAACGCCACACTTCAGGAAGACGGAAGACATTCTCTACAATCCACAATCCCAAGCCCATGCCCGGCTAGGCGAGGCGTGGCGTGCATGCGTTGTGATGTGGCAATCCCACCTACCAAGGAGGTAAGTATACCTCCCTCCTAGGACCCTTTGGACACTAGTGCCCTATGTGATCCTACATATTAGGACCATAAAAGTTCTAGGAGTGAGCAATATGGGATAAAACTACTTTGCCATTTGCACTAGAGACAAAACTATTTTTCTCACATGTACTTGATGCACTACATTGGGTTTAACCCATGCTAAATAAATATTGCTACAGTAAATGACTACTACAGTAATCATACTGCTACAGTAATCATTTATCTAACAAGTTCACAGTTCCAGCTCCTCAAGGACATCACTCACACACAATGTTAGTGTTGTCTGTGACACAGAATCATCTCCCCCTCTCCATCTCCGCCCCCACCTTGAAGTTTCAACAGGGCTCGTTTCGTCCACTGCATCAGTCCTCGCAGCGTCACACTACTGCAACACAGCAGCTAAAGGCTAAAAAAAGAGAGTTGCACTGCGTCTGGTCTGGCCCAAGTACTGGCTAGCTGTGGGTCATTTGTTTGTGTCTTTTGTCCTGTTCATCATTGCGTTCATGAGCCACGGAAATGAGAGACCAACATCACCATCCTTTTTCTCTGACTTGGTTGGTTAGTTGGTTCAGTGAGTTGTGGTATGAATGAAGCCGCCCATGTCATTGCGAGAAAGTGAGTGACAAGTCATCAGCTGTTGAACAGTCTCTGCTCGGATTTTAGTGAATTCCATATCCCACTCTCGTGGAATGAGTGAATTCTCTTTGGTGAAGGATGTTATCAAATGTGAATTGTGATGCGGCGATGGATGGACTACTTGGGGCATGGGGGCAAGGGACGAAAGCGACAAGTTGCTTGCTGGGGCATCGAACCAGTGAAGAAGCTTTCAAGAATGTTATTTTCAGTGAATATTGTGGGACTTTCTAGTTCTGTATCCGTGTGAACATCCCTTCGACGATGACACATAGTTTTAACCATGTCACCTCAGTTTTTGGAAGGTAGATGCTACAAGGGCATATGTTGTAGGGTTTGTGGGCATGTCCGTAGACCTGATGTAGAGGGTTATACCTTAATAGTGGGGTATGGAATTATAGGGAGCTCACTGGAAAATTTGTTTATCTAGAGAAAGAGTAGTGTCTTGTGCAAATAGGGATCACCGGAAAATTTGTTTAAGGCAATATCTCTATTTCTGGAGAAAGAGTACGAGTACTATTTTCAGTGTTGGATAGTTACTTTTTGTATCATGATTTTATTTTTAGTATCAAATAGTTTCTTTTTGTACCATATAGTTACTTTTTATATCCTGGTGTTACTTTCGGTGTCGTATAGTTACTTCTTATACAATATAGTTACTTTTTTTGTCCTGGTGCTACTTTCAGTGTCAGATGAGTACTTTCATAGAATACATTTGTTTTTGTGTTATGATGTTACTTTCAGTGTCAGATAGATACTTTTTGTGTCATGGTACTACTTTTAGTGTCAGACGGTTACTTTTAGTATCTTGTTGTTACTTTCCGTAGAATATAGTTACTTTATATGTCCTATTTACAATTATTGTGTAAATTACTTATGGACAAGAATAGTTAAAATTTGTACAAAATAGTTACTTTTAATGTGATTCTGACCGCTAACTTTTGGGAAAGATTAGTTACAATTTATGTAAAATAGTTACTTTCTCGCTTGGCCTTGTGTAGATTATTTGCAACAGAAACATTATGGAATTCACCTTATATGTGGAACCCATACTTATGATTTATCTCACATATTTTTTTTGTATAAATCGTGTATTGTCATGTGCTCTGCCCTTGCATCAGTAAAATAGGATATCTTGTTATTACATTCTAAATCACATTTTAATTCCATATATTTTCCTTTCTCATTACTAACCAAAAATGAACCATCAGATGTGCAGAGAGCAAATACCCACTGACCAAGGGCACATTGATCTGCAGTACCCGCCTACTTTCGTAGTGCAAAGCTTCATCCATGTCACTCTCCTGGAAATCATGACACCACCCCATGTGAGTCGTGAGTGTGACACACCCATTCGTTTGTTACTCCTCTCCAATTAATACCCCACCCACGCCCCTCCATTCCTGAGAGGGAGGGAAGAATGGAAGGAACACAAGTAGTGGAGACGATCGACATCCTCCCTATTCTCGATCGGAAGCAAGCAAAGGAGCAACCGCGGTCTGATTCTTCTCGATCACCACCATCATGGCAATTTAGCTAGACGCTCCCAGTTGCTTCTACTCATCCAACACGGTGCCATCCTCTGCGCTGTCGATCAGGCATGAGGATCCACCAGGTGAGTGCCTCCAGTGTGCCGTGGCGGAGGACTGTGAGTTCTACAATTACTGCGGTAACAACAGAATCTGTGTCCGTGGGGAGCAGGCGAAGGTCAAGTGCCAGTGCCTCCCTGCGTTCGTTTACGCGGCAACGTGGGACGGGGTCGGGAGCTCGGAGTCGGCTCCTCCAGGGTGCATGAGGAGTACGCCTCTTCTGGCCCAGCAGAGGAATGACATTAGCAACAGTAGTACCACTGCGACATCTGCATCGCCGTCGGCGGACCTCAGCAAGCCCGACGGCCTGTTGAAGTCCATGAAGCTCCCCGACACCACGGCGATGAACATGACGGCGACGAACGAGGGCGACTGCTGCGTGACGTGCCTCCAATACGACTCCTGCACGGCGAGCTCGTACCTTTGCGGTTGCTACACGTGGTCCGGCGACCTGGTTGATATGTTCCAGTTCACAGTCGGTAGAGACAACGGGGATCTAGCAACCAGTGGCGCATACAAGGACGGTGCTCGGCGTCCGCTGTGAGAAGGAAAGTCGCGACGATACACGTAGGGGTGAGCAGATTTTGGTTAAAATCTAAGAATGGTTATTCCAGATTTGGCTAGTTCGGCACAGTTAATTCGGCCAAAATGGTTAATTCGGTTATAAGAATTCGGCTATTGGGTGAACGGTTCGGTAAAAAAAATTTACAGATCGGTTGACCGATTAACCGAAATGTTGCATACTACCCTTTTATATTATATACTCTACTAAATATTAAGCCGGTGCAATACGATACGAGGCCCAATCAAGTCTCCAGAAATTCTGTGACTCTTTGGCAACTACTCAAGTAGACCATACCAATTCCGGGGGCCTTTTCTCTATTATCCCATCTGCCAGGCTACTTGTTGATGAAAAGGTGCGGCTTTCAAATTACTTGTAAAGCAATTAACGACAATTGCTTCATGTTGCTTCTTATATGATGACCAGTCCGCACAGTTGAAGTTTGTTGCCATCATTAGTTCCTACTAAAAAGATAACTTCTTTTCTTCGTACTAGTATACATTACGTATGATAGTTCTAGAAGCCAATGGTAAATCTTACGGAAGCAAAATATGTCACTCAATGTGCATGTATATACATTTGACCTGCTTTATCTTTCTTCTTCATGTCTATACATCAGAATTTACCGGACAATGACTCTGGAGTCCAGTCTATTGATGGAAATATAAAAGCATACATCTTTATTGTATGTTGTCTCCGGTTATTTCATATTGCTTCATCAACATGGACCATGTCTCGTAATTGA